>NW_017564582.1:5944167-6075732 GCF_001854935.1 Bemisia tabaci | reverse complement strand
TTCCATGGCGCTTAGGTCCGTTTGACAGAACGCGCTATCCGGGATTCTAAATTCCTCAAAAGGAACTCAAATTAGCGCTTAGTTCCGTTTTATTGAAATACGTCCAATTTAATTTATGGTTTTATTGAAAACATCATAAGTTTAATTCGGCCCTGATCTTTAAGAATTCTAATTATATCCAACATAATTTCTGGTCATTTGTTAATGAGTCTTCTGGGGGATTTTGGGGCTGTTTCACAGGAACAGTCATCGATGGCTGTGCCATAAAAGTCATAACATTTCTATGTCTAACCCGAGAGGGGCTCTATGTACATTCTGGTTCACTCTAACGTAAAAGTTCGGTTATGACCAACCAGCCAATGATGGCGCGCTCAGTTCGGGCTTTTCAGCGGAACGAGCCGGCGTTTTTCCTTGTACGTTCAGCGATGACCCGTTAGATAGGACGGTGCGTTGACAATGAATTGCGTTCACCTGAGAATGCCTGAACTCGCGGTAGTCCTCGAGGTGCTGTTTCTGGCAGACGCTCGTGTCCAGAGGTTGAGGGTCAAGGTAGGCCTCGGGGTCCGTGACGTTGGTGACGCAGCAGGACAGGGGCACCAGGAGCGAGGGGGGCGCCAACTCCCGGAGCCGCCACCAGGACGCCTGGAAGTCATTCCCGCTGTTGATCCCGCAGCACTCGAACTGAAATCATCGACGACAACCGAGTATGAAACATACTGCCATGCAAAGGAAAAACACCGCACGAACCTTCAGGCGTTGCCACATTTCCTTCGATAAAATACGAATTTACAGAGAAAGTTTTGAATATTTTGCCTCCAATTTTTCAGATAATTTCATTCGCATCCAGATCTAAATCATTGAAATCATTGAAATCATTGACGACAACCTAGTATGAAACATACTGCCATGTAAAGAAAAAACGTCGTATGAGCCTTCAGGCGTTGCCACATTTCCTTTGATAAAATACGAATTTACAGAGAAAGTTTTGAATATTTTGCCTCCAATTTTTCAGATAATTTCATTCGCATCCAGATCTAAATCATTGAAATCATTGACGACAACCTAGTATGAAACATACTGCCATGTAAAGAAAAAAGTCGCACGAACCTTCAGGCGTTGCCAAATTTCCTTCGATAAAATACGAATTTACAGAGAAATGGAGATGTTGCATGTGTGAGGAATTTGCGATTTGACTGGTGAATCTTATGCAAAAGTTCGCGAGAAACACGATGGCGCCACTGGTTTTTTCTGAAATCAACTCCCAAGCTCAAAAAAAGCTCTCAAGTTGATGCCAAAATGGAGGGGATATCCCACGCTATCCTGCGAGTCCACCTCTACATCAAGACGAACTCTCTATGCAAAGATAGGGAGCAAATACATTAGCAGTGCAGTGATGCCGTGTTTTCAGATTTAGAGTCCCCAAATAAAGTAGCAGCCCTTTCAATGTATTTGCTCCCTATCTTTGCATGGAGAGTTCGTCTTGATGTAGACGTGGACTCTCAGGATAGCGTGAGATATCCCCTCCATTTTGGCCTCAACTTGAGAGCTTTTCTTGAGCTTGGGAGATGATTTCAGAGAAAACCAGTGGCACCATCGTGTTTCTCGCGAACTTTTACATAAGAATCAATGGTCAAATCGCAAATTCCTTACACATGCAACATCTCCATTTTTGAATATTTTGCCTCCAATTTTTCAGATAATTTCACTAGCAGTCAGATCTAAATCATCTGCAAAGTTCGAGAGAAAATATTCATAACTTTCCTCCAAAATGATACTTTTATCGGAGGAACTTTGGCAACTCTCGAATGTTTGTGCGGCGTTCTTCCTTAGCACGGCAGCATATCTGTTAGTGCTTAAAAATGTATTAAAACGAAAGGCCTTGGATTGGATCTTATCGTCGGTCCTCTGACGTAAGGGCGTATCTCGATTTCGACATGAGCCCTGGAAAACATGGAGTTATATGGACAACAGGGTTCACGTGAAAATCGAGATACGCCCTTACGTCAGAGGGGCAACGTTATGAAGCAACCCTCTCTCTCTTCTTCTCGTCACGGTCGTGTATTGGAGGATAGTTTTTTTCAATGACGTGAAGATTCAGACAAGTATTGGGCGGTGCGAAGTTGCTTTTGCAGAGACCAACGATAATCAGAAACACTAGAAATTTGATAAACTCGATGTCTTCTTATCAAATTTTGGTGAACTGTCATGATGGTGGAATATTGCCCAATTAATTTCTTAGCTCTCGATCTGGCGGCATTTTAGTAAACTAATATCATGGTTCTTGGTATCGACAGTGGTCATTAGAAATATCCGGAGAAAATGAGTAATAAGGAATAAAAAGCATGTGATTTTTCGTAAAAAGAACCCGGTTGAATCATGGACATGCAGTGCGGCTCCCAAACTTTGCATAGTATCGACTTACAATTAGGTCAACCGGAACGGGTAAAACTTATTGCAACTGCACTTTTTCACAAAAGCACCTTTTTTAAATAATACGCTACACTACATTTATGTTTATTCGGGGGTTTCAACGACAAAAAATGCAGTTTTTTTACATGTGGAGCCTTGTTCCTGAATTTTGGGGCTTTTGCAAAAATATATTGAAATGAAGTTGCAATTTTTTTTTTTACAATAAAAAATGCAATTTTTTTACATTACTTATGCCGATTCCGAAACTTTATTACATGATCAGATGGAAGAAAGTCAATGCAATACAAAGAAATATATTTCAATTCTATGGTATCACCTTTCAACAAAGGGAAGCCCCTTCAATTAGTGGAGAAGCAACATGCATAACACTCCGATCCGCAGTATCAATTTTCCCATGAAATCGCTCATTTTTCTTAAATCCTGCCTTTGCTTTTCGGGCATTTATCAAATAATTTCCTTTGCATCCTTTTTTTGTTAAAATGTTTTAAAATCTTCTTGAAAAAGCATACATGGCCATTTACAAAAACAGAAGTTTTTAGGAGAAACTTTGAGACCTTGTAATTGAACTTCTGCGGCTCGGAGCCTTATTTGGACTGCATTTTGCAATTTGGAGCTATAAACTTCAACTCATCTGAAAAAACACTTATGTGCATAGGGAAACTAATAGCACATACGTTGTGTTTTTAAACCGGGCCGAAATTTATAGTTCTTAATTGCAAAATGTAGTCCATTTGTGGTAAGGGTTTAAGGAAGCAGCCTGAGATTTCAGTGGAGTGAACTTACTCTTGTTTGTACGAGGTCAATAGAAGCCGTGAACTGCTCTTTGCCGGGCACCCCGTAGGTCCGTTGCCAGAGGCTCATCAAAGCATCCCTGCTCAAGTTCACGCCGAGATACTCAGGGAATATGACCGTAAGAATTCCGATCACACTCTCAGCCAGCAAGAGAACCAAAAGCGCAAACAGGTACTGAAAATATTCAAAGTTTGGAATGAAACTTGGGAGCGACTGTGACGAGATGGCGGAGAAAAATACCATAACACATCTATAAAATATGACTTACAAGTAATGCAATGATGCACGTTAGCGTTCGGTATACAGTGCAAATTGTATTCTTTAATAATTTGATGAAACTACGCTGCGCTGCCGCCGGTAAGAGCAAGCACTGTAGGTAGTCATTACCTAGCTTATTTCAAAAAGTGGTTGGTTTATCCGCTCACATATTTGACTTTGATTTTCAGCGTTTAGAAAGTTCTTATTATTTCTACTTTTTTGTCAAACTGAGCACATAAATACAATTACTCTGCAAGCTTACTTTTATCACAAAAGTCCTATCCGGAAATGAGTTTAGTTTTTCTGTACCATGCACACATGTATCAGGAAGGAAATTGATCAAACCTGGAACGTGAATTTTCCTTCAATAATCCCAGTTAATTTTTGGAAGAAATCAAAGTTTTCCGTCAAAATCGTGTTTTTCGGTCAATGAATAGCTCTGAGCGGAATTGTCATGTCTACATAGCAATGTTTCAAAATCTCATTTTTTAATTTAATTTTTTAGAAGGAAACCAATTCGCGTTTTTGTCTAAAATATGGTAAAAATAACCTACCTATGGGTGATAAAAATTGCAACGATTTTCGAGTCGGGATGAAGGGTGATTTCCCTTCAAAAAATTGAAATAGGAGATGAGATTTTGAAACACCGCCATGTAGATTTGACTGTTTTGCTTGACTCTACCCAAGTCTCGAATGATGGAAAGCTGTATTCTAATTATTTTAATCATCTAAGATGTTAAATTATTGCCTGAATTCCTTTTTTACATCACAATGTAGCTTGGGAATGACTTTTAAAGGAAATTTTAAGAATCCTTACGAATGCGAGAAAACAGTAATTATCCAAATGTGTTGCCCAACATCCAAGAATCGAGATCGAAACTATGACCAAGCCGATGCTCATCAAAACCAGAGCGACGTAGTAGAAAATCGGTTGCATCGATGACGGTTGGATCAGACGGGATATCAGTATGTAGTGGGTGTTGGACAGAAGCAAGATGCCGCCTGTGATCAGTAGTAAACCGCACAGCTGAAAGAAAACAAATGCTAAATTTAGAAAGAAGACAATCCCATGCTTATGTCATGTAGAGACACGATTCAGCGAATGCGATGAGCTAATCTCAACTGAATTTACACCAATCTGATTGTGAACTAGGCAGGAGGCACGCTGTGCAAGACAGGGGGCTTGTCAGGGAAATGAAGGCGCCGTTATAGTACGCTCGGCAACTGGCAAGGTGACGCGGCGGCACACAGTGGATCGAGTCAATTAGAGAGGTCGGACATAAAATCGGTGACAAAAACTGCAAATTTTTATGTTAATATCGTCACATTTTACATTTCAAAGGTGCTTTTGAAAAAAAAATTACGAGGAAACGGTCGGAACCACATTTAGAACTTCAAAGTTTCATTTAAACGGAATTATAAGCGTTTGAAGTTTCCAAATTTTGTCCGACCTCTCCTATTGACTCGATCCACTGTGCGGCAGTCGGTGTGTGTTATAGTGCTTCTAGTTGGGTTTTTTATCGATTGTATGACCAAAAAACATTCCTTTTCGATTTCGTTTACTTAGAATCCACACTTCCGTCTTATTTTCTTCAAATTGGCCTTTCAGTTCCATCAATAATTTATTCATTCATTCCTTATTTTTAACGTCATTCTTTTCAATTAATATTACCACAGAAGGCTCCTTCACAATAAGAATAAAAATCACTAACAATATTGATGCGTGCTTTGACATTAGATTCCTGTGTAGAAAATAAAGCATGAGATAGATCGTAATTTTAGATTAGGTTTTTTTTTTTCTTCATCGATGCATCGATGGGTACCTACTAGTCCCGGAATTTGATATCGAACTTGAATTCGACTGGAACCCCAATTCGTGCCCAGATCTAAACATTTTTTTTTTTTTTGAGGAGAGTGCATGTACTTTTCAGTGATTTCTGGATAATTACAGGGAGCTACACTTCAACAATAAAATCGCTTAAATTACCGAATCACATTTTTTAATTGTAAGGTATAACACGTAATTTCTATATCCTGCTTTGGCACGAAAAACATTGATCTAATACCGAGTTATAATTGTTAACAAACATGATATTAATTCAGATCTCGACAATTCTCTGACTGGCAATTCCGTCAAAAACGGCGACACTGATAAGTGCCAGTCAGGTGCGTTACCGAAGCTTTAAAATAGGTTATGAGATACGCTGTAATTGATTACTTGCTATGAAGGATGAAAACTATCTTGAAATTTTTCCTTCCCTTGAAATTTCTGGCTTGAAATTCTTCCCTGGTATGGCAGCGGCACCTACACAGTTCATTATTACCTTGAGCATGTTTTCACAGCCTTTCTTCTGGCTTCGATATTGACTGAAAATGAATAGCTTCCTGTAGGCTCCTTTCTAAAATTTTTCCCGAGTAATTAGAGTCAACCACTAGACCGCACAAGAGATCTCGCCGAAGAAACAGTCTCCATACAGATTAACTTTTGAGGCATTTTTTACCGCAACACCGAATGGTTATTGGTTCGCCTTCAAAATCAGACGATACAATTGTATGTACTCGGGAGTTTAATTTTTACCCATTCGTCCATTCCATTGTTCCAATGTTGATCCGCCTAATTTCCTTCGATTTGTATTTACCTTGTTAAGCTCATCAATGTTCCTTAAAATTGAACGGTAAACGCATGTAACGCGGTAAACGCATTACAATATGAGGGGTTCCACGTGGTCGTGATCCAGCCGCTAACAGCAACCATGCGTGATAGCACTGTCCACAGTCGCATCGTACATTTACGCAATGTCTTTGTTTGGAGATTCTCTTTGTTTACGCTTTATGCCGTTGTCACGGAAGTCTGATTTCTAGCCCATTCAAACTGACCATTAAAAAATGGATCAAATTCATTCTTCGGCTTGAGGTTTGATAAATATGTATAGAACGTATACATTTTTAACGTATGCAGGGTGGCCCGGATCTATACCGTACCAGGCCTTTTTTCGGTTAATTTGGGTCGTACGAAGTCCAGGATCACGGGGATGAATAGGGAATCGACCCCAAGGAATCTGAATTTCATGGTCCCAGAGCCTCCCTGGCGGCCCTCGGGGGGTAAAAAGGGGGTCCGTACTTCAAAAGTCAGGGTTAATATCAAAATTTTGAAATTATTTTATAGGAATCAGAACGTACGGAAGTGTTTAGCTTAAATTGACACCAAGAAATCCAAAATTGGCCCATCCGTGTCCAAAATACCGACCCCTAAAGGTAGGGAACAGAGCCCTCTTTCAAAAAAATTCAAGTTCGTTAAATTGACGTGGAGACTCGGAGAAAATGTGTATTCATGGGTAATCGATCCCAAGGAATCAACGTTTGACGGTCCCGTTATCCTCTGAGACTTTTCTGATGGGGCACAGGGACCTCCACACCGGTTAAATTTGAAAGTTCAGAGTCCCCCTCAAAAAATTTCAACTTTTTTTTCTCTCTTTCCTGGACGAAGACAATATTTTCTCTACCCGCGAGCGCGAGGGGAGCGAGAAAGTAAAAACATAAGCGGGAGTTTTCGAACACCTTAATCGAGATCGGTGCTCTGTTAGTTCCACCATCCGCAACCATTTAGAAGCTACCAATGCAGCTTTCAGTGCCACCGATCTGCGCAAAAGTCCACCAGCCTTGGTTTCAGACAATCGTATTGAAATATATCCGACATTTTCATCGAAAATCATGTCATTGACATATTAATTAAACACCTGCCCTTAAAGTTCTATACTCTTGTGCGACACTATCATGGCTTTATGCAATAAGTGCAATGGACCACTGAGGAGAATATGACACCCGCGGGCCGATTGTTGAAATTGATAGACAAAGTTATAGATAAAGAAGACAAAAGGGAGGGAGGAATCCTATTAGTTGAAGCGGGTGGTTGCAATGGACAGAGGAGGTAGGTAACGGCAACCCACAAGAGGCCCTATAATTAGTCCATCATCTTCTCCCTAACTCTATATGAACCATTCATTTCAATCAACAGGATCGCTCCATGCACCCTATGTCTTCTTTGTCTATAGTAACTATTGTCTATCAATTTCAACAATCAGCCCGCTCAGGCACCACAATACACGTTTCCTTATCATTGAAATTTTGCGTGGAGTATAGTGGACATTTTCAAATTTAAATTGAAAAACTTTCCGCTTAAAAAAAAACAAGAAACAAAAAACAAAGAACAAAGTCTGTTTGAGTCACGCATCATCCTACTCGGAGAAAAAAATTGTGCCTGGGACTTGGGTGCAAACTTCTATGGAGTCAACCACTGAACTGAAGTACATACTTCAGATGTGGAACCCGAACTTCGGCAGCTGGGCCTTCAGTTTTTGGTCGCACGATTCGAAAAACTTCAGAGCTTCAGAGCCATATAACATTAACTTCAGGTCCTATGCACGAAGTTGTTTTCCCAGTGTCATTTCAGTGTGTTTTACGATGGAATTTTCTTTCGTCCGTAAGCAGAATTGAAATTCTTCTCGATTAGTACAAAATTTCCATAGACTAGTGGAGGGAAAATTTTTTGTCAGACCATTTTTTTTTTTTTCATTAAACGGAGTAGACTATTTTCATGGGCTGATTTGACGTGAGTTGATTTTGGGTTTTTTTCAAGCGGGAGGTTTGAATTTACCGATTCTAGCGTGAACTACAAAAATGTAGTTTTCTCACTGTAGGAAGTTTTTGATAAATGTGATCCGCGAGAAATTTTGATAAGGTGACGTGTATCGTGGTTAAGGAAGTTCAATTCTTACCCTATCATGTGGTCCATGGCTTGAGAAATGAACTCACCAGATACAGAAGGTTCATGAGGAAGAGAGCGAACTTGGTAAACTGGACTTTGGAAAAGCACCGCATGTTTGTTGCAGAGCACACATCTCCCGACTTGCCGAGAGGGGGGCAGACAGAACACTGGAACACCGACTCGGAAGGTATGAGCCGAATAGAAAGAGGAAATGGCCATTTCCACTCGGGTGGATTTCCGCTTCGGTGGACCTAACAGGTGGGGTGAGCTTCAGAGCTCAATGCTAGATGCTAGACATATCTCGCACGCACACACAGGCTCACGTAAGTGCGTCAGTATTTTGTCAAAGTACCATACTTCACCGAAAAAAAATTCTCGGCGTTTTTACCAAGGTCCGTTGGTACCTTTACCATCTCACTTTTTTTTACCAATTAGTAATTTTACCAAGACAGACTGGTAAGCTTACCTAAAAACCGGCATTTTTACTGTTTTTTTTTTCAGGTGAGAATACCTCTTTTATTGGTAATCAATTCCCCGTAACTTTGCCATTTTATCTCGGTAATTCTACCACAGTCGATAAAAAATATTGGCGTTTTAACCACGGTCTAGTAAAATTACCGAGAAAGTTCAATAATTTTACCGAGATTTCTCGGTAAAATTAACAATTCCATAAATGGTAATTTTACCAAGAAAAAACTGGGATCAAATAGAACCCTGGATTCTTGGTAATTTTACTCTTTTCTTAGTAAAGATACCGAGATTTTTTTTTTCAGTGACACACAGGCTCACGTAAGTGCGTCAGTATTTTTGTCAAAGTACCTACCATACTTTATGCAATCCATTTCATCATAAACCAGGCGGAAGGGATTGACTGTCATGTCCTTTTTTGTCCATTGCATTGGGCATATTCCACCCCACGATGTAGCCACTCTGTTATCAACGTCTCATAGTGGATCGAGTTAATAAGAGAGGTCGCACAATTTGGAAACTTTAAACGCTTATAACTCCGCTTATACAAAACTTTAAGGTTCTAAAAGTGGCTCCATTGGTTTCCTCGTGAAATTTTCTGCTAGGAGCACCCCTTCAAATTTAAAATGTGACGAAATAAACTTCAGATATTGCAGTTTTAGTCAAAAAGTTCATGTCCGACCTCTCTTATTGCCTCGATCCACTGTGCGTCTGTCCAAAAATATTCGTTTCGATCTCATTAAGTTCATAATTTTTTGGTATGAAGTTTTCGATTTTTTTAAACATTTCTGAATAGAGCATTCTCGTTTTTGACCTCTCTATTTAATTTCACCACTTTCTCGTCCATTTTATCTTGTAATTTTTCATGAAAGGAATATTTGCGTAACGGCTGGCGAAATTAGGTACTTTAATTCAACACGAAAGGAGGCTTTTTTTAAATCCAAAATTTAGCTCGATTGGAGCACTTTTCGAAGTTCCGAAATTGATTAGATTTTTTAAGATATCAATTCGCTGAAAACCGTAATCTCATAGATAATGTTCATTTTATCATCCTCTTTCGCTTACCAAGAATTGATCAGCGTTCAACACATTTCATGTGTTTTAAGCTCATGAAAAAACTCGACGAATAATTTTGATTTTTAGAGGTTCCAAGCAAATCAATGTGTGTTTTTCAAACAGATTACAACTCTTTGCGCTCATTGGTAGTTATGTTGCCTACGGATCAAAATTGAAGGCGAACTTTTAACAAACGATGCTCATCAATAAGGTCATAAAAAAATAAGAACTATTACAGAAAATTTTAGGAGAAAACTTTGCTTCCATGTCTATTTCCTATTTCCACACATTTTCAACAAATTTTTGACGCAAAAAAACGAGTGGATAAAAGCGAAAAGCCTATTGCAAATGTAGAGAAGCTCGTAAACAAACCTCCTGTTACAGTAACTAACTTTTTCCCCCGGTTTTACAAGCACGCACAATAATAAGGTGTTCATGCGTTGAGCAACTCGCGTTTGTCGCGGCACGCCTACTTTTCTGTGTTGCGTTTAAGTCTCTGAGCTGATTCCTACATTTTGTCCTCTTGATCTTATTCTTTAAAAGTTTTCTCATGCCATGAACAACATCAGCAGGGTCATGGTGTGAACTTTTAGCACCTGGGGCAAGGATGTTGTCGGCGCCTCCCCCCCCCCCCCCCCCCCCNGGGGGGGGGGGGGGGGGGGGGAGGGGCTCCCCAAAAAATGTTTGAATTTTAAGGAAGCATTTTTTTCTCTTTTTCGTTTTCTCCCGTCCTTTTTCCTCTTCGACTTTTTGGCGCTCCCCTCTCCAACCAAGCAACCGCTCCATCCGCCCATAGGACGCCACGGTCCTGCACATCAGAGATTTTTAGTTCTCCAATGGCATACATTCGTTCTTTGCCTGTAACTTCGATCAGAGGTTGATTCAGCAATTTGATGGCAACACCGGATTCTCACCATTTAAACCTATGTTAAATAATCGATTCTTGTCGGAGCACCTGGCCCTTCCAAGAATCGATATAATTCCATAGGTTTTAATGAAGGAAAACAATGTTGCCGATTTGCGATTGCCTAAGCGGCAAAATTGAAGGCGAACCTCAACTGGATGATATCTGGCCATAAGGTCGCGCGTGGTCTATTGCCGAAAGACGAAAAAAAGGTTTTCAGCATCACCCGGCAAGAATGCAATACCTGACATCAGGCATCGGATATCGACGGTGTAAGTCGGCAATCACATAACTCGATTTGCGACGTCGCAGACTTCCTGTCATACTTTATTTTTAATCGACGGCAATTCTTTGAAACTGCCGTGATTTTTCTACTCTGTGCGAAGAAAATTCTGTAAAAACTTCGAGGAGTTATATCAATTTGTTTTCCTTTAAAAAATGACATAGAGGCGGAGATTTTCAGACACCGCAAACGAGTTATGTGATTGCGGACTTACACCGTCGATATTCGATTCAAGGGGAAAATAAGTAAATCGACAATAAAACACCTGTACCACGAGTCTCGGTTTGCGACGTTGCAAGACTTCTTGTCACACTTTATTTTTAAAATGTTTTTAAATGGAAAGCTACCTCGACAGCAATACTATTCTAAAAAGCTTCAGTGATTTTACCAATCTGTCTGAAGTAGATTTTGATGAAATGTTAAGGAATGATAATGATTTATGTGTTAAAAAATAAAATAGGGAAGATTTTAAAGCACTGCAAACGAGATACGTGGTTTGAGAATTTCAACGTCGAAATGTTCTCGTATTCTAGCGCCGCGCTGATAGGCAATCCTCCCTGAATGTACGACAAGTTGTCTATATAAAACCCGTCTGGCTGTGACATGTTCAATACTGACTGTGCTGCGATCTCGAGGCGAAAAATGTGTTCTCGCTTGTCCCTCCCACCTTCCCCTCCCCTCTTCCCTCGTGCCCGTTAGCCGTGTTTACAGTGATTTTCTTTGGCCGAGTGAAATGTGAAATGTGTAAAAATGGCCGAGAATGTGGAGTTATTATTTTTTGATACGTTTTCGCACGAAAGTTGTGAGGTAACGGAATACCAGACAGTTTTTATTTTATGATTGTGCCCTTATTTTATTCCTTTTTTACCCTACGAAGGCTCGGCTAGTGAAGGCCCGACGTATAGGTTATGTTTATCATCAAATGGTTTTTTCCCATTATTTGTCCGATTTTATTTTAGTCGAGTTTACAGAGTTTCCTGTGAGATGCTTTGATACTTTCCGGCTCATTGTTAAAGCCATTAGTGACCGGTATAGCGCAGTTAATGTAACTTTAGCTGCAGCCACTTCTTACCGTGAATCCCCTCACTTGAAGTGGACAAAACAGCAGCGGGACGTAATAAATGACGATCATCCTTCCGAAGATTATGAATATATTAACTGTCTCCAATGAGCAAACAATCATTTGCTAGGTTTCTTTCTTGTTCTTTAGATGTAGACCATCAGACTATTAAGTGAACTATCTCACCAGGGTAATGCCAAGTCCAATTGATAAGCCCCATGCCAAAAGAATGAAATCCTGTTTTGGCGATTTTAGGGCTTTACTCTGCTGCTATATGTAGCTATTTTAATTATGTGTGGGGAATAAATTCTATCACCCCTCATGATTTCAACTATTTCTTTTCATAGGATGTTGTCTTTCCTTGACGCCATGAAACTATCTTAAACATGTTAAGCTCCTAGTTTTTTGTTCTTCTATTGATGAAGCACTTGGGCCTTCATTTGTTAAAGCAGAGCTGATCCAAATAGAAATCATATCCTATCCGGTAACGGTCCCATCAATGTTTTTCATCTCTAACATTTAGGTTGCCCCCTAAGAAATAGCTAAAATCTAAAAGTTGCTGCTCTAACGCCAAATCACTCTCGCTTGAAATTATACTTCATCATATTTTCAACCATGTCAACTGGAGAGGTGTAAGTTTCTCTGCCTAACAACTTGTGGAGAAATGCCAAACCATTGCGTCGCATTAATATTTCTTCTGGAATGTTTTTCTGTGCAGGAAATAAATTTGGACCTAGTACAATTTCCCAAGCCAGTACTTCTGAGTGAATTAAGAATTATTCCATTGGGTGCCAGAGTTCAAGCTGATTTTCCTGGTGGAGTGCGACTTGGGTAAGCTTTGATCTGTATTTTTGGCACTAAAAAAATTCATTTTCTGCAAAGGAGTTAGGGAACTTTCTCTCAATTCTTCTACATATTAATCTCCTACTAAGCAATTGAAAATTCACACCTTCATTTTATTGTTTCATGTACTCATTAATGACGAAACTACCAAATCATGAAACTCGGTTTGCCATTTTTGAAGAATGGATTTATAAGAGAGTAAATATTGTCAAGATGCACAGTAAACATGCAAGCAGTAAACATACGTTTTATGTCATTGGTAATCTGATTCAATCAAAATTTGAACATTTTTCCTCGCATGACCTGGAGGAATGCACGAGGTCTTTTGCTGATACTGCATCAGTTCCTTTTTCAATGTAATTTATATTTGAAATTTTTGGCAACATAGTTTCTAGGCTTAGATAGCTCTCCTGCTATTCTGCCTGTTCCTTTGGTCATCAAGATTAATCCCTAAAATTTTAATAAAAGGATGTGGATAAGTGTTTTTAAAAAATTAAAACAATATTGAGATGTTTGGGGGTAGCGACGAAGCGCAAATAGTGCTCGCAAGATACTTTGGCAGGAGGGTGACTACTTGATACAATTCAGATGTGTGCAAAATTACTTTAGCTTATTGCCTTTGATTTTATCAAATTCCTTTTTATTATCTTTTATGTCCCCACAATTGTGCACCATAACTATTCCTTCTCTTCATTTCAGAGCTACAAATCCTTCGCAGTTCCGGATCGAATTTTTTGTCAACGATCTTAGTAAGGCTCCTGGGGCTGCTGTCTTTGAAGCTCTCGGAGCTTTAGATTATAATCAAAATGGAAATATTAGAATGGAACTATCCCATCGAGTAAGTGTCTCCAATTAATCAGTACTCACTTTCTAAGTTTGATCCTGTATCGCAACTCCATCATCTATGCATGCACTTTTAAGTAATTTGTCAAAATTTTCTTGGAGCCAACTTTATTCATGTCTTGTCAACCATCAAAATTAAAATGAGTTTTCTTGGTGATGTCAGTCTAGCACATAACCATGACTAGGAACTGAGAAACTTTTAAAGAAAGGGCAAATAATGCCACAAGTATCAAGTCTTATCCGATTCAGTACTCATAGTGTAGTCAATACATGGTCTTAAAAGTGCACTTACACACAGTTACAGAGCATGGTGTTGTCTTGAATTTTAGCCTCTCTTCGTGACTGTAAAATCAACAGTAATCAATTTGCAAAGCTAAACATTAAAAAAAAGCTTTTTTCGATTCTTGACACCCCCCCCCCCCCCCCATTCCAGGTTTCTTCTTGCTCAAGGGTTTGTTAAGCAATCTTTGACCCTCCTCCCTCTAAGTAACTGAGACCTATTATAGAAAGATCTTTAGTGCCACTTAAAAAAAAAATACTTCATCGACCCACAAGAGGAACAAGAAAGTAAGATTCTGTTACTGCCAAGATTTCTTCGTAGCTAAAACAAATTATAGATGTAAAGTGAGCCACAGAGTTAGCAGCGAAACATACATGTCAAGCTTACCTACCCCCTCTTGTCAGCCTAGCTCTTCAGCTCCCAGGTAATGGTCTAGCAAGGGGCAGATATTGCTAATAATACATTTTTACATCTAGATTGTGAAAGGAATCAACTAACCAAGTGCCCTTTCTTTTTTTTGCAGCCAATTCCAACAGATGGCTTGGTTCTCAGGGGTTGGTATTCGACAATCACGCTTGCAGTCTATGGCTGCCTTACGAAAACAATTCAAGAACAAGCAACTGTCAATCAAAGTGCTCTTCCATCATCAACGATATCCACTAACCCTCGAGCACCCGGGCCAGAGGTTACGACCTCAGCAACTGCTGAATGGGTTCAGCAGCATGCCCAGGTGAGAAGTCAATCATTGCTAGTTAATCTTTGAGTATGAAATCATACTGTCAATTTTCTTTATTTTGCATGAAGATTTGTCATGTTAAGTTGAGATTTTCGCCCACAAAGTTAATGGAGGACTGATTAAATGACGTCAGAAGAACCTAAACTCAGCAATTTCTTTCTCCAACAGAATCATTTAATTGATTACAAAATTCGTTTTTGGGGGGGGGGAGGGAGTGCAAAATCAGTTAATTTAATAATTTTAGATGTGTCTATTTTTCCCAATTTTTATTCTTAAAATTTATCTAAGAATAGGAGAATGGTGAGTTTCCCTGTAAAGTCACTCACTACTAATTAGCTGCAAAGGTTTTCTTTTGATGGCTTACCGTATTCCTGAATTGCTGTGATTACACAATTCATCCAAACTGGACATTATTTTTATTATTCTGCAAATTTGTTATTGTATTTTGAATATGAAAGATCGCGTTAAAGAAGGAAACGTTTCATTCTTTTTCCAGGTGGGGACAACACCAGCTGATCACAATGTATCCACTGAAAATGAAGAATTTGAAGGAAAGTACCCAAATCCACCAACCACGCATTACCCGTATCAAGAAGATTGGCCATCATCTGCTCCTGCATCTGTAAGTTCCAAAGTCCCTTGTTTTGCTGCAACATATATAATGAATTTTATGTTGACGGTCCGAATTCTAAAATTTAATAATTGAGATTTTTGTGTCCTCTTTCACAACAAGAGTAACAAATCGTCATCTGCTCTTGAAATGAGTTGGTTATCCTTGTCCTCAAATGTCTTTTCATAGTTTATTCTTTTTGATTAATAACCGATCAACAATCAGACATCTACAGAAGCTCAATTTTGAAAGTATTTTCTGATCTTAAAATTTTAGATTAACTGTGTGTTCTAAAAAGGAGGAGTTACGTTTTGGGCCTTTTCCGGCCGCACCTGGATTTTGCTAAATGTTTCATATTTTCAAAGTACTAGTTTTAGGTAGACTCTGTGCCAAATATTAGACCAAACGGAGCCCATGCAAGGGCGCAGCAGCGCCTCAAACCCAAAATCCTAGAATCGAAAAACAATTATTTTCGTCCACTTTTTCGACTGTTATCACTCTTCCAGCATATGATTCTTATGTATTTTTTTGCGTACTTTTCGTTTCTGGCCGTTTTAAAGGCCTCCGATAAATTTTAAGGGGCCTTATGGCCCATTGTTGCCATTTTTGGCCCAATTTTAGGGGTTTTTTCCATTTAACACATTCAAAACTCAACTTAATCCAAAAACTGTGTACATTTTTGAAAAGTACGTAAAAAAATGAATAAAAAATGTTCAGTAAAATTTTTTCCTATGTTGCCAAATTTCCGAGAAAATTGGTCCCNTTTTTAGCCTTCTCATTTTGTAAACTTCTCATTTTTTTCTTCCTCTCCTAACCTGCGATTTTGCGGACAATGGAAAAATTTTGCAATCACATGGACTGTTCTACCTTATCCGCATGCCCCCTTTGCATGGCCTCAAGGCTTTTTTTTCATCCAAACTGCAGAGGATTGTGCTAAATCAAACATTTTCTCCATGGAATTCAAAAGGCAGAAGGAAGAATTTCTGTTCTCAATAATGGTTAAGAATGTGACAGGTTAAAATAAACTTCACGGCCACAACATTAATTCTCTTTTTAAGGTTGTCAACCTGAGTGACGGATATAATCACGTAAAAAATGAGCCACCATATGAAAACTCACAAGCAGAGTGGAGTGAGGATAAAGGATTTTGGGATGAGGATAAAGACAAAGAAGCACGTCATCGTGACAGGATATCCCCTCCAATGGAAATTAGTCGTGACCTAACTACAGACTTCCGAGAAAGAGGGTCTGACGATGGAAGGCTTCGAGGTAAGTCAGGACATTTTTTTTTACAGTTTCCTGTCTCAAGAAATAAGGGTACGGGTTATATATTTACCATGTTTTTTAAACTGTCTAATATGGCATGAGTGATTATTTCAAGTGATTTCTCCAGGTAAAAATACCTTTAAATCTCATGCGTTGTTATCTGTAGTCATTATTTTTCAATATTTCTACTCAGTGTTCTTTTGGCTACATTCCAGAATCACAATGATTAAACCATCTTTGTTGTATATAAAGCAGTCATTCCACTTGGTGCCTAGTTATTAGTAAGAGTATTCATGCTCCTTGAGCAGGGTTTTTTCTGCTTAGCATCCTGGCTTCCTGCTACACAGCTCATAAATCAATGGTCATTAGTCTGTTGCGTCAACATTGAAAAGTAGTGTGAAATGAAGCAAAAAAAAAAAAAATCTGATAAAACTTGTGTATCTCTCTGAAATTGAAGTGAGTTTTGAAGATGGTTGCCGAAATGAACTTGAAGCTGTGTGCCGGCTTCTTCAAAATCTGTTACTATTTCCTGAATTAGATCATTATTGACAAAATATTTATCGTTCCAGATAGGGAATACTATTCAAGTAAGTCAAGTTCATCACAGTTCGCACAAGTTCACAGTTCGTGGATGGAATGGGAGGGTTTGAGTAGTAGGAAACGGCCAAGATCTCCACCAGTGCAACCTCGCACTCCGCCTCCTGAAGATAGTAACTCAGGCTCCGTCAAGAAAGGTAATACTTACTATTTTACATCATTGAATATGAATGCTGGTTACAAAATGTGTTTTGGCTTATTTTATATTTTAACCCCTTTCCTTTCATGCAGGGTGTCTACCGGTCCCCAAAAGTCCCCAATGTCCCTGATTATCTCCGATTCTGGAAGGGTGTCCCCGATGCTCCTGAAAGTCCCCAATTTTCTTGTTCAGGTCCCCAAAAAATGACAAAAATCGTCCTAAACACTGGCATTTTCAAATTTTCCCGCTAGGAAAAATTTTTGCAGCGCGGTATAACCAGGAATAAAAAAAGTGTCACTTGGTTTTTTATACGTTTTCATCGGTTCAACATAACTTGTAAAATTAGTCGTATAAAATATGCTTTTTAATGCTCCAAGTAGCTCCCTTTCTCTTACTATTTCGGGGGGAAAAGTCCCGGATTTTTTTGAAAAAATACCCCTGAAAGTCCCTGAAAATCCCCAATTTTGTTTTTTTATGACTGTTAGACACCCTGTCATGTCTACAGAATGATGTTGAGAATACGATCAAATGTGGCAGGTAGCTTCACTACTTAGTGAGATATCTGTCTAATCCATAGGAGAGCTATTCTATCTCTTTAATATTCCCTACTTGGATGTAGTTTTTTATGTTTTTGAAAGTGGCTCATTGTTCTAGAACCATGCAAAACCAAGTTAAAGTGATAAACTGATGTGCAGCCGCTCTTGATAGAATAAAAGTGAAAAATTTGATCAGAAAGTGCTTATTTCCCTGTGCCAGAGCTTGAAGGCTGCAGGTTCTAAACTGTTCAGGTCTGCAACCCATGTGTCATGGGAAACTGAATATAAAGACAGCAACTCTATAGTTGCAGAAGTCAAACACTTCACATGGAAAGTGAATATGAAGATGAAGTTCCTGAGTAAACCCATGGTTATAAGGTAGAAAAACTTGTTCTTCATCAGTTGTGTTTATCTGCTGTGCCCATAGAATGTAACTCTCCTGCCTTTGAAACGTTTTCTCCTGGAGACGTTGAAAGTATATCAGACGGAGAAATCTCTGAGCCTGGAGAAAATGATGCTTTGAAAGAAGAAAAAACTCCACCGCCTCCTGTAGAAACCATCACTCCAAAAGCTTCTCCACAACCTCCTGAAATTGATCTTGAGCAAAGCACCACTAACACAGAACAGTTCGAGCCAATTCTCAGTGATGAGGATATTCCGGACGAAATTGACGTTCAGGTAAATTTGAATTTTTCTTTCTCAAAGAGATTTATTTTCAAAGTTTCAATCAGACTTGATTTTAAAATTTAATGAACCCTACCCGAAAACTTGGCAGCAAAGAAGCAAATGCAATTCAATTTATTCCGCCATAGATGCATCAATTTTTTGCTGTGCCACCATGACTTGTAAAAAATGAAATTTCCACCAACTTTTGAGAATTACAAGTGATTTTTATACTTATTTATGTTCCTTTATCCTCCCCTTTGACCATCATATAGTAGCTGATAATCACCTTTCATGTATCAAAAGTGAAACTAAATCAATTGTATCTTAATTTGTAATGTCGCAAACTTCTTACATCTTAGTGCTGGAAAAATAATCCTTAACTTTTGAAATTCACCATAATTTATCTTTAGCTAAGTTTTAAAGAGTATTTTTTTAGTTTTGGAAATATTTATGAAACACTATCACGTGGTTTCTTTCAGAAAAAGGAAATGAAAATAGAAACTTTAAAACGCTGCAATCAAGATTTGTATCTTTCTCGATTCATCATCAATATGTTCACACTTGACCTGTATTGACTCAATTTCCTAATTGCATCTTTCACTCTTTTTCTTTCACAGGACATTGATTTTGAATTTGCTGATTTCGCTGACAACCCACTAAAAGTTTTCAATCCTTATGCCTTTATTGTTCAGCCACTCTCAGTAAGTTTCAAATCAAAATCCAATATACCAAAATTTGCCAGTCAGATTGCTACTACTTTGTATACCGCGTATTATTTATTCATATCAAAGTTTTTATAATAGTACTTCTTAAACCTTTCCAAAAATTTTACCTTTTCTTGTCCTCTAATACAAATTTAGATGACATCGAAGTTCCTGCCAGACAAAGTGAAATCTAAAGGGGATAGGAAGACTCAAATTTGAAAATTATTCATCATTGAATAAGGAAATTACTGCATAATTCACTTCTCAGCCCCATTTAACTCAAGAAAATGGCGCATATTTAGCTCCACTTTAAGAGCTCATTGTGCTCAAGAGGCTGTAAGGTACATCATATGAAATACATAACATTGAAATTTAGCCGGGTGTTAAATCTTATGGTACTGTCTTGGGCTTTTAATCAATAATCTCGCAGATCACAGATTTTCCTTTGTTTCCTGGCTTAGTGTTTCTGTCACAGAATTTTTTTTTTTAATTTTTCAGTATCTCTCTGACCCATCAATGTCAGAATATGAATGGAAGGTCTCTCATTGCTCTGAAGAATATTTAAAATTCAAAAAAGTGCCTGAAGCAACACAATTAGAGGAAGTTTTCAATAACTGTGATGATTTTAGTGATTGTAAAAAAGAATCTTGGGTTATCGGTATTGAAAAATTAGTACCATTAATTCCCAAAGGACTACCGCACTCGGAAAGTAGAGAAAGTAAGTATATTTTATTAACCGGAAACTTTTTCATTGCTCACCAGATTTTTGGAAATTCGAATTTTTCACAACATTTTATTCTTTCCTAGAAAAACTTCATTTAGGTTTGAAGGTTTGTCAAGACCTTCCAATTTCAATCACGTGGGAAATTTAATTGTTCAGTTGTGATTGTTTTTATGTGCAAAACTTGGAAAATTCCAGAAGGGTCCCCTCTTGATTATGAAATTCTTAATGTTTAATTTAAATTGAAAGGAATGAGCTGCACTCTAATGGGACATGGATGAAACAATTTGGACTTTAATTATTTGACGGGAATAACCATACATTGTTCAAAAAATTTTCCCTAGTATACTGGAAAATTATTACTCCTCAGAGAACATGCTTCCTTCCTGTGGTAGGTAACTAGGTCTGTCAAAACGAGTTGGATGCAGGGACCGTCACAAAATTTTGAGAAATAATCAATTGCATCCATTGAATATCAAAATAAATAAGTCTGAATATCAATGAATTTTTGCTTTATTTTTCAGGTATCATTGAGACTCTGATTTCATGGGTAGACACAGGATTAAATTTTGAAGATGCTTTAACGCAACCTCAACCTGCCTTTAAGATTAGGCACATAAAGGCAGGACTGAGACTAGCTGAAGTTTTATGCAAATGTAGTGAACAAATAACACTAGACTTGATTGAAAGAATTAGCCTGCATCGAAAATTAATAGACTTGTATCACATAGAATATATGGCCCTCTCTATTAAGTTAATGATCCTTCGAACTCTAGATTCAAGTCTCCGCTATAAAAGTTGCGTTGAGCTATTTCTGAACTCAGAAATATTTTCTGTCAATGATGAAAATATGAATGAGAATGTAAACGGATACGTAAAAATTGTTGACATGATGCAAAGAGATCAACTGGCCCGTGTTAAATTTGCTCTTGCAAGTCTTCTTCGAAAATTTCACATTTACGAAATCTTATCTGAATTCAATCAACTCATTTATAATTATGATAAAAAACTAAAGTCCAAGGATGGTGATACACCCGAAGAGTTTGATATGAATTTAATTTCTATTTGTTTAGAAGAGATCATCAAGTATTATAAGAACGCTCAAACTATGATTTCACATCCTAAAAGGTTCCTACCTGTGCACTCTCAGTTTGATTTTGGTGCCACATTTTCCTGCCCAGAACCTTATGAAACTTTATTTACTTTTTTCAAAAGCCATCTATTAATTGAAACAATAGTATTGATTTTGAATTCTCCAGAAATGGCAAGTGATTGGTCACTGTTGTTACTCATTCAAGAGTTTATTAGCAGTTTAATTGAAACACCAGAAGGGATGCGCTTTTTGTGTTCATCTATTGATACCATCAATCCAATAATTAAAATTTTGATCGGCACCACAACTCCACCAACGGTAGATGAAAATGAGGTTGTCTCACTGGGCATCAATATCCCTTTGGGACTGACTTTGGTCTATCGGCTTCAAGCTCTAAATTACACCGATATCCTCTTTAATTTTTGGGAGTACCAAAGCGTTATGAAACTGGATCCTGATAGCTCAGAAATCCTTGATATTCTTCACAACTTACATTGCCTAACGATGCATCCTATTGGTAAAAGTGCAGTCGTTTTCATCCTGTCTCGTTGCGATTACATACAGCCAGTTTTGAATTTTCTGAAATTTCACACGAAGCCAGAGGACACAACTAACTCAAAGAAGAAATCTCCGTCTATTCTCTATGCAAGCGATTTGATCTCAACAGTCGTCAAATTTTCAGACTATGTGCCGTTTTTGCGAAAATATGGCCCCGAATTATGTGATATGATAGCAAAAGAACCTCAATTGCCAGAACTTCAAGCACTCGTTCCATGGCTGAAACCATCTCAGAACTATTCATTGTTTCACTACGAAGACATCTCCGACCTTTGTGAATTAGTGAAAAAGAATTTAGACAGTTGTACATCTCAACCAGGAGAGTTGATCACAGGGCTGCGAATTCTGCGCCAACTTGGCGTGCAAACTAACGACAAAGATCTCCATGAGGTCAGTGATCCTTTAAAAGAGGAGTATGTTGAGTCTAAGTACAAATATGTCATATTGCAACTTTACTCGTATGACGGCATGTCTTTTTTAACATCAATACTCCAAAAATTCATTGAGCACTATGATGAGCCTTACCTAAACTCTCACAAATTTCTTCAAGGAAATAGCGTGTTAGTTCTATCGATTATCATGCCGTGTGTTCAATTACTACGCCGAATGTTAATATATGTCATTCAGTGCCAAAACACAGACTTCAAAGATCTTACAGCCATCCCAATTCTCCTATCTATTTACAATCTAATGTGCTTTGTCCCCGCATCATCTCATGCATATTTTGAAGCTCAAAAAGTGCGTAAAGACATAGTTGATACATTGCTAGCTTATACGTTGCCTATCTCAAACGAGACATCGTCTGAGTCGGAAGCTTTGAATAAAAGTCTTTGGACATCGATGATAAAGGAAGTGATAAAATTTATCACTGCCAGCCCATACACATTCCAAAATGGACTACTTATCCTTTCAGAACTACTACCTCTACCGCTTCCGATACAAACCAAAGAATCTTTGTCAGAAAGTGAAATCAGCCGAATTGTCAACTATCGAAAACTATGGTCAGCTCACCTGCACTCTCTAAGTCAGTTATTACAAGACCTCATTGTCACTCTATGTGAATCAAGTTATCAACCTCTGTTGCATATCCTGCGAAAAATCTGTGTTCAGCTCTCGGACCTAGCAGCGCCAACTGCGTTGATTGTTGTTCGGAGCATATTAGATGCTCTCTTTTCTAGTCTTTCATTAAACCAGAATGTTGCACCTGTTACACCCCGCACAGTGCGCTTATTGAACTTTTTAGCTTGTCTGTTAACATACCCATGCGTCAAAGTGGCGTTCCTCCATCTGACAGTAAACAACGCCTCTGTCCCAAAATCAGAAGAGAAATTCCTGACTTTGATGGATACTCTTTGCCAGATCATTTCAACGCCTTCAGATGATGTGAATCATCTACAAGCTCAAGAATGTGTCTTATCTATGTTTCAAGCTTTGTGTTGTGCAGATATAACGCTATTACCACGGTTGAACGATCCATCGCTAACGCTAAGCATCGAAACATATTTAAGTAACTCGTTACCTCCAAAACAAACTCTAGTACCAATGTGCCTTGCTTTACTGGATCATCTGTCTCTTAAAGAGAATAGTCTCACTACTACTCTTCAAATATTGAGAATACTCTTGACATTAAGTGAGCATGACTTCGGTATTTATCATCTGAAAAAGTAAGTACAACATAACTTTTTATTCAACTCTTAATGGAGTTCATTAACTTTATGTTTTTTATGATGTGCAATTCCCCATTAAAAGCCCCCCACTTGATCATGGGATCCTATTGATTAGACTCATCTCGTTATTTATCTTGATGATATTCCCTCCGAGTCAAATTATTATTGTTTGAATTTATTCACTTAAAAGGGTGGATTTAAGTATGTTAATTTTTAAAATGCACATCACGCTTTGACTTTCTAAGCTTCCTTCCTGCAGCTTAATTGCTACCAACAGGTTTCAGTTTTTTTCTGCAAAGCATATCTCCTTTTAAAAAAATGTTGACGGAAATTAATGAAAACTCGTGACTACATTCAACCCTCCTGCCAAAAATATAATTTTTCCAGGGTAGAAATCCAAGTTTAAGGTTGGTAGTGCTCAGTTATTTGATCAGAATCAGAATTTTTAAAATTCTCTTTTTCTTTCCAACTGATCGAATTATTTTTCCTCAGACAAAAACTGTAGCATCTTTCAATTACATCTAACTTTGTTTGTCTTTTTTTTTGTTTCAGTTGTTTTGAGAGTAAGAACAAAGCTGTGTTTTGTGTCCTCACGAAACTTGCTGAGTGTTGGAGTAAAAATATTCTGGAGTGTGTTCCGATTCTGATGGTGCTAATTGAACTTTTCAAAGAACTTTCAACCCCTGTCGTAGAGGTCAAGAGTGAGAATGATGAAGGCTGTGGTTTGCTCAGTTTAGGTCATTCGATAACTTTGTCTCCAAAGGAGATTGCAGAACTTTGCCTCTACAAAAGACCATCTGAAGTCATCAAAATGGAAGTTAATGGAGATTCAGAAGTCACAGAAACTAATGATATTCATCCTTTTCATCAGTTAAGCAGTATTATAAAGGTACGCCAGCCAAATTATTACATCTACAAAATAGATCTTTTTCGGCAATTGTGTCATTTTTGCTCACTAATTTTCTCAGTCTTGAAACATGCTGTCTTTAATCTCAATATCCTAAACTCTAATATTTGTATACTTGCCCAAGTCTTTTTACTGTCAATTATTCTGTATATCACAGATAAAGTAAGTATGTACCTTTCAGTCTAAACAGATAAAATTCATAGTATGATTTCTTTTATAAACTTTTGAAACTTGTTTAGTCAGGACTACACTAAAACGTTCAACATGGAAAATTGCCCTCTGCACAGAAAATAAAAACATGAAGTCATTCTCTCACTTTATAATTAGCGGCGAATTAAGCTTAATCACACACATTTTTCTGCCACTGCCATATAATGGTATTACATCAATGGCCGAAACGCAAAAACTTCGTATCTTTGTTTGCAACGTTGCAGACTCCCTGTCATGCTTAATTTTTTTTTTTTGGAAAACTGGTCAACGTAATCTTGAAAACTTCCTCTACGTTTCCTCACTGCTAACAGAATATTCTGTATCAATTTTAAACCATATAGCTGACCTGTTTCTCTATGAAAAAAAAACAAAAATAAGAATGGGAATTTTGAAATACCCCCAATGGAGATACGTCGTTTCGTACCATGGCCATCCATATAGTCTTTATTTAACAGCCAGCACTGTTTTATTTTAATGATATCCTTAAGATTCCAAACTGGGAAGTGCTCTTGTGCAAGAATTTTCAATTTTTGGATATACTTGATGGTGAACAAAACAATACAAAAAAAATTCTTTTCAGTGCCTATTTATAGCAACTACTCAAATCGGCCTTTCCAAAGCCAAGAGATGTTTTTTCAGGATATTCCAGGTGTATTAATTAATTATAACTATGTTTAGTTTGTATCGCTGCTGCTTTAGAATGAAAGAATATCTTATGTTGAAAAATTAGTGGAAAGAACATTTGGACTGCGGTAAACAGAAAGGAACCAAGCCACATCAGCTATTGCCAAATTTAATTGGGCAATTTAATTTTTAACATGAAAACGATTGCGCGGATTTCCATGCAAATTTCAATGAAAAATCTCCATAGTTTGAAGATAATTTCTTAAAAATTTCAAAGGAATCCGCACAAACGTTCTCTTGTAAAAAAATTAATTGCCCGGTCAAATTTGGCAATTGCTGATGTGGCTTGGTTCCTTTCTGTTAAACTCGGTCCATTTTTTGCTGAGAAATATCTTTGGAGTTATAGCTTACCTGTGCAGTGAAAGTCACTCCTGGCCCAAGTCATGTGGTAGACATGAATTCAATTTTTTTTTCATGTATCTAGGATTATTGCAAGATTTTTTTTTTTTTTTTTTAAAAAAAAAATTGAGTTTTTTGTGCAACTGCTATTTGGCTGACTTTGCTAAATGTGATTTTGAATTATCTTTTTTTAGGCAAATAATGCGGATCTGGAAAACTTTCCTGGTGTAGAGCCCAGTTTTTCAGAGTTCATGAAACTTCTAGATGATAGTGAAATAAAACCACCCGAAAAGAAAGGTATTTTTTATCTTGCCATTTTACTCCCTATCAAGAGTATGAAATAAGTATTGAAAGGATTCTGTTCTCTGGGGACTATTTATCAATAATTCAGCAACTATATTTTGAATGGGAATAGACAGGTTCTTTTGATAGTTTCTATTGATTCAAGTAATTTTTTTCTATAACTTTTGATGCATGATGGAAATATTTGATCATTTCAATCTTGACCCCAGACTCCAGACTCCGTTCGCAAGGTGATCAGAGCCGTTTCAAATCCATGAAATTAGTCTCAGAGTTTGTGTCATTCATTATTAAGATTTGCCAAAAGACTAGCATGAAAGTTCTGATCATTGTGCATATTGAGAAATCGAAGTTGTATATTTAAAGTTTTTTAAAAACTTTAAATTCCAAATCCATTTTTATACTATCAATAGTTCATTTTAAAGTTAGAAAAATTGATCCAATCAATGTTTTGCACTCTTACAGAACCTATCGTAGAACCAATTCTACCTCATTGCGATCCAATTTTGGTTCAGTTTATGTCTCGTCCTGTATCTGTGATGCTCGGTAGTGTTGATGACGACCGATTAACTCCTGCCTATTGGCTCTCTGCGCCACCTGTGTCGGAAGAGGCTGACCAAGAAATGGAGCAGGTAAGGTCTTGTTTGACTTCAGATTCATTCTAGTAGTTCAAGGCGTCAAGGTTTATCTTTTGTATCAGTTGTGTCAGTATTTGAGCAACAGCATGTCGTCCGATATTTTACGGCTGAAGTTCAACTATTATTAAGTCGTGTGGTTACAATGAATGATAGGTGTAATAGCCACATGCTGAGGCGCCGCATGGAATTTCCGTGTTGTCTCGGAGAGAGATGAGTTCAGAAAAATTATTTTTTCTTCAGTTCCAGCAAATCAAATTTAATTTTCAATAGCTCGCTAGAAAGCAAAAAGTAGGAGCTACAAAATACATGTCACCGATTTCCTCTGTCATCCATATTAATGTAAAAAATATAATGTCTTTGAAGTTTTAACCTAGATTCTTCATGACTTTTGTAGATTAATTGACCTCAGTGTCAAATATACCATGTTGACTTTTTCTTTTGTCACCTTATTTGCTTATTATTTGTATAGTTATAAAGGATTTGATTATATCTCCTCTGCTTCTTCCCCAGATCCCTTGTGATATTTTGGAACTAGCAAAAAATTGTTTTCCGAAAATGAATTTCCTAGAAGAGTTAGAAAATCTTTGCAAGTCGAAAATCAGCTCTACTGATGTTGACCAGTCACCAACACTTAAGAAACGGGCGAAAGAAAAACTTCAAAGCTCAAGTGTTGGCTCAACACCCACCTCAACATCTGCATCTTCAAGTTCACCTGCGGAGACAAAAGCAAAGAAACCCTTTGGTAAGCCATTTTTCCACTCTCATGTCTGAATTTTATCAAAATCTATTTGTTACTCGGAGTTCAGAAAATTAATAAACTCGTAGCACTTAAGTTTTTCTAACCTGATGCCCCCCTGATTTCACTTTGACTCCTTTATCAATGGATTTTGACTGTGTACTCCTAATGACATTGGAATCCATTGCTAAAGAAGTCAAGGTGGACTGAAAAACGCATTTAGTTATGGAAAATAAGTGAGTTTGCTGTAACCATTTTTCCACTATAATAGGGCTCCTGAAACTCACTTGTCATGTCAGTCATTGCAATTTTTTGTGCACCAGCTACTGCAATAACGTAATGACAATAAAATACCTTACTGGAAGAGGAGTATATTGCGTGTGGTGTTATGAGATGCACCGACAGTTCATGGTTGATGTTTTCATGCTTTTTCAAGCTCAAATATATGCCCGAAAGGAAACTTAACCTTGGCCCAGTTGAAAACAATTGGAGATCGTATGAATGAACCATAATATTAAGCGCTAATATCTGGCAACAAAGGTATTTGCATAATCCCCTCTCATCCAGCAAGGTCCTCAATTAAGATTAATTTAACGATTTGTTTGTTTTATCACCCCTGGTAATTTTTCTTTCCACTTCAATCCTAATTTTTTTCATTTATTCACACATTGTAGTTACACCAATGCGTGGGAGGGGTGCTTCGACATCTCGCTCCTCTTCGCAGCAGCAGAGAGGGGATTTATTTAGAACGAGACTCCCAAACACATCACGACCTCCATCACTTCACGTCGATGACTTTGTTGCTCTGGAAACTTGTGGTCAGCAGCCTACCGGACCAACTGGCTACAATAAAATGTCAATGCGAGCTGCTCAGGTAAATTATGGGAACTTGGCCCATTGACTTATGAAGTAATTTGACCCTGCCGGGCCATGAATTACGATTTAATTTGGCGAAAATCAGTAACTTTGAACACTTCAAAATAATCCAGAAATTCTTTCTCTAAGGGTGAAAATTGACACAATCAGCATTCACAATACAGCGTTTGAGAAAAATGGTGAAAACTTTGAACGCAATGATTTTTTTATTGTGGTTTATAGCTGTCAAAGTCGCAAAAATCGCAAAATCAGCGAAAATCAGAAAATTTTGAGGTTATTTCTTGTGCAAACGCACAGTAATATGAAAATACCGTAACAAAACAAGAAATTACCGTTTACAATAAATCATAGGGTGGCCACACTACTCATATAAACATTGATGAGAACGCAATCTACCGGAGAATCGCCGAAATAATCGACGAAACGCCAAAATCGAATCGACGTCTCTGAGCCGTCTCTTCAGATCTGGCCCAGCGCAGCGCGAATGGCTGGGAGCCGTCGGTTTAAGTCAATGGGTTAATGGAAATCTTGGTTTTTTCCACTCAGGTGGAAAGCAGTTTTAGAATGACTTTTTCGCCACCAAGTGTAAATGCTAGTTTTGAGGAAATCTTCTTTTTCAGTCTCAAAATATTGAAATTCGCCTGTTTAACACACTCAGTGAGATGCATTGAGCTGCAAAGACTCCGTGGAAATACTTGTTTACTCATTCAGCTACATCACATTTTTTTATTGATTTTCCCCATTGAATCAAAAAGAAAAATTGAAATTTTGGAAAACTTTTTTCATTTTTAGATTTGAAGAACCAAATTTCATTACCAGCTTCTTAACACTTGGTGTGAGATACATTGAGCTATCAGGACTAGTTGGAGACTTAAGATCCTTTACTCCGTTCAACAGCATCTTTTAAATCAATTATTCAGCCTCCAAGCACGAAACCTAAATTCTGAGAAAAATTCTTTTCGCACTGCCTTAAAGTAGCAAATTATTTATCAATAATGTCAAAGCAGTTGGTGAGATTGTGCGCAGACTTTTAATCCTTGCCAGGATCCTATCTTGATAGTGGCGTTTCATAATCCAAGTTTGTTAAATTCTTCAGCTTCTCAACAAGTATTCTTAAAACTTAGATTTATCTATTCTCATAATCAAGAACTTCTGGAGAAGATCACAATTGCTCTCTCAAAACCTCTGAAAATGAACAGAAGTCAACTGATTGTAACATGGCGCAGAGCAATATTTCGAAAATCCTCAATATTTGACATATACTGAAAACTATTTTCCCCTTTGAATTATCAAACCTCAGCTTGGCAACAAATTTTATTTTTAACACGTATTCTTTTGCATCACTTAATGTTTTTCTTTATCTCTCTTCTTCAGGATCTTCGAGTGCGAGGACGAGCCAGAGCGTTCGGATTGGACAGAGGTGCTAGGTTTTTTGGAGCTCTTTCTTTTCGACCAAGACCAGGTAAATCGCATCTCTAATTATAACCACTCACTCTAATAATTATATAAATTATTTCTATACATTTTTATATATATTTACTGTATAATCACTGTCCTCCTATTGTGGGGAGGGAGGACAGTGCTTATACTATATTAAAATACCCTCTCTAGGGGTTGCCCTATAATATAACAATAATATAAAGTTACGACCTTTTTTTAAAACAAAAAAAGCCACTAAATTTGAGCTCAACTCAAATTCAATTTCTCTTTCATATAGTGTAAGAACTTCTTTAGAAATATTATAGTAATAATATTCATCCTTGTCAAATATATAATCTTAAAAATTATTCAGTTATTCATCAATAGTGATTAAAGGATGCTCTTTACTGCACCATGCATAAAATCTCCTTTCGCTCTTTTCTTTTCCTTTTGTTTTTCTGTAATTAAATTTCTCTTTCATATTATGAAATTAGATCATGTTAGCTTTTTTTCATTCGTCCAATGGCAGCATTTTGGAACAGTTAGGTTCAGTCTTAAAATTCCTAAAATGTTTAAAACGGTAGTCCTGAGTGAGACAAGGGATGCGAAAAATCCTCCATCACATAACCGGCTAGTTGTGCCCAAAATTAGGAAGGCCCCAAAGATGGGTGTCAAAAATGAAACAGCTGCTGTGTATTAGAGCATAAATTGCAAATATTCTGCATAATTGAAGTTGAAAATCGATTTTTGTGCAACACTGCAAGCATAGCCGAGTTCCTTTTACAGAATCCTGGCAATTTGTTCCTTTAAAGTAATACAAGGTTATCATTTTAAAGTTTTTGAGCATTGCTCATCTTTTTGCAAAGTTCTTGCAAGCTGCAAAATCGATTAATTTTATGTCAGCTCCTACTTCTTCTGTTTTGCAAAACCGCACTACAAAATAGGTCAATTTTCAGCCAGCATTTGGATTTTTCTTCTCCACAAAACGTTTTGAACACAAGAAAAAATTTTAAAAATAATTTCGAGGGTCCTTGTGAGTTAGGAGAGAAAATTTTCTCTGCCCCTCTAGCACTAGTAGTAGCCTTATTTCATTTCAAAAAAAAAGTGAATCAAATTCAATTGCAAGAATTTTTTCATCGATCACATTTGTGCCTTTTATTTTTATTCTTACATCTATGTTGTCTGGATTAGGTTGGCATCATTTAATGCCAAGACAAGAAGGAGGAGGACCATCAGGACAGCCACCGTTGCCACACGCATTTCGAGGACATGAACCGCACCTAAGGCCACCTTTCAGAGGAGGGAGATCATTGTGGGAACAAAGACCGTTCCCTCCACCTGGAATGAGAGGTGTTCTTTCCCACCGCTCTGACGCACGCCTGTTACGTCCATTCCCTAGGTAGGGGTACCCTTGGGTGGGTCACCCCAGCACAAAAAAAACCAGCCTCTAATCTAAATATCTTGCTCACGTCATACGAAAGAAAGATTTTTATATTCAATTGACTGTTTTCATGTTTTGATTTGGTCATTTTTCTAACTGTATAAATGATCTAATCTGGTCCAGAAAAATGTTCCCCTGATTATTGAATTGTAAATTTGAATGAAACGAGTAGCTTTAGGCCTTTTATTATTAAAGATCCCCACCAAGCAACAGAGCAAACTCTGCATAGCTAGATGACACCTGCAGAGAATTTTTTCTGCCTCCCTTTTTGTAATCAAAAAATGATTTTTTTCTCCACCTTGAAAGGTATATTTTATGTTATAACTTTTTTTAATGGTGGAAATGTACAGTGTTGTGTTTTGATTTTATTCAGTCACATGTAGATACTAATTTATTTTTTGAATTTTTGTTAAAGAATTGTGAAGATTTGTGAATAAAAGTATAAATCTTATCACAGTGTTGTTTGTGAATTCAGTTTGAAGGAAAGCGTTGTCTCCTCGACTTTTGCCATAGTTTGGGTGATATTTCTTTGTGGTCTATATTCCAAGAGTCAATTTTTTACTTTAATTCTCCCCTCACTGTCGTTTTTAGGAATTTCAAGTGTGGGTTAGCACAGTATATCCTGCGCTATTATAAAAAATGGTACACAAGAATAAATTGTTTGCGTAGAGTGAAAGTTAGCGTGAACCCCTTGTTGAGAGTCATGAGCTGAATTTCTCACCAATCTAGTACATATCAAACTGACTCCTCTAAACAGATTTTAAAGCACTTCTAATCTACGAGACTTCATTTTGCCCATATGGTTCAGTTACCTCTACAAAAGAAAATAAGAGGGATTCATCTTACAGGTCATCAAACAATCATAATGTTTATGACTTGGTATATTTGCAAATTTTTATTCAAACAAATCGCATGCATACAATATAGAGCATAAGAAATAGAGTTAATACAATGTAGTCCTCTATTTTTCCAATAATAATAAAAAAAAAAATAACAAGATAGATAGAATGCAACAATTTATTCAGAAATTAAGAATTTCCATGTAATGGATCCAAATTCAACTCCGAAAAATTGAAAGAAAAATTAAAAATTTCAAAGTAAGTTGGTCTAATATGGAAGATTCAAATAGAAAATCAGTCTTTCGACGGGTCACCCAAACGTCGTTCTAAGTCCAAAATCCAGAGAATCCAAAAAATACCCAAAGTCCAAATCGAGAGAGAGAGGAGCAGAGGCAAAGCCAAGAGACGGAGACCAGAAAAGCAAGTGAGCTGTGGCCAAGCGGAGGTCCCCGGCCAGATTAAAAAACGAGCATGAGATTAAAAAAGGAGTAAGCGTTTTGAAGCATTATCAATCTCACATTAAGAATGAGAAATGGATTTTCAATTATGATAACAAGTTATATTTCTTATCTGGTTATCTCACTCACTTAAAAAAAATAATGGACTAGACTTCAGTTGTTTTTTTTTCATCCTCTTAGAGGAGCTTAGCACTGAGATTTTAAAAAAATCCATTTTTTCCAGCCAGAGGTAATGATAATGCTCTTTTGGAGATGTAATTTGAAATTGCTTTAATAACTCTAATGTTGGAAAGTGAATAGCTGAAAAGAAAGTGTTTCGGAAATGGAATTTCCTGTGATCTAAAGAATTTATAACACCCAAGAAAATGAGAAACATAATAGAATCTAGAAAGAGAATGCAGCTTGAAATTTTTTCTCTGAAGAAAAAATAGGTAGGTATCTTGTGAATTTTGTGGAGAAGAAGAGGGATCAAGCTTTATAATAATTTTTCATGTATCATCTCATCATCAAATGAAGCAGACTTTCGATTAAACTCTTCTGAAAATACCCACTTACTCATACGTATGTACGTAATATTTCAGGATAGTCAAATGACCCGCCAATTTTGTGTAAGGCAAATTGCAGCACTTTCAGGGGCTTCCGGTGCACTATCCTACCCCTATCTCTGCTGTAAGCCTTTCCTGTGTGGTCCTCAATGGTTTATCATTTTTATCTTGATCATCCTGTTGTTGTCGTTTGTCGTTGTCATCATCATCATTCTTTCTGCGCCTTCTCCTGTTTTGTTTCATGTATTTCTGGCATTTTTTATTTAATATTTCGGAGTAATAACAATAAACTAAAATGTAGCCTTACAGATCAATGGAAAGATAAGCCGCTGCTTTCTTTTATCACCTGTTTTTATCGTTCATGGTAGTTTGAGCAATGGCAGAGTTTATCAGAGGTGGAACTGGTGTAGTGATCCACAAGGAAAAATTACATGGATCCCCCAGCACTGGAAGTGAGGAGGGACATGATGGTGTGGTTGGAGAAGATTTTGACCCATTCTTGAATGAAAATGATGAAGCAGACGGAGCAAACACTCTAGCAGCTCCCCCTGAATCTCAGTAAGTGTCACTCTTATCGGCTCTTTGCGTTTAGAAACGCGATGCAAAGAGATGTTTACTCATGTTGCAGCACTCAAATAGATTAATTTATCCCCCTCAATTGGAAAGGAAAATTGATACAGAAAGTTTATTCTAGTTTAAGAGACTTACCCTCCGAGAAACAAGTGTTAACTTGAGGCACCTCCGCACTGGAGCTGTCAGACGTGATAGGAGGGCCATGGTTAAATATCAGAACCATCAGTGACATAGTATGCACTTAAGCGACAAAAAATTCAGGGTATTAACTGCTGGGTTAGGTGCTATCAGACGACCAAAGCCTTAGAATCTCCATGACGTGCGTATTCCTAAGGGTGAATGTCAAGAATACCGGATACGAACAAATAGGAGACAAATTGCAGATAAAGTTAAGTTTGTCCCCAAGAGGGTAACATACTGGAATTTTTGAGCTGTAAGGAACATTTTAAATGCTAGCCTGGTCTTCTTTTAGCATGGGTTCTTGCCTAGACAGAACTGACACTTTTGAGCCAACGATCAGCTGACCCAAACAGTGATATTTTGAGATTTGAACCTCATGAAGTCTATATTGACAGTGAAACTATCAAACAAACTATCTTGGTTTGCGTTGTTTAAGACTTCTTCTCATACTCAATTTTTAAACAGAAAACTTCTGAATGGCAATTCTTGAGAAATCACTCAATTTTTCTTCACTGTTCGTAGAAAACTCCGAAAACTTCAAGGAATGATATTGATTTGTTCCTCTTGAAAAAAATAAAATGTGAACAGAGATTATTAAACACTGCAAACGAGATACATGGTCTTTTAGTTTCACCGCTGATATATTGCATGTTAGAATACATTTGCACTGTTTCAAATACTCATCAACCAATCAACATACATAACACAGGTACGATTCTATGAACACTTTATCTGAACATGAGTATGGATGAACTGTTCCGCTAAGAAGCCTCAGGATGGTGCGCAGACCATTTTTTGTGGAGTATTATATCACCTATCTCTTAGGAGTGCAATAAAATTGAACAGTTACAACTTTTTCCGAAAGATGGCAACCGCACCTCCCAGGGATCCCCTTTCCTACACTCTTGACAACCTAGAGATTAAATACCTGGTTTAGTTTGAGCTCAATCTATAATTTGGATGTTGAATTAAATGTAACCAACTTCATTTCATATTTCTTCTGAGCCTCCTATCTCCATTTTTTAGTAAATCCTAACAACCAACTAAAAATGTAGGAAATACATCTCCCAAACGCACAAGCTTTCAAAAATTTAATTGAGAAGAGTTGTCAAATGAAGGATATTTTGAATGAAAGAGCAGTGTGACATCTTTGTGATTTTGAAAAATCAAAATTAAAGTTCAGCAGTTGTACAGACGTCCATGGCCCCAATATGAAAGCGAGAAAATGAGCTCTGATGTTCAATTTTTTCACAAAGCACACGTGGTAATGTGTATTACTAGGGATGTCTAACAGGTTTCGCATTTTAAAGTATTTTAAGTAATGTGAGTCATTTATTTTAACAATTTAGTTAATTATTCCTCTTTTAGGTGAAATAAATAAATAATTCTCTTTGTGTGTTTTACTTACTTTTTAGTCTTCGGTCCTGATTTTTCTGTTACAACACTACTATGATCATTTCGAGCCTTTCCGGTCCATCTTTAGGTCAAACATATAGCAATCGCGAACACGCGAACTTGTCGAGAGGCTGGAAAGGCCCAAAATGATCATAGTCGTGTTGTAACAGAAAAATCAGGACCGAAGACTAAAAAGTATAAGTAGAACACACAAGTCAAAAACACCCGGTAAAGTAATGAACCCAGCAAAAATAATTTTTCTCTTCGAAACAATGTGTCAGGCCCCAAAATGTAAGAACATGAAATGAAAGAGCGTAATTACTCATAGCCGCATCGCTCCAACTCTTGGAAAGTAATTCGAGATAATTATGCTTAAATTACATCCATCTCATTTAAGACGATAAGGAAGCTTCATTCTAAGGGGGAAAAAACAATGCTTGCCTTTTAGAGGTAGGTATGTGCAAAAAAAATCTCTCTCATAATGAGTCTGAAGATGATACTTATTCCATCAAATGATTTTCTGCCAAAATGATTTTTTGTTAGAGGTCACCTCTATAAAACTACTTTTAAAAAACTAAGCTAAAATTTTTTGCACAGTTTTCTCTTTGAAAACATTGAGATCAAGATGAAGAAATAATGAAGACTAAATGTCATCAGTCACTGGCCTTTTCTGCAATTAGGACTTCCACAATCACCTACCAAAACAAAAAAAAAACATAAAAAAACAAATAAAAGCTAAAATCGATGAATGGATTGCTATTTTTGAGTCCAAAAAGTTGCAATATTCGTCAATAAGAGGAAAATTAATACCTTGTTATTCGATGATTGACCATCAATTTTTGCGGCACACATAGGTATTCTAAATCAGCGATTTCAGTATTCTTAAATTTTTCCTTTGTTCAGATGTTTTTTTCCATTTTCATTATTTTATGGCCTTGAAAAGAACTATTCATACAACCAAAAAAGCTGTCGTAACGGAGCAAGTACTATATTTCATTATTTCCTAGTGTGGATACTCAAGAAAAACATCTTAAAACCTGATTCAGAAACCTCAACCTCAGAATTACATATCATGTATTTATTATAATAAGACTTTAATGGTGGTTTTTCACCCACCTTATTTTAAACTAGAGAGAGGAAGCACACAAAATGATTCTCATAAATATCCTTCGAGTAAAAAAAGAATAAGAGCACAATAATACCAGATACAGGTACTTTTAATAATGCAAGCAGCTTCGAGCTGTGTTTAAAGAATATTTTTTTTATAAAGAAGTCAATGGTCACAACTGTAAGTATCCACTAAATAAATCTGAAATTGGTGTATTTGATGTGAGGTTTTTGCCTCATCAATGGCAACACTGTCAATGAGATGATAATGTGATGATGCTCTTATCAAAATGATATGTGTGATTGCTTTAGACCAGGATCGAGCTGAGTCAGTTGGCCTCCATTTGTTCTTCAGATGTGTCTTCTATGCCCTTCCTAAGTTGATTAAATTGCTAACTTTTCTATCACAAAGTATTGATTTACTTATCTACGAATACTTCGATAAGAGGCTTGTTGTTTTTTGTCGACTGGTCAAGTTATATTTTTGACACATCTATCAATCTACACTTATCTAAATTAATTTATGTGGTTCTCTCAGAATAGAAAATCAAGGTTGATTTTCATAACTTTTGGTCTCATAACTGGTTTTATTGAGGTTTGACTTTTAATGGTGATTAAAATGAACTGAAGTTGACTGTACTGCGCTATTTGTTTTCTTCTCTTTTTTTTAAAAGAATATGACAATTATGATGATTTTAAAAGTAGGAAACCATAGGAATAATTAGTTAGGGATGAATATATATAAATTCTCTCAAGAATTAATATGTTCAGGGGCTATATTTTTAATTTAGACTTCGATATAGAAAGTTCTGAGACTGTGCCGAAAGACGATTGCAATGACAATCCATTGGAGCACATTTATAGTTCGATTGAGAGTCTTGATAGCAATAGGTAAGCTCTTTTATTGCCTGTTAAGTACTTTCTATTTTATTTTCCTCAAATTTCCCCTTCAGATAATGAATACACTTGAATTGATTTCTTTTGCTTGACGAAAGGCTGTATCTGAAGAAGCCATAATTTCTATCAATCTTTTATTTGAGATCTGTGCATTTTTCCATGAGAAAGGAATTGCGAGGAATTTTGCCTTTAGAAAATTGAAGTCTGCACAATATCTTATTTTACTTTATTTTTGAACAAGCTACTTGTTCACCAAGCTGATGGTGGAACCTAGCAAGGAATAGGTATTTGCATGCATCAACTGGAGATGTGCCTGAACTTCACAATCCAGTAGCTGTTTTGATCGGGAGAAATCATGTATAGATAAAGATCATCTTGGAAGTGCTTAATTCCTTAATCTTTTATTTATTTTCTTCTGTTGTTACAAAAGGATTAAGCTACTTTGTGAAGAAGGCATTTTAGCATCTTTTACACCTGTCCTTTGGAAGCTCCAATTTTTTATATTCTGCTTATGATGACGAGCCAAGTTTCAGAAAAAAACTACTTTCATTCATGCACTTCACATCATCTTAATAATGATAAAGAGTCAATTATACCGTTCTTTTTCTCTGTAATAATCAGGAGAATAATTTTGGGTTTAAAAATAAAATTTTAAAGTCTGAAATTCCAAAGAATATTTCTTTCGATACACTGTCCGGACTATTATTTAAGATTCTGTTTGGTTAGCGCTCTCCTTCTCTTCCTTCCCTTCTTACTTGCAATTCTACTCAAAAATGGATAGAACACCATTTCTCCTTTATTTTTTGTCTTGGTAATCACAACACTGATGGAACATTATTTTTTCTTCCAGGTGGTATCATGGGCGTTTGGACAGGTATTCTGCAGAAGAGAGACTGTGGTTGGCTGCAAAATTGGGCAGTTACCTAATGCGTGAAAGTGATAGAAAGCCAGGATCTTATGTATTATCATATCTCGGGCGGACAGGGATCAATCATTTCAGGTACTTAGACTATGCGAATTAATTGTAGGTATCCAATGTTTTGCATGTGCTTTTTTTCCCCATAAAAATAAGTTTTTGAGTTTGGAATGGGGAATATACCCTCTTCACTTCCATTGTCCCATCAAATCTAATTGCAATCTATAGACATTTAAATTGTACAAAGCAAGCGTTCATTACCTAGCTATCCAAAGCTGTGCAGTGTGCACAGTAAGTCTCTGTGGACAAAGGATTCCTGCTAACATTCATTCAGAAATTTGTCATGCTCATTCAAGATAATTACTCATTGATTATATTCCCCAGCAACTAATTGGAGGGGAGAATTTAATATTAAAATCTATAAATGGCAGTGGTGCTGACCCAACCTGTCCAGAGGCCTGTCTCTACCTTGAATGACAAATGACACTTGTAACGTCCCCTTTAATGGTGACAATAGAAGACACCAAGATTTACGGTTTCCTAAGAACTTATATGGCCTTTTGCACCAATGCATTTTTGCAATTTTCAAATCAGCGGATACTTTGTGCCTCTCATCAAAGATTTGGATTCTGCTCAAAATTTTGATGAGACTAGATCCGAACTCCGTGCTGATATCGCAGTTTAACTCCTTTCACACTTGTTGTCCTTCAGTATACGCATCTTATACAACCTTAATGAAGTGCAAAAGAATGTGTCATACCTACTCAGATTTCAGCACACACGTGAAAGCTATCTCTTTTCACCAATATTAATCAATAATTAAGTGGCCAATGAGTGAACTCTGTTTTGGTTCAATACAGAATCACTGCTGTTTGTGGAGATTTTTACATCGGTGGAAGGCAGTTTGATTCCCTGTCGGACCTGATTGGTTACTATACTACCTGCTCTGATTTACTGAAACGAGAACGTCTCATTCATCCTGTTGCTCCACCAGAACCAGTGAATGATAAGAAGCGGATTGTTGCTATTTTACCTTACACTAAAATGCCCGATACAGATGAACTCAGGTATTGTATTACAAGGCCATATTCGTAACAAAAGCAGATGTTGGGTTTTTAAGTTTTGAAAAAATCACTTTTAAAGTTTTGAAAAACGCACTTTTGATCCTTTAGACACAGAACGTTTGGTCGGAGTTTTATCATAGAATAAATTCTCTTTTAAACAATTGTTCCTAGAAATTTAAATTTGAAGCAATAGTTAATGAGCTACAGGAAATTTAAGAAAAAGCAACATCTGCTGTTTTTAAAGAGAACTTTTTTTCATGCATGAAACCGTGTCTGAGGTGGGTAATGGAGATGAAACGATCAAAGTGAACCATAACTAAGTCAATTCTAAGTCTTTTAATAAATTTAAGTGAAACATTAAACCTTTTGTAACTTCTAAAGAAAAGAGTGATATACATATTATGAAACCTGTCTTTTGAAACCGTAATGTACTTAATAAATCCTCTGCCCTCTATTGATAAAGAAATTAATATTGAGAAAGTGGTTATTCCACAGCAGTGATGTCAAGGAGGACCTGCACCAAATCAATAAAGATTATTAAAGCTAGTATTCAATACTTATTAATTTGTTTGCCGCTATTTTTACATGTAATTTGACTTCCTTTGATTTTTAATTCATATTTCACTGAAAAATGTGCAAGGAGTCTGAAACTTTGCATAAAAATGTGTTAAAGTTCGATAATCAAAACCTGCATCATCCACATCAATGGTGGATGGTTGTGTCTTCTGCTGGTACAAATACGGCCTCATATGCCTTTAAAATCTTTCTAATGATCCAATAACATCGGAAAGCTGATTAGTAAACAAAAAGTTGTTTTTATCATCTCGGAGAACAGGCTCATTTTCAAAAATGTCCATGCATAATATCAAAGAAATAGGTTGGTACGAAGAGGCTGACATAGGTCAATTTGAAGAGGCTGGTCAAAGTTCCCCCCCCCCCCTTAAGATTTATCTATTTATTTTTTCAAGTCAATCATATATGAATTTCTTTGGTAACAGTTTTCAGAAAGGTGACATATTTTTTGTTCATAATGATATGGGCGATGGATGGCTGTGGGTGACTGCTCATCGAACAGGAGAGCAGGGACTGATTTTTCGTGATTTAGTTGATGATCTGGATGAAAACATTGATCCAAATACTGTTTTCAACTGGTTCCATCCAAATGTAACAAAAAGTGAAGCTGTTGACATGCTTGTTAAGTGTAAGTTTGAAGACATTGAAAATTCAATCATTTCTTTTAAATTTTATGTCTGTGAAGCTGAGTAAAGTACCATTTTGTTGGTATTAATCATAAATTCTTCAGTGACAGAAACGATGAACAGGGTATGTTGTTTTAGAAGGTTGTAGTAAGTAACGCATAGATGTAAAACGCTCATTTAATTTGACCCAGTGTATTGTGATCTACTGTCAAAGTTACTTCCTGGTCACACGAAATAAGAAAGGTCACAATTAAAACATCACAAGGTAGAACATATTTTACCATAGTCACAACAAACAAGAATGAAGAGGCTAAACTTCAAGTCATGTATGTTGAATGCAAAATTTCATTCATTTTTTCTATTTGAAACATGGCTTTTAAGTGCCAGAGGGTTTTATTTTTTGTTTTTGTCTAGTGTTGCTCTCAATTTAATTCTCTCATTTTACTTTTTAGCTGGACCTGGTAGTTTCTTAGTTCGCCCCAGTGATAATTCTCCTGGTGATTATTCTCTATTTTTTCACATAAATAATCAAATCCAGCGATTCCGAATAGAAAAGAAAGGTGTCCGATACTTGATGGGCGGCAGAACATTTGAATGTTTGGACGCTGTGATCAATCGATATCGGAAGGAACAGATAGTCGAAGGGCACACTCTAGTCCTACCAGTTAGTCGTGTAAGTTTAAAGTTTTGTTCTGTTGTTGACCATTTATTCTAGTCAGATTTAAAACAAAACCGCTTTTAAGCGAAAGTTTTGAAGGTCAGAAACCCATTCATAGTAATTGTTAAACTGATTTATAAGCAGTTTTCACCAGTGTCTTCGCGGCCACAGATTATAAAAGACGCAAGATGGGACGCAATGGAACGCGCTTACTGGTTAAATAAGACGCACAATAGAACGCGTCTATGAACCAATCAGAAGCCAGCATTTGACACGGGAAATCTGAATTCGCCCGCTGCGCAGCAATTTTTATGATTTCTTAATGCGTTTATTTGACAAACAAGGTTCTTATCAATATTTTTTGAACTATAAAAATACATTTAAAGCAATTCTTTTTTAAAAACGAAAAACAAGATTTCGACATGCTGAATTATTTTGGATGTGAATGTTTGAAGTTATCGAAAAGGTAATGTTTGGAAGCACATCTCACATGCATTAATGTTTGACAGTTTTAAGATGTGTTAGCTAATGGATTGCAAGTGGGTTCATAAGTGCAATTCTTGGAAAATGTTAGTTATTAAGTTATTGGTTGTCAAATACAACTAGCCCAGGAATAAACCCTGTCAAAATATTCAAATGTAAGCTCACGTTTTTTACGGCAAAATGTGAGTTTCTACTTTTTTAGGTGGAAGGCTTCATTTATGTAATTTTAAAATTTAAAAGTAAAAGTTCTAAAAACTTTTCTTGTATTTTAATTAGAATTGGCAATAACTAACACCAAAGATACACATATCTTGTTCTAGGTTAGGTCACTACATGAGGGTTGCCCTTGCGTTGCCGCCAGCTGTCGGTCCCGGTAAATTAGTGTAAGGCAAAAGCGAAAAGCCTAGGGAACTAAATACATACGAGGAGAATGTGATATTTGTATACTTAATGGTGCATTTTAATCATCAAATTGTAAAAGTTTACAATATTTGAAGAATTATACGCAGCTTTTGCTGAATAAGACGCAATTAGACGCAAGACGCACAGTGGAACGCCAAAGTGTATATAAGACGCACTGCGTCTAATTAGACGCAAACGGATTTTCACTTATCTTGATGTCCACTTGTTTAAAACTGGTGAATATTCCCAAGTGTTTTACCATTGAAGTCCTCTTTTTTCATTTTACACGATCTTGCTTGTTTTCAGAATTTATCTGATATGGATGGATCAATCAAATCTAAAGAGGTGCAACATGCAGAAAAAATTTATGCCACATTAAGAGAATGTCGCGAGCAGCAAGGATTAAAGAAAACTAAAGGTTTGTCTTTTATAACTTTTTTCTCCTTTTAGGAATGATTTTTGTTTATCAGTAAAGTGACTTCAACATCCTGTGACTGTCCGAAAAGCCACATACGTTTGGTCAATCAAGAGCTTTACCTTTACAACATGAGTAATGAACTCTCCAATTGATGGAAACTTTCAGTAATTCAGTAGCCATGGTTTTGTCATATGATCTATGGAAGGAGCAAATCCTTCCATGAAGAAGGTCCTCTTTCCCGTTATTTTAATTCAAAGATTTTTCAATTTTGATTGCCCTTTTTTCTTAACAATCAAAGCCAAAATCTTTTAGATAAATTCTAAATTTCATTTTGATTTTTTTTTCTTCTGCATTTTAAGGTAGGTATCATGAAGATTTCCTTTGGCCCTGTAGCATGAGCCAATTCTTCAGCTAGCTTTTCCTTTTTTTTGGTCTTACTTGGTTCACCATGTCTCCAATAAAAACAGTGGAAAAGTATAAGAGGCGCAATGAGAGTAGCATACTATGTGGTCAATAATGTGAATGAGATCCATGTTTTTCTTCTTTTCAGGTATCAAAATGCAGGGATATTTAAACAAGAAAAGTAAAAAGAACAAAAAATGGAAGTGTCTTTACTTTGTCCTCATAGTTGATGGGACAGACACACATTTGTGCTTTTATGAGAATCCTCGAGTAAGTATCCATTTTTTGTATATTTAACGCTACAGTTTATTAAATATTAATTTAAAACACTTTTAAAGAAATGAAAAAAAGAGAAGACCCCTCACCCAATACAAGGTCTCACCTTAGTGGATGTTACTTTATTTGCCATTTCTTATTATTCTATAAACATAGCTTGTGAGGAAAGTGTTTTAATTGGTGATAGAATAGTCCACCATGTGTGTATTTTAATGACGCTTTTAAAATCTTTTTTCACTAATATCCTCTCCTTTTTCTCCGTCTCCAGCGCACAAAACCAAAAGGACTGATAGACTTAAGCTGTGCATACTTGTATTCAGTACATGATAGTGTCTTCGATCGACCAAATTGTTTTCAACTCGTAGAAAGAGCATTACCATGCTTAGCAACGATAACTTACCTTTCCACCACAACTGCGGATAGTGCTCAGGTGAGTGATCATATCATACATACATAATTTATCTCATTGCTTGAAATTTTCCCCCAGATGAGGAAAGAGAAAAGTTTTTTCACATTGTACGTTTTCCATTTTGAGTTTCTCCTTAAGTCAGAACTGGAACATAATTTGCTTGAATCCTTTGCAATCCGCTTGTTAGTGATGATATCTTCTAAAAAAATGGGCTGTTTCATTTTCTTAAGCTCTTGTCCTTGGTTGTTATTGGTTTTAAAAGGCTAAAAACAACTGATTGATTTTAATTTAAGTAAATAACTTATTTGCGTAGATTAAAATGAATCGGTCATTTTTAGCTTTTAATAGAACCAGTCTCTATCAAAGACAAGAGCTTGAGAAAATGAAGCAGCCCATTTTTTCAAATGAGTTGGTATTACCTGTTACTATGCAGAGAATTTTAGTATCCTATTTATCATGCTAACCAGTAGCATTTTAAGGGTCATAAAATACATTCCATTTTTCTACTTTCCTTCTGAATAAAAAGCTGATAACTGGAAAAACTTGTTAATACGTTTCAACTCTCTTATTCATTTGTATTGTTCTTCTATTACAGGATTGGATCTCAGCTCTAAGACCTTTATGTGTGACTCAAATGACACGGTCGCCTAAAGTTCAGAGACTACGTGAACTGCGATGTCTTCAGCTTCACGTCCTCAACGCTCATAGGTAATGTCCAATCAGGCAAATAATATCCCAATCCCTAATGAAAACCCAAAATATCTCTTAAATTACTAAACTTATGTACGAATAATATATATCTGGTATGTTGTGTTTTAATTCTGTAGTTTAAAGACAGAATGCGTTCTTGTAATAAAAAAAAAAAAAAAAAAAAAAAAAAAAAAACACCATTGCATGATCATTGTCAATGTAGATTGTGAAGTACACCTCCAGTATATTTCTAGAATTTCAAGAAAGAACTTTAAGACAGTAAGTGTTTATCAGAAGCATGTTTGTTCGCTCATTTTGTCTGATACAATATAATGTAAATTCAATCTTAAGATTCCAAAAATGGCTTTTTTTACAATCCTCACTGAAATAATAATAATAAAAACTCAATTCCTTGTAACGTATCTATTTCCAAGGACGTCTTGGCAAGCTTTTTTTTTTTTTTTTTTTTTTTTTTTTGCAGTAGTTAATACCTGTCAGGAGGTCTAGATCAAAAAGATTAGAAAGATTAAAGAAAGTATGAAGTACAATGATTTATTTAAATGCAGACAAGGCTTGGCAACCAAGCCATTATACAATATGTATCTTTGAATGCTTCTCATTTACCATAATAATCTGTGTTGTTCTCCATTTCAGGTTACCATATAAATTAGTCCCAAATCCTTTTTGTATTATCTCTTTAAATCAAGTTAAAGTTGCAAAAACCAAAGATAAATCAGGACCGGATCCAGTCTGGGATGAAGAATTTGTTTTCGAGTGAGTACATCTATTTTTACCTGTTTATTTGTTGTTTTTTTTAAGCTTCTCTTTTTTTCTAATGTTTGTGGGCTACACGAGTCGTTTTATTAGTGCCTAGAGATCAGCCAATTTGTTTTAATGAGATTTCTGGCTAAATCATGAGTTTTCCCATGAAGGAAGCCTCTTGTCACTCCCAGACTCTTGCTGCTTTTTCAGCTTTTCCCCCGTTCAAACCCATGTAAAATATTCTCATTTATTTGACAATCTGGCAACGGTTCAAATGTGGAAAAAAGAGTGGAAAAAAATGGAATCCTTTGAAGCTTAAATTAATGTTATTATTTCGCTCTCTCCAATTGTACCCTGTAAAAACAATTCGGATCAAAGAAATCCTAGAGATTTTTTTTAATTGAACTATCTTGTAATTTTCAGCGATGTACCCCCTGATGTTCTCACTTTCACTGTTTCTATTTACAACAAAGGAAAACGCTCCAAAGACACAGAAGTTGCTGAAGTCACTGTAGATTTTAACTCTTTAACCAACGGAGATGAGGTAAGTCAGAATTTCAGAGAAAGGAAGACACTTTATTGTGGCCTCCGTTGCTAAGTAAGGAATAATTTTTCCTCTCCATAGAATTATGAATGAGTCATTTACGACTTGCCTTTGAAACTGGGATCAAGGATGCAAAAATTTTAAAGCCTTTTTATTTTAAAAATGTTTTTTCCACCAAAATTTTAATAGTTTCGGTCCTCTCAATGCTGACAAAATACAAAATCTTTCAATGATTATTTTCATGTAATAAAGAACAAATGGGTAAGAATTGAATGTAATTTTCATGTAATTTAGAATGTTTTGGTGGAGTGCCTTGTTAATTTTGAAATTCATCATTTTGATTCATCAAAATAAGCTGAACTCTGGTAATTCTTTCACTGCCTTTCCCCAATGGAGCTCTTGCATGAGTCAGGGATTTGCGAGCTGAGTGTTTTTTCTTTTATACAATTTTGCAAGAAATATGGCGGTGTCACTAGTTTTCTCTGAAACAAACTCCCAAGCTACAAAAGAGCTCTTTGAGGCTGTAATGAAGGGAATCCTCCAAGCCACACTGAAAATCCACCTCTGTATCCAATCAAATTCTGAATGCACAGATTGGGAGCAAATACAATAGCAGGGTTGCCACTTTGTTTGCGAACTCCAAGGCTGGGACCATGGCAACCCTGCTAATGTATTCGCTCCATATCTGTGCATAGATAGTTTGACTGGATGCAGAAGTGGACTCTCAGTGTAGGGTTCTCTCCATTGCAACTCGACTTTTAAGAGGTTTTTTTGAGCTTGGGAGTTGGCTGAAAAAAAAACCAGTGACACCATTGTGTTTCCTGCTAAATTTTGTAACAGATTATGTACTGGAATTGCAAATCTTATAGCATGCAAGAGCTCCATTTTTGTCAAATTTCAAATATTCTTTTGCACATTTTGGCAGGGTGAAAATTGGTATCCACTCTCAGGGATAACTCCGATTGGTGAATGGGGATCCCTTCGACTGAGAACTCGCTACTTGCATGACCTTATCATGCCGACTGAAGAATACTCACCCATGCAACAGCTTATCTTGGATCCAGATTTAGAAGCTGTCAGAGCACTGGCAGATTTCTGCCATAACGATAGAATGCCTCTCGCTAATGCCCTTCTACGAGTTTTCAGGTTTGAGAGTTAATACACTATTACGTAAGCTGTCCCACAGAAAATTAAAAACATTTAATTTTGCTTTTTTAATGTAATTGATAAAATGTTAACTTTTTAATTAAAAAAAAATTTGTGACAGAAAAATAATTTGAACTTTAAATCAGAATCAACTTAACTGCATCAGATATTGCCTAATTTTTCCGATGTTTTATTTTTCGAACGGAAAAGTAAATAAGTTGATGGGGGCAACACGATAGTGTAACAGTAGCATGCCAATAAAAAGTCGATGTAATTGGATCATAATTCATTCATTTATGAATTCCAAAACTGATCTATTTAACCCATTACAACACAGTCTGTCTATTGCGAGTAGTGACAAGGTGTGGTTTGTCACGAAACGATTCATCAGCCATATAAACCTTTGGAAAAGAAGTGGTCATAAGGGTGTTCTCAAGAAACTTCTCAATAGTCCATTCCGTACCATAGTTTTGAATTAGAAAATATTGATAGCCAATGATTTATGCCTAGCCTGTGACTGTAAGATGTACTCTCACTGCAATGGTCAGTCTTGCAGGCATCAATAAGTAGCATCTCATTAGTATGCAATTTCGACAAGTTCCGCTAGTAATCTACGCTGTGATTTTTGAACTTTGAAATTGAAGAAAAGTTTGGGCCATCTGCAGGCGCTTACAGTACATCAACAGCTCCAAACATATACTCAGCTCTTGAAAACAACAATAATTCAGGAGCCTCTTTCCATGCAAAAAGCACTGCCCATTTCAGGTTGCGCATGAATTGTTCACAAGTATCAGATTTTTGTTTTAGTAACGCAGAAAATCCTTTTTGAATAAACTCCACTGTTGCACATCTTCAGAAGAAATGCGGAAAGTGACACATATCTTTTGTTCAAATTCAAGGTATGAAAGAAAAGAAGCTGATCTCTTAAGAACTTTAAATGATGCAGAAATCGAGAAGGAAGAAGAGACGTCAACTCTGTTCCGGGCTGCTACTTTACCCACTACCTTGATGGATCTGTACATGAAATCCGTTTGCACAGGGTTCTTGCAAGCTGCCGTTCAAGACACAATCCAAAAGCTATTGGACTCCAAGCAATCTTGTGAAGTAAGTCCCTCTCTGGCAGCGAAATGTTTTCTAAAGAGATTGCAGAGAGATTTTGACTAGAAAGAAAGAAATGAAGAATATTTTTGAATCAAGTATTTCAAAATACTTACCTTTCAAAGTAGTTTTGTTCTTTAGTCTACTATTGAGACTTGTGTGCTAATACATCCTAGTTTCATATCACATTTTTTTCTCCCTTGTTTTAATGAAAATCCATCCAATGACAGTAGTACACCATTCAGATTTTTTTTCCCTTGAAACTGTGTTAATAGGAATTAATTTAATCAGTTCACATATTTTATTTGTTAATTTTCATTTTCGTTTTTTGGGTAAAATCATACTTTACTTTAACCATCTCTTTCTCATTCTTTGAACAGTTGAACCCGTGCAAAATGGAAACGTTAGAAGAAGCATGTGCCAATGCCGAATTCTTACTACAAATTTTAGATGATATAACTCACTCTATTTTTATGTCAGCTGAAGCATGCCCTCGGTAAGTTTTCTTTCCCCTTTTTTTTTCATCTTGCACATACATGGATTACACTTTAATGGATACTCCAATAGGGAATGAAAACCAAGATTGTAAAGTTTATAAAAAAACCCCAAAATTTTTTTTCTCAGCTTGAAATCTAGATGGTTTATATTCCTAAAACGGTCAAATTACAATGCTTAATTTATGCAGAAAGGATCTGCCAACACCAGAAGTTTCAAATGATGAGTTATCGATCATACAGTATAAAAATCTTAAAATAACTGTTAGATTTCAGTATTGGTACAACCAAAGATTTTAGCATTGGTACAACCAAAGCTGTAACTCATCATGAAAGGTCTACCTTATAGTAGATGATGTTGATGGCCAAAGTTTGAAACCATGTATCACTATTGTGGAGTTTAAAAATTTGTGTTTCTATTTATTTTTTTCCAAGAGAAAGAAGCCGAATTTTGAGCTTTAAGTATTCAGAATACTCTGCTAAAGGAGAAGAAAAATCAAGGAAGTTTTCACAAAGTTACATTTAATAGTTCTCCATAGAAAAATAAAGTATGACAGGAAGTCTGCAAAGTCAGAAACAGAATTTCGTCTCTGCATTTTGACGATCAATATTCATTTTGCTCAGATTGTCCTCGCAGCTGCCTCTTGACTGTACTATTAATTTTCCTCCTCCTTTCTTAGGTTTGAAATGGACTTTTTCACAATCTGTTCCATTTTACTTGATTTGTGTGCTTATCTGTTTCATCTGCAGAACTTTAAGGTACATATGTGGCTGTTTGCAAAGATCCGTTGTCAATAAGTGGCCTCACGAGAGGTTCGTGAAAACCAGAGTTGTCAGCGGCTTCATTTTTCTGAGGCTTTTGTGTCCTGCTCTGTTAAACCCTCGACAGTTCAACTTAATTTCAGGTGCGAGCCTTGAAGATTATTATTTATTTTCAACTATTTGTTCGCCTTGTCATTTCATGTAATGTAATAAATGGCCTCAGAAATTTAAGCAGTAGGTATAGGTATCATGTAAAAATTCACAAATTAAAAACTATTTTTACTCCTATGTTGAAACCAAATGTGGATGGAAGTTTGAAAAGTTGTACTTCGAGGTACATATTTTTTTTATTTCATCAAATATTCTCACCTTCTCCCTTTAATTACGTCCCCGTAGAAAAAACCAGAGAGATATCTCCTCGGCCCCCTTTATGAAATGGGAGGAATAAATGTGTGCACCAACGATGTAAAAACTTTAGATTGGTGATAGCCCACTCAACATGGATGACATGGTGTACTCAACATGGATCATTCAGTCATCAGCTAATAGTAGCTAGATTTCATCTATATCTCAGCTAAAGTCAGTGTATTCAAAAGAAAAAATCTAAATTGATGTTTTGATCAAACGTCTGAAAAAATCTAGGAATTCAGCAATTTTGAGGTTAAATAATTTGTTGATCAACCAGTTGAATCCTCTGTTGATATACTAGTTGAATCCTCTGTGGGTTGTCTAATAATTGAGTAATTAATCGTGAATGGTTTGAGCTAAAAGTTCAAAGTTCAAACAATTTTGTTTTAAGAAAAAATTATCAAGAGCTCTGATCTGTAATGTTCAGGCCACGGAATTGGCGGATCATAATACAACTCGATGCCCTTTTGTGGTACAAAAATTATCCGAAGGGTACAAAGTACAAAAAGGTTTCCCCCAATGTTAGCCCCTTTCATCAAGGCCTTTCACATACAGTGTTGCACTGCATATTTTGGTGTTAATATCTAACCCCTGTTTTAATGAATCCTTGCCTTCCACCATATTGATATTTACATTGCTACGTTATTTCAGAACCACCTCCTCCAATGGCAGGCAGATCCCTGGTGATGGTCGCCAAGTGCCTACAAAACCTCGCTAACCTTGTAGAGTTTGGTGGAAAAGAACCCTACATGGAAGTTGTAAACCCATTCATTTTGAAAAACAAAGAGAGAATGGTTGTATTTCTTGATCAACTTTCTGTAAGTAACCACTGAAAGTCTGAACATCTTTTTTATTCTTTCTCTCAATTTGTATCCATCCTAATGAATATTCTTAGTCACCATATTCTTCATCTGCATCATTAAATGAATGTTAATTTTTCTACCATCATTTTCAGTTGTCTTGAAAACATACTTTGCCAAGGCGGTTAAAGTGACGGCTTTTTGTTTTTTGTGCCAGGCCAAAACGGTCATAGGGATCATGTTGTGAACAGTGCATTTTCATTACACTGCTGTGCAATAGAGGCGCTGTCTAGAAGTCCGGAAAGGAACAAACTACAAACGTAATAAGTCAGTATTGTCGCAGTAACATAACTTATGCAACCAATTGGAAGAGTTAACGTCATAGCAATTGACGAGAAAACTGTAGAAAGAAAGACATGATAAACAATACTCCAAAATAGAAAGGAAAGGGCATTTCAGCTATTTTCAGAGATTAGTGAAAATTTCTTCTCATCGCTCAATTTTTTTTTTCAGTTCAGTTCATTAAAACACATGAATTATCTTTCGTAATTTTTTTTACAGAATGTGGTCGAAAGGCCTGAATCAGAAGGTGATAGACAGAAAGGGGACCCTGCTAGAGATCTTGGTACTTTGCATCATCTTTGTCTCACGCACATCAAAGAACTACAGACTCTAAGCAAAACACAGGTAATGAAAAAGCTTCCTTCAAATTTGCATAGCGTGTATGAGGCTCCAAAGTTATGCTGAAATTTTCACAGCTAGAGACCTATGAAAAGAAACTAATTTTTTGAGACCATCAAACCTTGAAGTATGCGCTCTTACAAATTCCAAAACAATATCGGCTCTTGAATATTAGGGTTAAATCAAATCGAGCAGTGCTCCTTTCCAGCCCTGTGTTGTTCTAATTGTAAACATCATGCAGAGGCTGAATCGAATCACCAATATTGAGGCTGCCATATTTTCATACTCTGCAGTCCTAGTAACGTCTAGCTTGTGATTTAACTCAAGTAGATCAGGATTTTTTTTATGAGCTAGAAGTTTAAATTTACTCATTGAAAAATGGCAATATATTGATCAGAAGTCACTTTCAATAATTGTTGTTTCCTAAATCGTGTTTTACGTGAAATTTTGACGAGAACAAGTACAAAATGCTTAAATTTGAACCTTGTTTAATGATTAATCAAAAATGAAAATAAACTGCAATTAACAAACAGAAAAGCCTTTTACACAGATTAAGCATTCTTCTACATAAATAAATAATCTTCTTCCTTTTGTTTCAGACTTCTTTGAAAAAATTAGTCACAGTAGCTGAAATGCTCAGCAAACACAAACAAAAGTACCTGGAAATGATCCGATAATATCAGGACGTGTTTTGTAGAGTTTGTCAATGCATTTTTACGGGAATTAACGTAAGATATTGTAAAAATGTAATTTCGGCAGAAACACTAGTCCTTGTGCTTTTAATTTTAATATTATCTCTTTCCTCAGTTGGTAAGCAAAACTTGCTTTTTTTTGTAAAGTTGGTATTTTTTACTATGTATCAAAAGATTTTTAACTTCTCACTTTTTCTCAGTGTTAGAGGAAACACATCTAGCATGTGACTGGTAGAGAGAATTTGAAGAATTCCCCTCACAAAAAGAAGGGAGAAATTGTTGAAATGAGTTGCCAAATTTACGGTTCAACTAGTCATAGAACAAATGTTTTTTTTTAATCTAAATCGTTTTTAGGATGTAAGTCAGTTCTTTTTTATCCAATTTACGCAGAAGGTCAAGTATTGGCAAACTACTTATTTCCTAAGGAAACTCCAAGAAAAATCAACATACTGGAAACGCACCTGACACAATACAATTCAACTATGTCACAGGATGTGGGGTATTATGTCAATGACAGTGCTTAAAAAATGGGACCTCCATGATAATTTTTGGGTTTATTTTAAAGAATACATTCTCAGAACCTGAAAAGTTGATTTTTACCCATAATAAAATATTCTCTGTAAGGCCTTTGCCTTGGCAATAGTTGAAAGAATGAGTCAAATCAAGAGTTAGTTGGAAGAGAAGATAAAAATTAAAAAAGTGTCAGCTGTGATTTTTTTTCTGTTTCTATCTATAATTGATTTTGTAATTAACTCCTGTGTCCAATTCCGATGAAAATCTATACATTTAAAGTTTTCACCCCATATTTAATCCCATACATTGAGTCATTCCATCGTAAGAAAATTATCTTGCTATGTAGGATCTGCTTGCAGATGTTGCATATTCTTTGAACCTTGTTGATAGGCACACAGTTCGAACCCAGGCGATCAAATTGGTGTTAGAATCCTAACTCCAACTCACAAAACAAAACTAGTTTCGGCAGTGGCTCTCAATCAATATACAAAATTGTACATAGTTTTGGTATTTTTCTTGCAATGTCTACTGAAAATGGAGCTTAGAACTATTAGAGATAGAATAATCAAGGAAGCTCCATTTTTCTTTTGGTTTGCGCAGAAGCAACCAGGAAATTTTTTTTTTTTTTTTGTCTTCAAGACATGGCAAAAACAGAATTCTTAGAAAAGCGTTCATATTTCTAAATTGATAGGTCGAGTTTTTAAAGAATGCAGAAGATTTGATTAATTGTTTGCAAGCTAGAACTATCATTATAAGAATAGAGGTGAGCAGAAGCATTTTTCTTGTATCTTTTTTTACCATTCCTTATTGACGAAGAATCTAACTCTGAGTCAAAGTAATAATGGAAAATTTAAAATCTGAATGCCCTCCGCCAGGAGTAAAATTTAGGATCAAGTTTTGTCAGGCAAAACCCAAAGATCACATTATATTAAAATTGTGTGTCAGTTGAATATCATTGAAACGATGTAGAATTACTGTAACCTAGGGTGCTAGAATCAAGGTACTGGTATCCACTTTCAAAATTCATTTGGGTCCCTTGACAGTGTTGACTTTTTAAAAACAGTTCTTTTTGAAATCAATTCTGATGATTGAGTTTTTGTGGTGCTGTGCTTAACTTCCGACTCTGAAAGTAATAGAATGAAAAGCTTATAACTGGCAATGTGAAGATACAGATTTATGATATCTAAATCCCTCAATTTGCATTTCATCTACATGCCTCTCAAGTTTCACGATAGCTTACACCTGTATTTTGAATGGCATAGTGTTCAATGAAAAAGTTGACTAATTGAGAAATGCATTGGACAGCGTTTGTCAATATGCAACTATAGTATTGACCTATTTAAGTAGGCTTTTATTTGCACATTGTAATTAGTACCCCATGTGCAGTTTTTAATGTTATGTATGTAGTCAGAAAAGTTGCCTCCTTTCGATATGCGCAATCCAAATATTTGTATCTCCTTGTTTGACTGATTTTCATAAGCATTAGGGAAACAGTTTTCACAAATTATTTGATACGGGATCAGAGATATCCTTTTATTAATTGAGAGCTTTCTATATCTGCTCAAATTTAAGGTATATTCTTTCTCACTTTGTTATCATGAAAAGATTTATCAAATGGATTTGAAGGTGAACATTTGTAAAATCAAGCTTGTTTTACTGCTCATTGTTAATACTTTAATGACTTTTGCCCTTCGTGAATTCTGTCAAGCCAAATGAAGTCAATTACCGTAATCATTGATCCTTTTTTTTGTATATATCTTCCTTTTTTCAACTTTTCAAATTTTTTATTATCTTGTAAGTTATTTATTTAAGTGCAGTTGAATCTTGAATAAATTTTCTTATGAACATTATTGAAATCTCCTCTCATTAATTTTCTCTCTTACCAAAATGTTAGAATTTTTTGTTTTAGTATGACAGTATTTGTCGACTCGAATTTAAGGCGGCAAACTCATTAAACACATTGTTCATTAAAAGGGAAACGTTGATATTATTTTCTTTAACAAAGAACCACATTTCTAACAACTGCTGTTTTGTTTAAATTCCATTGTTTGTTCCAAAAGAACGCAGAAAAAAATGCGCTGAGTGCAAGTTTGAAATCATTTCTACATGTTTTTGTCAGCATTTTTACTCGGAGAGAACAAAAAGGACACGAGAATTGTTAAATTGTTAGTTCCAGTGTTCCAGATCCACCAGAGGTAGCTACTCAGTAGGGGAATCAAATGAAATAAGGATATCGAGTTGACTGTCAAGAAATTTATTTTGAGATCTCAGGGGAGCAATTCCATAAAACTGCGTTCTAAAATTGGCATTGTTGAATGAGAGAGTGCATCAAGTACAATGTTAAATATTTGAAAAACAACCTGGCTTCAAATGGATGTAGAGAGTTGTGAAAATGAAAAATCAAACTTGTGGACTAGGTTTTTAAAATTACATTCTTTTAAAAGACTTGCGAATGCCAGCATATATATCACCCTTCCCTAAAATTGTCTATCTGCATCAATTGTGGAAATAAGCAAATCTTGTTTTAAATTGGAACCTCAAGATCTTATGTTTAAGATGAGCCATCATGTTATGATGACAGTAATGTATCCAGCTTTAATAGCTTTGAAATGGCAGTATCAGTCTACTTTCTTCTCGGACGAGCTGTGTACCAAGATCAGATTTTGTCTTGAAACAGGAGCTTGCACTGTCGATTGTTTGAAAGCGCAAGACTCGACTTAAATGGAATCAGGAATTCTGAAGAAAACATTCAAGTAAGCTTTTTCTTGAATTCAAACTTCGGGGTCATGAATGCACAAATCAATGGTGCCTGGTTTTTCGACTAGCAACGCAAACAGCCTATATGTAGTTATGTTCTAATATACTGACTTCTGTTGGAGGATAAACTGCTAGATGTAAGAAAAATACTTGAATTTATTCCATTTCAAAAGTAACAGAACATATGTATCTTCTTTTTCAATAATATTTACTATCTTTGTACAAATCAGAAATTTGGCATTCATGGGTGTCATCTTTTGCTTCTGAGGAATTTCAAAGCAAGTTCTTCGTCTTCTGTTAAACTAAGTCCTGTATCCATTGGTTCAAACTCAACATTAGGATCTACTTTCTTCCTTCGTTTCATATTTTTTGAAGTTGCAGCTTCCAATTTTCTCTTTTGTGATCTGAAAGAGAGCGATAGAGAACAAAATTAGTTTCATTCATCAAATCTGAGGTTAAATTGATCCCACTGAGTGATAACACTAGAAAAGTTATGAAATAAATAAACCTTGCTGAGACTAAACATTTTATAGGAATATTTATTTGAGAGCAAAACCTTTTAGAAATTTATTTAGCTTCTCTCTTCGAATACTAAATTGGGAGAAGCATTTCATGGATACTTAAAAAAAGAAAAGTTGCAATTATTAGTCCTGGGATTAAAGGCTTCTTCTTTCTTTGACTGGGTCATATGCCCTGTTTGCCCGACCCCCCCCCCCNCGCCATATCCGGCATGTGATAAAAGCAGAAATAGAATAAAAGTTATGTACGTATCCTAGCAGACAAACTTTAAAAAAAGATAACACATTCAATCATCTGCAGACGAGAGCTAGCGCTGTTGACTCCTCAGCAGTTGTCCAGGCAATCTTCTTTTTTGCAGTAAAAACCCTGTCTACTCAAAGACACGTCAGAAATATAAGTAATATTGTTTTTACCACACACACTGCAGGGATATATATAGTATTTTGGACAACACTCACCCATAGAATTCTTCTAAATCTTTCGCTGAAATATGAATATCATCCGAGTCATTAGATTCCTCATCACTGCTACCGCTTTCAGGATATTTCCTGTCAGAATCATCATCATCATTGGAGTAGTCGCTATTTTCATCTTCATCACTATCGCCTTTGGGACCATAGAGTTTATCCGGATCAGGAAGTGTTGATAAGTCAGGCCCATCATCACTTTCACTTTCTCCGAAATCATCGACCTCTTCAACTTCCGCTTTTTTAGCTTTGGCCTTTTCTTTTAAACGCTTAGCTCTAATTTTATCACGGAAGAGTTTCTTATCAACTAGATCCTCCTCTTTCATTACTGCAACAGCTTGGTCAATATTCAGACCACCTTCGTTACTTGCTTCATACTCAAGGCCTGCTTCAGTAACACGTTCTCGAGCTGGGTTTGTTATTACCTGGAAAAAACCGGAGCCGAAAAGCGTTAAAAATTGTTCAAAAAGAAGCAACTAAAGATAAAAGGAAAAATTTTGAGGTCTTTCAATAATGTAATCATCGAAGATAAAGATTTTACATTAAATATATGGTTTCAGCCAGCTTGAAAAACAAAAGTTAACAAAAAAGATTTTGAAGGGTCCGAGTAGTTTTTAAGGAAAGTTGAGCATTTCTAAGTACATAACTATGTATTTATAAATAATTAAGCATTTTCACCGACTCAGTTAAAAAAATTAAATTATAATTTTGCAAAGCTAAGTGCCGTTGACACATAGTGCAGCAGTTAGTCAGTCTAAATTCTTGGTATCCAAGTAGATGGCTGAAAACTATGCTAACTAACATGCAAATTTTGTTTACTTGCTCACTTATTCTGTACAAAGATTTTGTCAACTTTGTCTACAAAGATTCAAAATACATATCTTCAAGCATATTTTGCAACTCAGTCAGATTTCGAGTTTTTTTAGATGCAAAAAAAAGCTGAAGAGGAAGAGGTGGAAAAACCAGGTGGACTCAAAAAGTATCCTCGCAATCCATAAAACAGACATGTTTCCTGTTCGTTCTTTTTTTTTTTGTAGAAAAAGTCTCTGGGGGTGTAACAAATGCAAAAATTGTGAAATAATGCTGGGCCCAGTCTCCATAAAGAAAACATTGGAGATGCAAGACTCAAAAGTGAAATAGCTTCTAAAATTAGTAGTATCATGGTTCAGTCAACTTACTTGGCCATCGTCATCAAAAACAATCTTTTTGTTTGGAATAATTTTCTTATGAAGAATTTTCTTTGCAAGGGATGCTTTGGTAATAGGCTTCTTCTTTTTGCTACTCTGATCATTGGATGGTGGATCAGGAACTAATTTTTCAATTTCATCCTCTAACTCGTGATTTCTCCGCTTTATAGACATAAAATCTTCATCACTCTCACTACCACCTATGGAAAGAAAATAAAAATCCAACTATAGATGAATTGATGGTTTTACCATCTCACTACAGTTTCACCATCAACTTGCTACATCTTGAAAATAACCTTACAGGATCGTTCAGGCTTAAAAAAATCAGTAGAAAAGGAGGATTGCTGAAAATGAGCAATACTTATTATTTCTGGGCAAAGAGAATGAACCCTTTCAGAGACTAAAAGAAGATGCAGAATGAAGAAATGGAAAAATTTCAAGGAACTCCTTATATCTTTTATCTCTAGAGATTTTTTTGCCAAAAAACCTAAAACCAGTATTTCCTTTGCCACAGATATCATCTGTTCAATGTCTCTTAAGCCCGTGTCGGTTTTTTTTTGCTAGTTATCTTTATTACTGTTCTTTTTATTTTTCATTTTTATTTATTTTATATCATTTTATTTTAAAACTTGTCAAGTCAAACTTGATTTAAGTCAAGTAAAATTAGAGATAAATGAAGAAAGGAAGAAAGAGAGAGATATTGAACTTACTGTCATAAAATTTGTACACTTCTTTCGTCAGATCTTGCCTCAATTTTCTCTTATTTACATCTGAATCCAGCTGAAATTCATCAGCTTTTGAAAACGCTTTAGAATCATCTTCTGATTCTACCTCTGTTTTGGCCCTTGCATCAGCAAGTAGGCATTCGACCTTGACTTCCTCTGACTGATCGCTGGATTCCTTCTTTATCCTTTGCAAGAATCTTATCCTGGGAGGCATAGCTAATCCAAGAGATCTGCAAAGATAAAAAGTTAGAACCAATTCACATTGTCAACTTTTTTTTTTGAGCTAAAAAATTTTTCTGCAGAACGCTGAATTAATGCTGAAACTACAAAATTTCTGCCACCAACTGTTACACTTTACTACATTGAGGGATGGTTAATCATTACATTCCATAAATTTCGATGTGCTTCTTTATTGCTATTTCAAGAGTGTTCTCGGAGGATCTCATATTCAGGTACAAAAAATTCTAAATACTCTTTGGAGCCAATGCCTGCCATACCGGTTGTATCAACCAATCTTGAAGGATTCTGCTACTACAGTAAGACCTCCAATTATTGGATCGCGATTTAATGAATTCCGTGATTTAATGGATCAATCCTCCGGTCCCTTCAGCAAGACCGACTAGCGCAATTTAGCAGATTCTGCGATTTAACGGATTCAGCCTCCGGTTCCGTGAAATCCGCTAAATCGAGGTCTTACTGTACCTTTGACCGCTTTCGTTGAATGCTACCTTGCAGCCGAAACCGTGTTTGTGTTTATGGTTCACAACTGGTATAGCTCTGGCGGGAGAAAGCATCTCCTTTCTTTTTTTTGGGGGGGGGGGGGACACACACGCAGTGGTGCTGAGGAAGTATGTGCCCAAAGCTCTATAACAGGCAATTTGTTAAAATAATTAAGAGATAGTTGAAATTTGAAAACCTACAAGACAGATATAACTCTCAGCTATGCAAAACAAATTGGCACCTCAGATTTGAAAGGGTGCTATCTAAAAATTAATTTATTACACTATTTAACAGGGTCTCTCAAATTACGCCCTGAGATGTGACACTTTCCCAACATTATCAAGAAGATTACATATTTTTTTCTTTAAAACCCTTGAAGATCCTTCAGTTGGAAACACTGAAGAATCCGACTAAATGAGATCCAAGGTATCCATTGTAGATGCGCAGGAAGTTGCAAACTAGAAGGGATATCATGTGTTTACCTTGCATAAGCATTTGTATCCAATGCATGAACATTAAAAACTTCTTTGTTTTTCATTAAAAAAACAGACTTGACATACGCCACAAAAGCTCGCTGAGCGGTCTCTTTCAAGTTTGCATCACGAGCCAGAGCAGCTTCCACTGATCGTTGGATGGATGTCATCTTATTGGTGTTGATCCTAGGGAGAGATAGACAAAAGTTGAGCAAAGTAGAAATCTTGAGTGTTATCATATTGCCAACTTCAGGAAGAATACCGTATGAAAATTTGGAGAATGTCTTTCTGATACGATGTGAATTCAGAAAATTTCGTTTGTAATTTATTCAATAATACCTGAAAAATTGGTCTCTTTAATTATGCCTAGAAGTCCTCAAAAAGATCCTTATAGACTCTGTTATTAGGAAATACATTTAAATAGAAAATAATTTTCAACAAGAGGTTGCAGGAATATCAAAGCAATGGCAAGTTAGACGTAAATTATTTGTATGTTATACATATATTATTTGTATGTTATACATATGAAATAAAACCACTGAAACGGGGTACTGACTGTGACTAAAAGCAATTTGATAGGACGTTTCAGGATTAACATGCCTTTTTTCAACTGCAGATAAAACAAACAAAAAATTAAAAACCACACGTGTATGAGCCACTGCTTGACAACAAGGTAAGACGTATTTATGTATGTTATGCATATATTATACATTTGTTGTATAAATATATGATACATGAGTTGGTTAGTTAATTTCATTCGTGACATTCAGCACCCCAGGCTGTTAATGTCTTTACAGAAAATATGAAGGGTGAGTGCAAAAACAAAAATTTAGATTCTTATATATATATTGTACATATGTTATGATGTGAACTTGAAATATACTGAGTTGATATTTTTATTTTTTACTTACTGGATTTCCTTGATTGGTATTTTTTTCTGTTCCAATTGTTCAAGAAACGGTTTTTCAGAGGGTAACAACACAAGCAAACTTTCACCTTTTTTATTGAATCTTGCAGTGCGACCTGCGCGATGAATGTATTCATTTGCATTTTCAGGACAATCCATTTGTACAACCCAATTCACAGCGGGAAAATCTAAAAAAAAAAAAAGAAGAAAAAATATTGAAGAACAATAATTATTCTTGACACTATTAAAATTCAAATACAGTACTCTCTCTTAGTAACGAATTGGCAACGGGCCGACTGATTTTTCATAATGGAGAGATTCACAATGTAGCAAGCACCGTTCAACAAGAATACAGAATTTAAGGGGCCGGATGATTCTTTTGTGAAAAAGAAATAAGTGTACAGTAGAGCACAAATAGCATTCTGAGGCACAGAATAAATAATAAATTTATTTTAAATAAAACACATTTATTTTAAAATTAATTGAAATAAGCTGGAATGAGACTGGACCTATTCTAAAATAATTTTTGAGAAATTAATTCTGCAAGTGGTACTAGCAACAGGTTACCAAGGAGCAAAAGCTCCTACATTCTTACCTAAAGAAAAGAAAGTATCTAACTTGACTTGAAAGCCTCCAATTTTACAGCAGGGCTATTTTTCGTCCTACGTGAAGGCTAAAATCAAGACAATGGTACAAATAGAATACTTGAAAATCTACTTGTCCTGAGACAGGTAAAATCTGAATTTGTTCCAATGGGTCCCAAATAATTTGGATCAAATTTGGCTGATAGAAATTTAGTTCATTACAACACAGCTTTGGTTATCAATGGTGGAACTGCAGAGATGCGTATCTCGGTTTGCAGACTTCCTGTCATGCTTTATTTTCCAAATAAAAAACTACTCGCCTTCATTTCAAAAAAACTTCAGTGATTTTTCTTCTCTATTAGAAATATATTCTGTGAAAATTTCAAGCCATGGCGTTGATTCAGCCTCTTTGTAAAAAATAAAATAGGAGCAAAGATTTTGAAACACCGAAGTCAACATTCATATTTTTGCAGTTTCACCGTTGTTGTGCAACTTCATTTATCTCTCAAATAAGCCTTGAAGTTTAAACCAATGTCCGCTCAAGTCTCCTTCCCTGTGGACTCACTTTGACTACATTCTAGGATTCGAAAAAAAAGTAAGAGCATTGGACCATACCTAATCCACGGGCTGCAATGTCAGTGGCAAATAATATGACTCTCTCTTTCCGATGAAATTCATCGTAGATTTTCATCCTTCTCATTTGGTGTAAAGATCCATAGAGGGCCAAAAGACTTGTACCCGGTCGAAGACGGCAGAATAACTCATAAATGTATTTGACCTAATTGAAAAAAAATTTAAAGAATAAAACTGTAAAAAATACATGTTTTTACGTTGGAATTGGGTAGAGTGGAGCAAAACATTCAGATCTACATTGCGGTGTTTCCATAACTCATCTACAACCATAAAATTCGCTTTTATGATTATGTATTTATTTTTTACTTCCAAAATGTCATCTCCTATTTTAATTTTTTTAAAGGAGACCAACAAACATTTTTGTTTAAGATTTTGTGGAAATAACCTTTGTATGGGTGAGGAAGATTACAATAATTTTTGGGTGAGGATGTTGGTTGCTTTCCTTCCAAGAAATTAAAATAAGATTTTTTGATAATGCAGGAAGATTAAATTCATTTAATACCTATCGATGGCGAAAGAACGAAACCATGTACCTCTATTTCCGACCTTGTATACTTCCTTTTATTTCTTTTCCCTCTAAAAAACTAGTCAACATAATGTCTTGAGAACTTTCTTGCCTTTTTTCACTGTTAGCAGAATATTCTATGTAAATTTCAAGCTTTTAAGTTGGCTCTTTTATGTTTAAAAAAATAAAGAAAGAGCAGAAATTTTGAAACAACACAATAGCGATGGTGGTTTCTGACGTTGGCTATCGATAAGTGAATAAGACATCCATCAGTCTGAGGCATATTCATTGTTTTGAAAGTGAGGCACTTGAAAGAATTCCTTCCTGCCTTAAAACTAGATACATTATCTTGTCATTTATGTTTACTTTCCTACACAGATTTCTCTGTGCCTGATCAGTCAGTGGCTAGTGAACATATAATTCAGCCGCAAATGACAAAACTTGCAACCTTTTTAGGACTTTCGACTTGAGTCCTATACGACTAACAGACCATTTAAAATTGAGTTTAAAAATGACAGGAAATAGTAATACATCCATCCGTTTCTTTTGAGTAGCAGAGAGAAAACTATCAGAGGTGAGACAGACATGGAGAGGGATAGAATGTAACAAAGAATTACCTGCTTGCAACTGGACATGAAAATCAAAATTTTCATTTTCAAATGACTCTTGATGAAAGACCACAACATGTTGAGCTTATCGTGCAATTCACAAACAACATAACTCTGGCGAAGGCCTTCAGGAGTACTGTGCTGCTCTTTTTCGTGTACGGAAATGAACTTGGGATTTTTCAGACTTAGCCGAGCCAAATCTTTAACGGATCTGAAAAATTAGATTGCGGCATTGTTCAGGAGGCCAAAAAAAGTAAAAAGTTATTAAAGACATATTGCGAGGGGAAACAGGGGAACGATCAGGGGAAAATTGTTTATTCGTACTATGCAAGCCTTTAAAGAGGCAGCAAAGTGAGCAGAGGCTCTTTTTCTGGGAGTTAGGTAGATAAAAAAATATGAGTCAAAACTCAGAAATATGACTCATTGTAGGTCTATTTCTGTGACCAGCTCTCAAATTTTTTTTTGTTTCAAACATATGTAGAGATTTTTTCCAGTGATTCCATTTTGGTATCTTTTCAAAATTTACTGAACGAGTAAAAGCTTAAATTTCTGCCAGTTGAAAAAATTGTGCCACTTATATGAATAATAAAACTGACTAGCGAAAGACACTTACGTAGTTTGAGTTGCTGAAAAAAGGAGGGTCTGCCTTTGAGGTGGTAAATTTTCGATGATGCTATTTAAAGTCTGTTGGAATCCTAAGTCTAGACACCTATCAGCCTCATCCAAAACAAGCATCTGTGAACACAAAAAATAAATGAATAATCCTAAATCTTGTTTTCAAGGAATACTACTAAAAATGCAGAACTGTACTTAGGGTGCTTCCAAAAAGGTAGGAAAAATTAAAACTCGAGAGCTATTTCTTTGAAAAATAATGTTGAATCGTTCCTTTAGGGAAATTTTATTTGATTATTTGTCATTTTATTGTAACACCAGGTTGAGAAAATTTGGAAGCTCTCAGAATTTTACAAAATATCAGCATGAAAACACATACTTACTCTCCTGTACCTAATTTTCCACCCCTTACAACCAAGGTGCGAGGCTACATTTTTTATTGGTTAATTTCATGAGAGAGTTAGACTCTTTTTATGGGGGGTTGAATCTAACATTCTATTTTGAGTTTTTCTATCTAAAACTATAGGAAACAAAGCAAAAATGAAAATATTTAAGGTGGCAAAGGCAAAAGCGAACAAAAAAGTATTGATAGGTATGGATCAGCATTGAATACTGAAATGTGCACTTTGACTTCTTTAGGTCACTGTCAAACTTGGGATCTGGGGAGAGATCCGAGAATTGTCTTCAAAACAGATTTTCCTGAGGTAAATTTTAGCGAGAAACATGTTTCCGAAGTTAAAAGACTCAAAACCTCTTTATTCCTTAAAGTTGGCCTGAAGCTTATAGTATCATACAAGGGAACGACTCATGGTTTCAACCATCTTAAATTCCAATGCAACATGGTTGCTCTTCGATTCCTATCAAAAACAAATTATTTCATTTCAAAAGAACAACAAAAATATTCAGTTTTTTCTCTCCATATTGAGAATTTCAGTTGAAACAGAATTTATCGCAAATGGCAAAATCACCACTTTATGTCTAAATATATTCACTTCAGATAACGATAATATTGCAGGTATGATCAAGATACATGGTTTCTCGTGACAATTGCGACCTGACAGTAAAGAAGTGATTGCAGGCTAAAGAATGCACAGCCATACAAAATGGGCTTTGGTTTTTGGCTACTCTGCAAGTCTTATTCTCACCTGAAATTGAATTTTGTGGAGAACAGAGGAATACAAGCATTCCACTTTTTTACCTACCTACTTTCCGAAAGAAATTTTAAAAAAAAAATGTGTAAAAGCCCCATCGCTACTTTTCTGTGAATATGCTTAGATTACAGACATACCTGAAGGTTTGTGCAGTCAAATAAAGGATTTTCATCCATATGCTGTAACAGACGACCTGGAGTACAAATCACGATACTGCATTGATCCATTCTTTTCCGCTCAAATTTTAAGTCTTTTCCTCCTGTAACAAAGTTTTTACAAGTTATAAAAGATACTGTAGGTAGAGAGGTAGAGCATCTCAAAAATTTCTCTTGAAAAAAAGAGTGTAATTAAAATTATCAATACATAATCAAATGCTAAAAATCATGACTTAAGTTATCTGAAAGCAATCATAATACTTATATTTTCTTCATACTGGCATTAAATGAGTGTTCTAAGAAGGACTACAGTAATAATTGGCGAAAAGATGGGCTAAATTGTGAAGTTATTCGCAAAAATTAATAAGAAATGCATGAAAAATTGAAACTTTCAGATGGTAAAAACCTCAGTCTGTTCAGATTGACTTACCAATAATCAGACCAGCAGAAAAATTGTGATGGACTCCAACTTTCCTCAGAGTTTCAAAAATCTGATAAGCTAACTCCCTGGTTGGTGTGATAATCAAAATACCGACATTATCTAAGTCTCGTGACCACTTTTTGCAATACAGGCGTTCCAGGGCTGGAATTAAAAAGGCAAGCGTTTTACCACTGCCTGTTTTTGCAGCACCAAGGATATCACAGCCTTGCAGACTGAAAGCAATTGTTTGTCGCTGAATTTCTGTCATCTTATAATACTTGTTTTCTGAGAGCCCTTTTTTAGTATATTCTGACAAAGGTAAGTCCTTAAAGAGGGTGACTTTCGAGACATCGATCTGAAAGAAAAAATGACAAATTATTGTGAATAAAAAAGTATGAAAAATGGGATAAAGCTTTGCTAGAAGTAAAGGCACAACTTCAATAGGATGTTAAAGGTTGAAGTTCCTGAGAAATAAAAAAATCCTCAGGTAGACTATTTGAGGGGCTCAGAGAACATGACGCGGAAGTGCAATTTTTAAAAAATCGAGATAATAATGATTTCGAGTAAAACTAGCCTTAATGCATATTCTGTGAAAGATTCGCTCCTAAATTCGAATTTTCAAGCATTAAGAAGTCAGTTTGAACTTTCTTTCCGTCATGAGGATACATGAATGTAATTCCGCAACTTCAAACACATATTTCTCAAAATAGCCAAACCTGCACTTACACGTTTTGTCCTCCAAGCCCCTCATTTAATAATAAAAAGTATTATGTGAATTTTAAAGGTTAATATTCCTGTATAGTTAAATAAATCTTCAGCAAGACTATTTACTAGAAAAAAGACTATACACTGGTTTTTGGTGCTTAGACTTAAGAATACATGGACTGGGCTTAGCTTTGCAACTTCAACCACTGAGAATTCAGCCCCAGTTACTTCAAAATAGGAATTTCTGTGGACTAGGAACTAGAACTTTTTGCGCCCCGGAATTTTTAGAGAGATTTCCAGAATTCTCAGGAACGCACTGGGTTTTTGTAGAAGGGTCAGCACACTGCACTGATTAAAAGTTGGTCAAAGCTTTCAATAATTTTGCTATATTGATTCCGATAGTTGCACAGGTCAAATTTTTAGCAAGAAACAAATATTGCTGACAACGAGGGGAACCTGTCAGTGTTCAAAGTTTTCGGTATTTGGTCACTACCACTAAGCCATGCCGCCAAATACTATCACCCCCAGCCTGGAATGAAGCTTAAAATGCAAGTAAGTAAAAGTCTAATCATAGCAAATCGCGAGGGAATATCAATTGAACTTACATCATTGTATGCTTCGGTGAGCCTTTGAATCTTATCATCCTCGCTGATGAGAGGTTTCTTCTTCTTATAAAATTGTAGCTTTTTCTTTTTATCTTGCATGATATAATAAAACTAACAGAGTAAATGGTCGCACTGGATTCAAAAATTGATATTGGTTGCAAAACTTTAATAGGAGCACTTTCATTACCCTTCCAAAAAACAGAAATAGATCTCATTGATCTCATGCAGTCCAAAAAATAAACACGAAACATGCCACCATGTGGAGACCTAACCTAAAAGCCAAACAATCAATGCCGAATCATCAGTCAACAGCCAGAGAGCGCGAAATTTAAATTGACGCTCTCGAGCGCAATGTCCCCCTCCCGCCATCCCAGAGAAATGGCTCCGCAGTGAGTTGCTCTGTTCGGTCTGCTCATGTGTATGAGCACGGAATCCAGAATTGCGGATGCGGCGAAAGCTGCTTTAATTTACTTCCATTCGTAAAAGTGATTAACTGGCGTAAATTTACCGTCGGAATTTCCTAGTTGCTGTCGAAGTGTCGACGGTAAAATTGTAAACATGATACTGATAAACTTATAGTTCGTATAGGTACATAGCTTCACTGGATAATCACTATGAGCGAATTCCAATTTGAACGTGTCAAATTTTATTATGGAATGACCAAAAAAGTGCTTCTTATTTCTTTCGTTTAAAATACGCGTCCAACTTTCTATTGCTGCATACTCTCTCAACGAACGATTGAAGTTCTCTCAAAAGGAAATTTTTCCTCAAAAAAAGGAGGAGGGGGTTGACTCTTTGACTTGTAAAGTGTTCTGATCAAAATTTAAAAGTTCGCGAAAAAAAGAACATCAGTCTACTCAACATAATATCCGCCGAGTGGAGTCAACAAACCAAACTCTTAGATTTCGACGGAAAACGCTCTCTAGTACCTATAAGAGTAGAATTGCATTTGCAGAAGAGTTTAATTCGTTTTACGTACCACGTAAGATAAGCACGTAAGGATAGTGAATTACGAAATCCTTATCGAATCGAGTTTTTGATCATGTTTTCACGGCCGACTTCTACTCTACCGTCCTTTGCTCACACAATCTGGCAACACTTTCACTACAGAGTACTCACGCATTCGTGAGGCTTTGTACTCCGAGTACATACGATGACGAATTCTTGGTCTCTCATTGGTCTGTTCTGTTTTGAATGGCTCATCCATGAAGTGCATGGCGCCCGTGCCCGTACTTAACCCGTAGCGCATGCGCAACGCAGCACTCGACTCGCCGCGCCGGTATAAGCCATAGAGTACAATAAGCACATGGTATGGTTAAGTTAGATACCTAAGTGGTTAAGTTCGTGAAGAAAGCAGCCGGTGATTTTTTTTCTTCCCATCGATTGACTTTTACCTTCGGTCTCTCATTCCATAGTTTAAAACCATATGTGAGAGAATTTTCAGAGATTCCCAAGTATAAGTTTGCATTTTTCAGATGGTGAAGGAGTCAAGCAATAACAGCATAAAAATGTCCATCTCCACTAATCAAGCACTGAATAAAATGAATTCACTTCTCGCCGAACTTCAAGTGCAGAAGGTAAGTATAATCACTGAGGTTTGGTAATAATGTAAGAACTTTCACGACCCATGTTTTGCTGGTTCTATGGCTTTGATTTTAGTACCAACATCTGTAAGATTTGAGATGGAGTGACAATATAGAGTAAACGCACTTTTCACACCGTATTTACGTTGTTAGTTTGTTTCGGAGCATCAGCATTTGTTAGACTACCACCACTATTGAAATAATTCTAAAAATCGAAGGAAAAAAGACTATTGTGAAAGTCAGCTCCAATCTGCAAGGGCCAATACTATTCAATTGCCCTACTTACATGTGATTGACTTAGCTTCATGTGACATAGTCGTGGCCGGATTCATTTTATTTCCGCCCCTCGGCCGTCAAGATTTTGACGCCGCACGGGGTGGGTGGTGGAGGGGGTTCATTCTGTTCATGAATTGCATACCCAACATACTTTATTTGTATTTGCCTTGATGGATCTGCTGGGTTGCAAGGAATGGGCAACGTTTTGGAACATTTTGCATCCCTGACTTATCGTAATTATGTTGCAGAATCTCGTGCGGAACTTGAGAAAAAATGATGAAAATCTCTCAACAGAAAACCTAGCATTAAGGCAGGAGCTGGAAGTTTTGAGACATCAGCTGTCAGTTACTGAGAAACAAATGGATATTTTGAAGGATACTGCAGCAAAGTTGCAGAATTTAAATGTCAGTACAACCCTCGATCAAAAAGTGGCTTACGAGGCTAAAGATCGAGAAACAATCGCCTTACGAGAACTGAACTTACAGATCCAGGTTTGTATTCTATCGATTATAAGTTTAAAGGTTTTACGTACCTTTTTCACCTCATTTTATATCCATCATATTTCATATTTTTGTAGGCCCCAAATCATAATTCTTGGATACTTAAATTGGACATTCGTGGAATTAAAGTTTATAGCTGCCGAGAAAGCTTTGTAAAAAATATCTACCTAAGTAAATTCAGCAGAAGACCTGGTGGTGAGGAATATAATTCGGAGAATTGGTCTTTCTCCTGAGTAGCACAGTGCAACAAAAATATTGAAAGTAAATTGCAATTTAACTTCAATAAAATTGTCATTTTTTTACCATTAAATTGCAATATTTTTACATTATTTAGTTGATTCATGCTGATTTTAAACAATCAACAAAATGAGCTACATGTATTGTGTCAGAAAGATACCTAGGCAGTGGGTATGCAATGCAATGAAAAATTGCAACTTCTTTCAATTTATTTTGTTACAACAAGTTTCAACAAATGAGGCCCCTTCAAATAGGCACTAGGCAACATACACAACACTCAGTGGAATTGTACTATTTTTACTATGAAATTACGACTTGTGTTGTTATTGCAATCTGTGCTATTTGGGTCAGTGGCTGCAAGTATCAAAATTTTTTGGGCATTTTAAAATTGAGAACATTTAGAATTTGGTGAGAGTAAACGATCCTCTTCTTGGACAAAATCAAATTAACCTGGAACTTGTTTGTAGTTCTACCCATACTGGTGAATTTCCAGACAACCTGGAGTTCTTCAGATGGCATGTTCACCGGTGCCCCTGCATACCCGCAAAAGCAATGGGTCTGATACATCTCTATTAAGTGAAAATCGTGCAGGGAGAACTACTTGGCCCTCAAGGTTGGGGGACGCAGGGGTTTGAAGTTTGGGTATGAACTCACACGCTGTTGAAGACGGAGCAAGCTTTGCTATTAACATCTGTACAGATAATTTTGAAAATGGGAGTATATACGAAAATTTAGATTTTTAAATTAAGAGAGGTGAAGAGTTTTAGAATTTTGGTAGTAATAACTAATATTGGGTTCATCGCATGTAAGTGGGTTTGTATTTCTGTTGATTGTAGGGGAGTAGATAGATCTGTGATTGGAGATATCGGAGGGCAGAGCAGTCCATAAGTATGAAAGCCTTTGATCTTATTGCACAACTATAAATGGATGCTTGAATGTTTTCAGAGAGAAAACATGAAGTTAAATCGCCAACTTGAGGAATTGAAGGGAAGTAATATTGCAATTCTGGAAGGAACATCACAACTAAAAAGAAAAAAAGAAAAAAAAGACCATGACACATCTGTCTTAAAACGGTGAGTCTGAAACAGTTTCCAGTGCTCAGTTTATATATTTAAATATCTCAAGACCTTCATCAGCTAAACTACATAATTCCTCAAATGCTTCAGTTCTTAGAGAACGGTTTTTTTAACTTAGACATTGTTTAATGAGAGAGAACAAGTTGGAATTGAAATAACTTGTTGAGCGGTCTACTACACTACCTAACGAGATGTATTTAGCCAAACTTTCTTAGCAAACCGTGCAACTATCTTTCACCTGTCATTATCAGCCAAAGAAAAAGCTCAAATAATCGCTTGTCAATTTTAATTCAGGGTCGTCCTTAAATTAAGTCATGCTGAAATTCAAAATTTAAAGCCCCCCCTCACCCATCCTATAAGACCCCGTAGGTAAAATGCACCTATTACTGATCCCTGACATTGCTTGGATAGCTAGTTCAGGGTCTCTAAAATATTTTATCTCTTATCTTCCATATTAAAATCTACTTTGGACCCCCATATTTCAGTGAATTTGAAAATCTGAGAAAAAGTCATGCTGAAGTGATGAAAAAATGTGATGCAAACAAAGGACTTGACCAAAAGACAAAGATTATTGCAGAATGTCTTAGGAAAAAATGCGACGCCCTTCATCTCGAAAATGAAAAGCTTCAAAAAGAAAATGTATTACTCTCAAGTAAGTAAATATTAATTCTAAATCAATGAATACTTTCTGATTACTTATTTTTTTTTAAATTTAAGAATCACTCAATCATATTACATATAAGCATTTTACGATTTTTATGTAGATTTTGAATGCAGTCAAAACTTATGCGGCTTATAAAATATAAAATAAACATACCTTTGTGGTCAAGATGGGTCATTTTAAGTAGTTTTGAAAAACGCTGCATGAGCAGTCTATAGGTAGTCTAATAACTACAGCATATAGTCATTATATAGTTTATTTATATAGTTTCATTTTAGTGAGTGCTTTTCTTATGGTACAAACGCCTTAGAATGCAATCAGAAAATGTTATGCAAAGTCTTGGTCTCAATCGCAGTGCTCTACTGCTTAGGAAACTCATATCTCTAAATTCAATTCGTGGATTCTATAAATTCAGTCATTCTGACCAATTACCAGTCTATTTTTTGTCTAAAAAAGTCCCGCTTGTATTGATAGTCTCATTTGGACAGAGTGTGTATCCTATAATTTCATTGAGAAAGTTTAGGTAATTAGTCTTAGATGATACAAATACTTAAAGCTAAGTTGGGACAGGATAAGCAAGTTGCTCAGAATAGTGTTTTTGCCAAGAATGCGCAAGTTGGTGCTCAAGTAACACCTCAGAGAGCCAAAACTTTAAAAGAGTGACATTGGATACCTAGTGAATGGCCCTATATTACTTCTCTGATTCAGGTGAAGTTCAATTGCAGAGGAGAAAGTTAGAGCAAACTCTTGATGCCAAAGGGACGAAAAGAAATTATACAATGGTAGAGGTGAGTAGCAATTTAACCATTCTAATTTAACCTTACTGTTAACTTCCTAAGAGTCTTGTCTAATGAGTAATCTTGTCTAATGAGTGTCTGGAAAGGGTTAATATGGCACATCACAATTTGAAAAAGAAAACTCAATTTATGATTCAAAACGTAAAGTCATCTCCCTTTTTTCGCTATTTAAATTTGTAGGCAACAGTAACCTGTAAACAGCATAATGCTTAAGGACATACTTAGCGCATTAGAGCATTTCATAATCCATTATGTCTCATGATTAATGAATATGCATTTTTCAAGTATAACAAACTCTGCACTTTTATTCATCTTATATTATTCAAGAGACTAAGGTGGATGAAACAATGCCAAGGTCTATTGCAGTGATCACAATATCATGCGCACCAAGTATTTCAAAGGGCATTATTCCTCTTAATTTGAAACGCATAAATTTGGCATGTGAATTATACAATAATTATTGGTGTAGTTCGCAAAACGTAATCCGGTGACTCAGAAGTGTAAAAACTAAAACCAGCAAACGACCCAACCTTCAACCTAAGGCTAACTTTATAAAAAGAAAGAAAAGAGATTACAGAAGGATCCAAAAGTCTGATCATCCTGTCTGTGTAATGAGAGGAAAGTGGCAAGCCTTAATATTATAATTATTTGTTTATTTATGTTCTAATTTTCTTCGTCCAGGAACAGGATAACTCCAGATGTCAAGAGGAGCTAAAGCGCCAAAGTGAGATCAATAGCAAATTGCAATTAACCGTAGCTGAAGCCATTAATAAGAACAAGAAATTAAAACTGCAAAAGCAAGATCTGGAAGCAGAACTACTCAAATACAAGGACAAGAATTGAATCGTCATGAGCTGTCTTCCAAGATGAAACCAATTCCTCATGAAACTATTGCTTCATGTCATGTTTTTTCAGTCTTAAAAAAATCTCCCTATTACTTCTATAATTTAACCAAAGAATCAAAGATTTTAATCAATTTTTTCCCCTTGAATTTTGAAAAATCTGAAACTAAAAACAAAAACAATAAAGAAGTGGAAACATGATTGCCGATCACATTAAAAGTTTACATAAATTTTTGCCAATTTGGATCAAATAAATCCACCTTAAAAATGTGTAATAAGTGCATTGGAAATAATTCCTCAGAAATACGATAACTAACTTTATTTAATCTTACTAACATTTTGAGGAGAAGGGAGGGCACAAAAACTCCAGTTATTGATTCTCTTGATAAAGTAAAGGGGAGATACCAGCATTCCAAGTTGGGATCCCTCTCATAGTTGTGAAATTATTCTATTGAAATTATTGAAGTCACAAAGGACTCATCAAAATCAGTTCTAGTTCCTAATTTGAAAATGAAATCCTTGATGAGCACCATCGGTCATCTTCTTTACCAAGGGATGCCATGAGGCCGTGTTATTGTGAAGCCAGAGAAAGGAAAATTCTGCAGATGGAATTTTGATGGAAGATATTTGAAAGCCCCATTCACCAAAAGTGGCATCTTGGATCTGTTTATCCATGAACGGTACTTTACCTACAAAAACGCGAGTTGAAAGAGACAGTGAGTATTATCGTACTCATCGATTTACTTTAGGGGGAAGAACTGCTTTAGATGATTTTTTTTTATTTGTATGAGCTTCAGAATTTTTGCGAACAAAATTTGGGACCTTGGTAGCGACACCAATCTCTGATGTAAATACACTACTGACTGTACCTCTTATTTCCAAAATAGGACTTAATCCTTGATAGAGAACATTTTATGAGCACCTTGGCATCCTCTAAATACCTTTGAATACTTCAAGAGGAGAATCTTTTTCAGAGTCATAGAACAGTATGCTTTGTAAAATTCAGCTCCAAGGTGGTTATATTTGGCTTTCTTTCACTCTACTATGACGCTAAATTAAGTTAAAATGGAGGAAAAAGAACGCATTAATATAATCAGGAGGAAATCTTAAAAAATACTAGAGTTGTTTAGAATCAACTGAACGACTTTAATAAAATCTGTTGGTACAAAGACAGCTTTGAAAAAGCTACAATTGACAGGCCTCTTTTTTTGATACTAGTCTCTGAGTTTGGAGAATTGACATACAAGTGATGAGAATAACATGCATTTAACTGCGTACAAATTGAATAGAAATTCTTATGAATACTTATTTGCTAACCTAATAAGGCACTGGTAGGCTTACAGACAGAGCAACCTACCGGCTCAGCATGAAAAGGTAATTGTTGGAGTAAAATTATTTATATTTAAACGAAGAGGGTTGAGGAGTGACATTGATGCACTTCAGTAGATTGGATATTATCATTGAGTAGAGTAGTTACATTGAGAAAAAGGAACACCAGTACTCCACGTCGATGTAATTAAAAATTGAAAAATATGCATGCTTCCAAAATGCTCAACGTAACAACCAATACTTAGGCTATACCTAGCTTTGCAGACAAAAGGGTACGTTTCTGTTACCTTGAGATCTAGTTCATTGACAGCAGCAAAATTATGGACGATTTTTTAAAAATTAATTTCTACTAGCATGCATCAAACCTACAAAACTTTTTTTTTTTTTTTTTTCATAGAAGCACACTGCAATATGCTCTGTGCATACCTAAATCAAAATAATTAGTTGGTGTTGAATTTTTGCTTATAAATCACTATCCAATAGTCACGGTACAAGTCCACAAGCTATAAATTCGGAAAATTCATTGAAATTCAGAATTCAGTTCTCTCATGACATACAGCGAAAATATCTTTGGAAAAAAAAAACCAATACATGAAAAATAAACCGGAAACAGAAACTAATAGCAACTTGAGTGTGTGTGTGTGTGTGTGGGGGGGGGGGGGGGGATCATCATAATGATGATAGTATATGTATCGCCAAAATCTGGCAAGTATTACAGAGGAATTTTGAATGAGTGGTTTTGGTACTACCTATTCATAGGCAGGAAATAAAAACTTTAAAAGTTCATCTCACAATAATACCCAACTAAAAAATGTTCACATAAAGAAGATATAAATGATGGCAATAACAATGATTATAATAGTGATAGTTAAAACTAGTGCTAGCGATAGAATCTACTTGATTCTTTTTTAGACCTAGAAGAGAGCAGATAGGTTAAAGGATTTTCATCGACTTCCAGTTTATGAACACAACGAGGTCACATAAAAAATGGCACGAGAAAAACATTTTGTAGGAAAAATATTAAAAGAAGCCCTTAATTTCATTGTTTCTTTGCTACTTGTGATGGAACTCTTAATCAACATTAAATATTGACATTCTAATCCTTCAATTTTAACACTTTATTTAATTTTACAATAAAAAACAAAATTCTGAGATGTAAAATATAAAAACAAACACGTGTATATTAGAAAATAAATGAGTACAATAATGGAAGTAACCGACACCTGGGAGACCAAATACATGGCATCCACCACATGCATTTGAAAAATAAACTTGGAACCAGTTGAATGTGAATAATTTAGGGATGTAAATGAATTATGTCAAGAGATTTTTGACCCCCTTCACCTCCTTTTCGGTTACGTCAAATATCTCTAGACCACCTAAAAAATTGTAACTCTTTTCTCTTTAGATAAAAAAAAAAACAGAGAAAAACATTTTTTTCACTACTCTGACCTTCAATTTACTTCTTCAACTCAATTTTGGGCGCTTCTGGTTTACCATAAGTTTTAAAGAAATATTGGAACAATATTGATACGTCTGGCAACATAGCTGCTGAGCGTAAATGGCGCTTGTAAAATTCAGTCAGAAGGTGAAGAATTAAGGGAGGACTAGAATCTCTTGCCTAAAATCAAAATTAGAGTTTGCTCCCTTGGGCTCAAAGACAAAATGGAACAAATCACAATGACTTCATACAGGAATCACTAAAAAGAGAGGTCGATCAGTGTTTTCAAATGTAAACTAGGCAAAAATTTAACACCAAATTACCATTGAGCTCAGGAAGTGAAAAAAATTTAGTTTTTAAAAGAGAAAAGATTAGATCTGATTGTAAAACAGAACTAAAAAACCCTTAATGGTAATCCCTTTACAATATAACCATTTAAAAATTATACAAAATGCTAATATCATAATACTTGTTTAGTAAAATCGATATTTAAGAAATAATAGAATCCCTGGCGAAAGAAAATTAAAATTTTGCAGTAAATTCAATTTTATACCCCTCGGTGACAATTTAACGCAAGATGGCCCTTTCATTCTGATTATTTACAAACTTTTGTTTTGTAAAATTAAGTATAAGATCATTTGGCATGAGTATCGTACATCTAATCTTTGAATCGAAGAATTTTTCAATGGCGAGCAAAACTAATACATGTATATGTAAAACAAAACCTAACATTCCATCTGCATAATCAATAAATGAAGAGGCATTAATAAAATCAACCAATTGTAAGCAGTTCAGATCAAAATAATTTAAGAGTCAACTTACATACTTAAACTACAGATTTGTGATTTTCATAATCACAGCTCACTAATTTCTTGGGGCAGATCATACCTAAGTTTTTAGACAAGAAAAATTCACCTCAATAGGAGGAAAAATTAAGGCACCTGGGAAATATCTATACATGAAAAAATTTTAGTTTCACCTACTCACACTATTTTGGGATGGTCTCCATGTGGAACTTAAGAATGTTTCAGAACAATATAAACTACCTTTGCTTTAAATGTATATATATTTAGATTGCTACGTTTACAAAAGTATGGCTGCGGTGTTAAGGTTTAGGGGACTAATGAATTATAGTAATGATTAAAGAGCTACAAGTTTCAAAACTTAAGAGAGGAGGTTTGAAAACTTGAGAGGCATCCCTCTCTTGCTTTGGAGAAACTTTTTTCAACACAAAATATGTCAAAAAATCAAAGAGAGAAACTCCATTATAGTCATGATACACTGATAAATAGACCCAGAGTCATTTTCATTTTTGTTTAGAATAAATTTCTCTAATGGGTTAAAAGTTTAAGAGTTTCATCCTTTCATTGAAGAATATTTTTTCTGAGATTTTTAAAGACTAGACACAGCTACTGAGATGAAACAACCTTTTGTATTACTTTCTAAAATAACATAAATAAATGAATAAGCAAAGATATCTTGAACTCGGCAAATAGAAGATCTGTTTGCAACTTAAGAAGTAATCCTACTGATTGGTCTCAGAGATGTAAAAATTTGGAAAGAGAGGGACTGAGTGCATCTCAGTGTTGTAAGCATTGTCCTATATTTTCCATTTTGGAGGTTAGTGTAATGGTACAAACAGTTTTCATGCACAGAAAATGTTAATTAAACAAAAACTATTTTATAGATTTTACTTTCTTCCTACTAGAAAGTAGTTTCAGTGTCTCAGCAATATTCCAATGCACTTGGTTCCTTGTTGCTCAGCTTGCTTCGGATGAATCTTCAGGGGTTGTCTCAAAAAAATTCACCGAGTCGCACTGCTGAAATCTGACTCCAAGAAGAATCATTTCTCTCTCAGAATCATCTCTCTCGCACTTACAGGCATCCCATAAAAGAAACTGGGATCAAGTTTTAGCTTTTATTATGTAACTTACAAAGTTTGTGTTCCAAACATAAGCACACAGACATAAGCTGCAAGAACTTATGGGTCTTAGAGTTCAATATATCTGTTGTAATTTTTAATAATTATGGATTTTGGAGCTGGATTCTAGCAGTAAGACATGTTAGATTTTCCTGGAACTACAGCTGAAGATTCACCTAAAGCTTTTGTTTGCTTTCTTTTTTCACACCCGATAAAAGAGGTTAGAACTGTTAATTCTCACTCAGAAAATAATATCACAACCAAATCAAATCATTCCTCACTCAGATATAGGAATCTAATTTTGGAATAATTACTTCTGTTATAGTGCTTTGGAAACTAGTTGAAATACAGAGAATTTTTACAACCGTCAACTTTGTTTTATGAGGTTACAATAATGAATACAAGTTAAACTAACCTACATCTTCCCAACACCAGGGCATGCATTTTTTGATTTTGGTAATGGTACGATAGGTACTAATACAGATCACTGAAATTTTTTTCTAGACTTGAGACGGTATTTCACTGTAGTTCAATCAAATACTTACTGAATTGTCTATAATTTAAATCCCATAAGGCTGTTCAAGATGATTTTCTCACGATGAAAACTTCTATGCTTTTGTACTTATTAGGTGATAGAAAATTTTCAACATCATATTACTTAATTGGAGTATTTTATCTTTCCCCATGTGGTACAGAGAAAAATGATAGCACAATTTTTTAAACAGGAACTGCAAAAGGGTGCTGCGCTGGTTTTTACTTATTTATTTATTATTATTAGGTATTTTTTTTTTTTTTTTCATCAAAATTGAACACAACAATTTCTGAAAAGCGACAGAACGATAAAGAGGATTGTTTCCATACAAAAGATACAGATCCCTGTATTTCATGTCTAAAAGAAAAAACATGAAAAAACGCACTTCTTCATTTTCAGCGGTGAAGTAATTAAAAGTCATGGATTGAGCAATATCTTTTCAAACTTTGGATCAAAGAAACATTAAATTTCTACATGTTTTGTGAGAGCTTCAGAACTAGTGGAGGGAAAACAATGTATTAAAATTGGTGACTGGGTTGAGCTCATAACTGCGTCAAAAAATAATAATAATAATAATAATCAAGAAAATAGCTTTGAAATCAACTACTCACATTTCATCCGACAATATAAGCATCTTCTTCACTTTTGCCTTTCAGGAATAGAACAAACGCCTGCAAACAACAGAAAAAAATTAACTAATCAATGGCAAACATGGTATGTAGTAATAATATTAATAACAACAGCAATGATATATAACATTCAAATAATAGTTTAAAAAAATAAAAATAAGAACAAATGGTGGTTAGAGTAATATTAACAGATGATTTTAATTGCTAGTAGAAGGTGCTGAAAATTTTTGAGCACAATAGAAGTGCAGAAACAAATATACTTCCACTTAGTTGAATTTCTTTGTTATCCTCCCCATTCTTTTTCTCACTCCTATCAATTTTGATGGATTAGATTTTTTAACTTGTACCATAAAAGTTGACATAAAACCAGAGGCACTAGAAGCGGTGCAATTAGGAACTTTTTAAACAATGGTACTTTTTGGCAAAAATTCACACAGACAGTCCAAAGATATATTGTTTTCAAAAATTACTTTTTGCACATCCGTTTTGAAACATTTTAAAGTGCCATCTAGGTAATATTAATTTTTATTGGGAAAGATATTAATAGCTCATTGCGATACATGCTTATCTTTAAATCTCTGCGAGGAAAATCAATGAAAATGTATCCTTGCAATTTTGTGTGAATTTTTTTAGAACAAGTGAAGAAAATGCACAGAAAATTTCAATAGAAACAGCTCATCAGATTTCTTTAAAAAAAAATATATAAAATAAGATCAGAGACTTACAAGATTGCAAGCTAAGATACGCATTTTTCATCTTTAGCCATCGATATGGCATTCCTCTTGGAGAGGAGAATATTTACTTATTCTTTAGATAAAAGATTAAAAATGATTTGATGCTTTTTACTTAGGGATGTTGAATGATTACCGAAAGCAGAGAAGATATCCAGTCTGTGCTTGAAACTAATTCATTTGGGTCTCCTAAATTTCTTAGACGAAACACTTCTCTATGTTCAGAAATATGCTCCACATCGATTCCACATATATCTGAAAAGTAAAAACATTAAAATTTTAAATATATTCCTTGTGTCCTTATTTGTTTAATCAACTGGAGCAAGAAAAAGTTTCATACGCGCATAGAAACGGGTCTGTAGCACGCAGGAGATACAGCCGATTAAGTAGATAGTTGAGAGGTAAAATGGCACAGAACTCTTGATGATCACAATAAGAGAGTCTGAAATCCATACATAGTTTGGAACATGCTCTTTCAAATGCCCCACGTCTGGGGTCAGTTTCCAGTTACTGTATCTGGAGACAAGCAATGGCAACTCGCAGAGGCAGAAACTGGGAATTCTAAACATAATATTTATCGACATGATCTGCAGATCAATGAAATTGAGAGATGCCTCTAATATCTATCTATACAAAATAACAACAACGAAACAGTGACTACCGGCATTTATCAGTAGCTACTAAGGCCCCCTGATGTTGCAGCAAGTCTGATGAAGCTCCAGAGCACAGCTGGATGGCTCAAGCAAGGCTGTACCTACCAAGTTTCTCAAGAGGTCTTCATCCGCAAGGAAGTTCTGATCACTTAAGATAAAAAAAAATTAACTCAAAAAGCAAGAGTGAATAGTTCATACCTTCATCAGATCCTTTTAGAAGCTTTAACGATAGAATAGAATTCAAACTAACTGGATTGATTTCGGGCTCATCAAAGATCAAATACCTGAAAAATAAAGACAAGAATACGTTATGCAAAGGTTAAAATTCAAAAATTAAAAACATTGGTTGATTTTTTTGATTGAGTCACAGCCTGAATAAAAGAAAAAAAAACTAGAAAAAAGTAAATAATAAAATAATAAAAATAAGTTTTTTCACAACTTCGTAAAGATTAATTTTTCCTTTTGGGCTTGACTAGAGAATTTTCAAGAGAGATTTTTGCAGTTCAAGGATGTTGTTTGCCAGAGATTTTTATTAACTCTAGTGACTGTTAGTAATGTGAAAAAACCTGTTTTAGAAGTGCAAAGAAAGTTGATTATGGGGGAAAAAAATAAATAAACGAACAGAAATTGAGACTCTCTTCTTCTTTGGCATTATGAGAGATCAGAACATTAAAGAATAATCATTGTAAAAATGATATAGTGAACTAAATGAAGATTCAGATTATGTTTACCTGTGATCAGGGGACAGTTTGCAAATACAAATGGAAGAGAACTTGGGTGATTTACTACAGTCAACAGTTGAGTATTCAAATTTTGATCCTGAAATTCATAAACAAAGAGAGTTAGAATATCAAAAGATTTCAAATAAAAGTCAATACCTACTTTGAATGTCTTACAGTAGGCCATGTCTATCTATATAGGAAAATTTTAAAAATAATCTATTTATTTTAAGGATGGGTTTGGCTTAAATTTGGTGGTACCGAAACCAAGTTAGGTCTACACAAGCCTTGGTGAAAATCGAAGCTAAAACGTCAATAGCTGAGATGGTAGCTCCAGACAAATATAAGTTTTTTCTTCAGCATTTTTGTTAGACAGATCAGTCTGGCTGAACAGTGTATAATTAGAAGTTGCACTCACAAAGCAGAATAGGCCCATCTATGTAGTTTGGCCAATTAAATTAGACAGAGGAGAGGGCTGGTCTTTTGTGCGGACAAAGGGTTGCAACTTCCGATCCTGTCCCCGGTTCAAACTCACCATGGTATTCTATCGTTTCTCCTAACCTTGAAAAAATTGCTCTTAAAAAATAATTCACCTCTCAAAACCAACATCCCTCTTCTTCTGCATGGTCACATTCAATGAATGATCTGAGAGGAGGCAAACTCAAAAATTCTATGATAAAAGGAGAGATCATAGTTACCTATCAATAAAGTTCTGAGCTGATACTTGAAGAATTCATTCTCTTCATTAGTAACAGAGGTACAGAGGTCACATATCCTAACAGGGTCAAAAAAACACATTCGGGGGAGCTGAAGTTTTGCGTTGCAGCAGGAGCTACAGAATATTAAGCCACAACGTCGACAATGATGCTGCAACAGAAAAATAGAACATTCAATATTTAAGTTTTCTCCACGAGGTGATCTAAGGAATACATGTGTTTAAACAATTTTAAAGTATTTTGGGTCTATCCTTTTTCGCAGAACATATTGAAAGAGAGAGAAGTAAACCTTGTGTTTCTGAGAACCAGTGTTAACGTCCCTCATCTTTAACAGTAGAAAGGTAACAAAAATAATATGCTCTAGGACTCGCTGCCATTAGAAGATACCACAAATTAGAATAAAGGTTCTGAGTCAGTTTGTCGCTGATTTTAATCAAGATAAATCCTTGCAAAGATTCATAAAGGCCAAAGCGCTGAAATTAACTAAGTGTGCAGAAGCCTTCATTGTTCCCGAAAAATATCTTGTTGAGATGTTTATTTAACTCTCATTTCATGGGTTTGATAGTGAAACATCTGCACGTAAAAACCATTGCTAGAGCATGGGTGGCATTACCTAGAAATGACAAAGCTTATCTTCAATCATGTTTTGTCAATTTTATAAATAGGGATCTTCTACTTGGTTTGATAGATTTCCATGGATGCTAGCACAAGATGTGTTCTGCAAATTTGCGTTGAAGTTAAAACGACATTTTAGGTGACTTCTAGATCTTTTGGACTCAAAATATTTCTATAGCAGATAAAAGAAATATCCTGTCTCATTCATGCAGCTAACTCGAAATACTAAAATCTGAACTCATGGTTTGATAATACCATGATTGATGCACCATTGATGTTGATCTTGTAAAGCAAGAAAAAGAAGAAAAGAAGTCAGTTTCGAAGAAAGCTGGACAATGGACACTCAATCTAGCCTCAAAGCAGAGATTTGCAAAATCCAGAACAGCTCGCCTATTCATTTGCAGTCCAGCAATTCCAGGCAGATTTATGTTTGTGTCTCCTCCAGTTTCCACAGCTTATAAAAAGTCTTGTTATAAAAAAAGGAAAAAAGAAGAGTGAGATAAGTGAATGCAAAAACAACTTAGAGTATGCTTACCCTCCGTCTGGTAAATCCAAACTTCATGTGACATTTAGTGCAAAACATCACCTAAAAGGTAACAGAGGAAAAAAAGGATCAAATACTGGAGTAACTGTCATAGATCTATGTACACACGTAGCAGAATTTTACTCGATAAAAGTTTTACAAACAGGTTTGATAAACAGTGAGCAAAAATAAATTTGATCAGACAAAAAATGAGAAATTACGTCCAAAAAAGGGCAAATTTTAATCGAGCATGAAATGAAAATGTGACTAAGTATTCAAAATTGAAAAATCTTGTTCAAAAGAAGCAAATGCAATTTTCAGTTGGATGTAGACATCAATCAATGCAGCAGCTAATCGGCAACTTTGTTTCAAGAGGTTTCACAGCATTAAGGCCATGGCGGCCTCCTGTGGTGTAGTGGTTGTAGCGCTGGCCCTATGACCAAGAGGTCCCGGGTTCGATTCCCGGCCAGGTGATCTGAGTTTGATGGTTTCAGGCAATGGTCACCTGGGGCTGGGGTAAAAAGCGTGGGATTAGCCGATAGGCTACTTGAAATTGTTAAAAAAAAAAAAAAAAAAAAAAAAAAAAAATTAAATTAAATCTAATTAAATGGAAAATTGCTGAACTTGCATTAAATACATTGGAAGTTGTTTACTTTTCATTTACAAGCTACTGCTCTAAAGTCATCCAAAAGACATCAAGGATTGACCAAAAGCAACAATGCCGCAGTGTTACTATTATGCATAGATACCTGAAATCTATACTTTCCTGTGAGGGGATTTTACTGTAATGTCTGCAGCGCATGACAGCCAAAAGTAAACGACTGCCACCTACATAATCTTCCGTGAGTTCTACCAAATTTCCAATATTGTCAGACTATGTGCAGTGCACCCCAAGAAAAACAACCTGGTATACAGTTGGCAACAAGCTGATTTACACTCACAGTCTAATTCACTTGACAGAAAATGAGGAAAAAATAAAAGGTGTATTTGGCGAAATCAAGTGAAAGGTATTCGTGGCTGTGTTATCGGATGGATCAGTGAGATGGAGCAGAGACTGTGTACCAAGTCCCTCAATCTCAAAATTATAGCAAGGCTTACCTATCCTTCTAGAGAGTGGATCACCAATTTTCTATCAACTTAGATGTAGAGAGGGGCCCAAGGAGACTGAGCTTGCAATTCATGCTTGCGCTAACTACCCAGTGGTTCAGGTAAATCATCGACTGATTATATCTAAAGAGCAAACATGGCAATTTACTTGTAGTACTTAACTGTATGGACTGGCCATTTTGATGTAGCCACAGTTAAAAGAACATGATGACAACCGTAAAGCAGCTAATCATCTGACAGAACGCGAGCACGACCTATTTTCCACCTTAACTCAAGCTGTTCTCGAGCAAGTCTGAACTGCACAGGAATGATAAAAAACATAGATGAATGGCTGTGAATTCTTACCTCGCAATCAGGAATCCATTCTGGCTCCTGCTGCACAAATGGACTCTTATCTTCATCATTAGCAGTGACAATTTTTAGTCCTGATTTTGATCTGATTAATTTCTTGAGAGGTTTCCCAGAAATATTCATTTTGGCACAGATGGACAACTAACAAAACAGCCTACTTGATCATCACAATACTTCGAAATTAATGAAAATAATACTGACGATTTTTTCCGAACTTTTGGTTTGGGCTTGGTAAACTTTGGAACACGAACTTTTTGATGAAGTTGTTGTTATTAGTTCCAAATATGGTGGCTGCAGAGTGGGAGGGGCGGAGGGAGCGTGGGCGGGCTGTTGCCAAGTTGTTGCCAACCTTCACCTACTAGACATGTTGCCAATACCTCCTTAAAAAGTTCCCTAAATGTTTGTATTTTCCTCATGAATACAACTCTTAAAATCGGCTGCCACACAAGCCATCCATGTAAAACTACATGAAACTGGCAATAAAATAAAATACATTTTCAGTCCTATTAACATTCATCCGTCATGACTTACAGTTCTGTGTATGTTAGTTTGCGTGCATAAAAATTGAAGGAGAATGTTGCGGCGAGTCCCAGTCGCGTCACCGAAACCTGATTCTAACTGCCCGCATCGCCCTCATTTTAACCAGTTCGCCTTCAAAAACCTGGCAAAGTGAACGGCTTGGGAGTTGCAATAATTACTTGTAGCAGTTAAATGGACACATTTAAATCAGAAAGTACTATCTCCATTGCGATCTGAGCCTTGGATCCATGAGAATATGCGCGTGACAGGGCCCGGGCCCATGATGCGTGATGATCCCGATGGAGATAGCTTTATTATGATTTGAATGCGTTCAAATATCTATGAATTGAGTCGAAAAATGCATAACTACGATCGCAGCGTTGCAAATCTCCGCTGTTTCTCTCTTATTTAAAGAAAACGAAAGGAAAGCTTATCTGTGAATTTTATCAATTCAATCACCTGAAATGTTCACGAAAAATTTCAAGAAAGTGTTATTACCTATTGAAAGTTAGCAAAAAGAGCTGAAAAGAAGAAAAACCTTCAAAAGCTCTTAATTTTTTTTTTTTTTTTTTTTTTTTTTTTTTTTTTAACAAACTTTTAACATTTATGGTTTCAGAAACCTTCGTGGGATATTTTTTATGGTAAAATTTACAAGGAGTAAAATTTAAAGTGAAAGGGGGTTACAAACCTTTTTCACTTCAGTACAGGCACTAACACCTGTAGTGTTTGAATTATTTTCAAAAAAAGAAAAACTCTTACAAAGGACAGTTTACCGACAAAACTTTTTTAAGGCGACTTTCACCAGACGAAAATATTTGATTAAAAAAATATCTAAAAAGGGTTAATTTCTAAAGCGTCATCTTTAACAGTCTTTCTAATAATATTCGATAAATAATTTTTTACCGGTCGTAGTACGAGGGATGGTTAATTTTCTATGAAGAATAATAAAATCAAACATACATATAAGTCATCGAAGATTTTGAAACGTTGCAATGAAGATCTGCATTTCTGGAACTAAGCCATCGCTATAGATACTCTCTCGGTTCCGTTCGTTTCATAAAAAAAGAGAAACAAAGGTTTCTGCAGTACTGCCGTACTAAGGAAAAACGCCGTATGGACCTTTAGGCGTTGCCAAATTTTCTTTGGTAAAACTTGAATTTCCTGGTAAGACGTTTATTTCTTCTATCAATAGACGTGCGTCCTTTAGGGCGCGTTTTAGCGAAACCTCTAAATAAGTTTTTGCTTTTTTTCCTCTTCTTTTTTTAAAATGATTACCTATCGATTTGGACACATCAGAGTTTATTTTGAGCTAACTTATCAGTAACTTTTCTCAAATCTCAAAAATATGAGACACATCCAAACACATCAACTCAGGTTAATGCCATGAGTCAGGAGGGTTGATAAAAAACGAGGCCCGATTACTTCTCTCCTATTTTCGGCTGTGTTTTTTACGTAGCCCCTAGAGCACCACTACAAATAAGACAGACGGAGACAATGCAATATATGGGAAAAGAGCAAAGGAACGGACGCACGTGGATGACGGCGCAAAGATACAACTATTCGTACTCGATGGATGTCCGTGTTGCGTCTGCAAAATTGAAGGCGCGCGATGCCGCGAGGCGTGAATTCTCAATACTCCGCTGTGCGCTGCCGATAAGGCGTCGCTCTGATTCGATTCGGGACTGAAGTTAAACAACGAGGCCGGATTGAGTCTTTCCTATCCTTGGCTGTGCTACTAGTAGCCTTTCGAGCAGCACTACGAATAAGACATGCAGAAACGGAGACAACATGGGAATAGAGCTAGGAAAAGGATGCGCGTTGATGACGGCGCAAAGATACAACTATTCGTACTCGATGGATGCCCGTGTTGCGTCTGCAAAACTGAAGGCGCCATGGCGTGAGGCGTGAACTCGCAATGCTCCGCTCTACTGCTAATGACGTGTCGGATGTCGCGCTTAGACCTCAAACACGGGAGTAAAGTGAAAAATAATAGAGACCCGAATCCTACTTTTCTATTTGCGGCTGCTTCAACACTCGGTTTTTTCTTATTTGTATCAATTTGATGTCAGATTCCTGTATAGGATGTATTTGTAAACCTACACTGGAAAAAAAAGACATTGGATCTAGAGTCCAGACTCTTAAGAACATCGACAAGAAAAAACATTTTTAATTCAATCAGATTTAAGCTTAAATCAAGAGCACAGCCTCTTAAATTGAGCGGATTTCCTTTTGATTTAAGCTTAAATCTGATTGAATCAAGAGTATTTTTTCTTGTCAATGTTTTCAAGAGTCTGGTGGTTCTCATTCAAGTACAAATAAAATGGTGTTGTTCAAATCAAGCCTTATTGTTAAACCTTGTTGATGTTGATAAAAGCTCTAATGTATAAGCCCATCGAGACCGGAATTAGAGGATTCCAGGATTCAAAGAAAAAAGCGTGGTTTGTCTTGTACGGTGGCGTTTATTAAAATTATAAGGGAAGTACCAACGTGAACTGGCGTTATCTTCTCTCTGGCTTGAAATTTTGACCCATGTTCTAGAAAATATTGTAAAACATTTCGTTCGTACAAAAATTTGGAAATATATATTCTGATCCCATATCGGTTTTGTCGTTGTATTGGAACAATTATTTCAGTTTCCTCTTTCAGCGCCTATTCGCCCGACTCCAACACATTTCATCCCCTTGTAATAATTGAACTATAGAACAATTTGGGGGAGGGGGTGGCTAATCTTCGTGGTTAAATAAAGTTGCGCTTGACATCGATTCTCTATTTTTATTTTCATACCCAAAGGTAATCCGCTTTGTATTCTTTTAATTTTTACTATTTAAATCGGGTGTTAAAATGATGCGTTTGGTCCAAGATCGTAGTCGTCGATCTTGTTGGGGAGCTGGGTCACATCCACCTGTTCTTCCTTCTCCAGGTCGCTCATGGTAAAGTTTTCAGTGGCCACGCCATTCGGTTTGACCACCGTCACGTCCATGTTGATATCCGGAATTGCTTCGACAACTCGCTTAGCGTTGGCCATCTGTAAAAAATCAAAGGTTGTTTACAGAGCAGGATTGAGGATGGCGCGAGAGGACTACACCAGGCGCCATCACGACAAAAAGTGCTGAAACGGAAGGAAAGAGAAAAAATGGTAAAAAGAGGAGAGAGAGAGAGAGAGAAAAGATCAGCATTATGAGTCTCGCTTCATAAACTACATATTTTACCAGATCCAACATAAAGTGCGTAAACCTATCTGCAGATATCGTCCCGTTGAGGTTCGCCATCAATTTCCTCGAATATGCAACAAACATACAAAAAAAAAAAAAACGCGATTGTCTATTCGAAAAATACACGTTTGTTACGCTCCATAACCTTTGATTAAGTCGACGCACGATGTTGTTTACCATAGGTAGTTTCATCTGATGTTCGCCTTCAATTTTGCCGTATAGGCAAAGAACCAACAGGGGAGCGCGAATAGTTATCTATCCGGAAAACTCGAGCTGGATTCTTCCTTGCCCTGAACGATTTGGGTTACCTCTCTAAGGGCCATATAGTGCCTGCCTCTACAACAAGTGGACAGATTTAACTAGAATCAGACCAAATGAATTTCACGATGCCTAATTATCTCTCAATTGCAGTTCCTTACTAGAAAACTAAGCAAAGACGCCTCCTCATTGGAACTTGTACTTTCTATAAAATTTCCCTTTTTCTCATTTTCCTTCTCCCCTTCTCTTCTTTCTCCAGTTTTCTCTCATTCTTCTTCTTCTTCTTCTTTTCATTTCTATCTGCTCCTCTACTCCCTCTTTTTCTGCTTCGCGTTTCCCTGAAAACGTCCTTATCTGGAATGTTGACGGCAAAACTACAAAAATACGTATAATAAATTTGTGACGCTTCCAACCTCCTATCACAATTTATCTCCTAGATGAAAAAATACTCAACGTCATGTTTTGGTAATTTTTGGGCCATTTTTTCGTGCTAATGATATTCACAATTTTTTTTTAAGCAACAGCATCATCTCGGGTCTCCTTGGCACCTAAAATGAAATGCCAGCGGAAATTTTGAAAAGCCGTAAAGGAGTTACGCTTTTTTGTTGTATCACCGGCGATGTGTTAGAGGTCCTACGATCTGGGCCTGTTGTCGGGCCAATCATTTTGTGAGGAAAGGACACTGGCCTAGAGAAAAAAAGGAGGTGTTTGCATCTTGAGGATTGATTACCCCGTGACTTAAGTCGGCGGAGGTACTCCAGCAAAATCCGGAATTTGAAGTATGAAAAATGGACCGTATCTCCGATTTTTTTTGCTGAAATCAACCCATGATATAATCTCAAACACTTTATATTGAACTACTTCTTTCCATAAACTACACCATTTCCAAGAAAATCGATGACAAAATTCGTCCGCACCGACCTAAGTCATCAAAAAATCCAAGATTCCCGAAATGCGAACACCTCCTTTTTTTCTTTACGGGACACTGGGCTTTACTATCAATTAAAATAATAAGTTGTAAGTGTACTAACCGAAGCTTCTACGGGAGTTAATTTGGCTGCTGCTTCCTCTTCGGTGGGTTTAGGGTTATGGTCGTCAGGTTTTGACTCGGAAACAAAGGTGCGATCGTGAGGGGTAGGTTTACCCGCTAGGGTCTCCGCGTCTCCTTTCTCGGGACAACCCGCAAAAATCCCCCCGGCCACGACCAGTAACGAGAGTGCCAAGACTACGTGCTTCATGACTCCTGCAAAAATGTATTGGTCCGCAGCTGGCCGATGATTGAAATTTGTAGACAAAGCCATAGACAAAGAAGACATAAGGAGTATAGAGCGATCCCACAAGGAGAAAAAAACTTCGTGCATGGGACCCGAAGTTGAGGTCATATGGATCTCTGAAGTTTTCGGATCACGCATCCAAAACTTGAGGTCCAACTGCCGAAGTTCGGGTCAGACATCTGAAGTACTTAGGTATGTACCGGATACTTCAGATGTGAACCCTTCGGTATGTACCTAAGCACTTCAGATGTCTGACCCAAACTTCGGCAGTTGGACCTCAAGTTTTCGGATGCGAGATCCGAAAACTTCAGAGATCCATATGACCTCAACTTTGGGTCCCATGCACGAAGTCTTTTTCTCCGTGCATTTGTTGAAATGGGTGGTTCTTATAGACTAAGAAGATAAATGATGGACTAACTATCGGGTCTCTCGTGGGTTGCCGTTAATTAGTCTGTTACCTACTTCCTTTGTCCTTTGCAACCACCCGCTTCCACCAATAGGATCCCTCCATATCCTTTTCGTCTCCTTTGTTTATTGCTTTGTCTATCCATTTCAATAATCAGCCTGCTGAACGGGCGTCTGTTGCAAGCTTCAGTCAATGCGAAGAAAAGGAATGAAGAGAAACTCATTCAGTCATAAATTACATAACAACTTAATCCGGGGAAAGGCTGCTGCAAAATACAAAAGATGAAAGACAAAAAAACTTAGGAAAAAAACACACGGGACATTTCGAAGAACGTAACAATTTTATTTTGAACCGGAAAATTTGGGACAATGAGTTGTCGATCCAATGCTTTTGCAAAACCATGAAAAAAACGAAATAAGAGCGGAGCTCCTGAAACACCCTGGTAAAAATTGGTAGGAGAATCTGTGTTCCAAAAGACCATAGACCTACGGCCGGCTGTGAGATTTCCAATAGCTTCTATAGCCGGCTACACAATTTCTTATAGCCTTTTATAGCCGATGGCGATTAAGCAAGTCACAGCCAGGCGATAAAGTGTATGCTAAACGTCACTAATTACGGATGCTAGGACTTAGTGAGAGTTTGGACCACTGCTCTCTTTTTGGGCCGTAGTATCTTCATTTATTTTGCGAGGAAAGCTCCGTACTTTTGATGGATGCCTGCCATTCCTAATATATTAGAGCGCCTTCAGTTTCGTATGATACTGTGCAATACCTCTGGTGTGAAATAGTTGCTTCAAGCGCCGTGGCACGCGGTATGGTACGCGGTGCGGCAGGCGGGCAGCCAGCGCGAAACGCGCATTAGCGCCTACAAACCTAACAGGGATACTTCACGCGTTGCGCAATGCGTGAAGTATCCCTGTTAGGTTTGTAGGCGCTAGTGCGTCGCCGCTCCGCTTTGTGTTAGTATAGGCTCTAATACTTGATCTGGCGGAGTCAGCGTTTTTAAACTCATGATTTTGAAATGTTTGCACGCTCTGTATGGATTATTCTCGTTTTAATTGATTAAAAAAAATATGTATTAAAGGAAAATATAACGTGTGTTTTGTAAATATTAAGGTGGTTCCGTATCAAACTTAATTATTTTCAAAGCACACGAATTTCTTATAGCCTTTCATAGCAGATGGCGATAAGGTGTATAATCCGGCGATAGGGACTATAGCCCGCCTTCATACTTTTTTATCGCTTCGTATAGCCCGGCTCAATGATTTTCTCCTTTTTCTACAGCCAGCAATATGATTTTCTATCGCCTCCTTTAGCCGGCTATAAGAATTTCTTATAGTATTTTGAAACGCAGCTCCTATCGCCAATTTTTACCAGAGTTTTTGAGTCATAGGTATTTCACAAAAAACGACTCTGGTTTTCGTTCTAACTGCAGTTTACATCGGACCTATCGTAAATCTGCCACAAGACTGGGTTCGGAGAATCATGATAAAAGCGTGGAAAACGAATGGCACATACTTAGTAAAATCGGGGAAATAATATCGGAAGACAGCAAGCGCGAGACATTAAATTTCACAAGGTTCTTGTGGAAAGGTGAAGACATTTTAAACGATTGTTGTTAAAACCCATCACCTAATAAGTCATGAGCTCCGAACTCCTTAAGAATATCTGTACCCTAAAGTTCTTCAGATAGGGAACGTTCGTAAATACAACGTAACACACTCTTCGGCATTTTTGACCCCCCTCTTCCTTGTAACGTATTAGCAACGTAGGTTCTTATCTTTTAATACGCACAAAAATGGCGTAACGCTCTACTTCCCTATCCCTCCCTCCCGAGAGTGTTACGTATGATGTTATGTTATGTTACGTTTGAGTGTTACGTATTATGAACGCTCCCATAAAGAACATAACGATTGATTTTTACCTGCCACGAGAAGGGTCCACCACTATCACTAGAAATGGGATCAAAACTGAGGTCTGCACTCGGTTTCGAGAAGGGCGCAACAGATATCGCATGATGGAGTCCGCCAAATGTTGGAGTCCTGTCACGAGAAGAGCGTGACGCACGGAAAGCTACGCCAAAAGCCGGGTAAAAAAGCGCATTCTCTTCATTTTCCCCGAGTTTTTCGCTGAATTTACGAGAGCCTGCCTGCACATTGACATCGAGATGCGAGCGTCTACTTATTTCGTTCGTCATTTACCTGAAGAGTGGACGTTCAAAACCTGGGTGGCGCCATCAGGTTTGCCGTCAAGTGGCTATTTCAACCGCAAAACCGCGTATCTCGTTTGTCATTTGTGATATTTCTACAACTCTATTTTCATCCTATTTTGTCAAAGGAGTACAAACCAAGCCTATTGCTTAAAACATTCATGGCGAGTATTCTTTCTTTAAAGCAGAAAAATCAGGGAAGTTGTCGAGAAATGACATTGAATATTTTTCTCATAAGAAAATAAATTACCTGATACAAGAAGTCTGCAGTGTCGCAAACAGATAGGCTTGCGTTTTTTCCAATTTTACGGTCGATGTAAGGAACTCAGCCGCCTATAAGAACAAGAATACTTGTACTGGAAATAAGGAAAAGCTTTGGAGAAAAAATCCAACCAAAAAAAAAAAAAAAACTTTTAGAGCAAGGGCGTTTAGGTTCTTTCGAAGTGAGGAGCACCTTATGGTACCTACGAGGTTTTGAATTTTCGCTCTCCATTTGGGCAGTGCTTTTCGAAATGAAAGCAAATGACTTCACCTGTTTTCAAAATGTATTGGACCATTTTTAAACTGTTCAGGTTCTTTTGAAAATTTCGGAGGATTTGATACNTCGGAAAGGTTGAGCGAGGGTCGACTTGGGTCAACACCCGCTTACCTTCTAGTTTTAGGTGACTAAAAACATGCAAAAAGACTTCTAACACAAGAATTCAAAAAGCAAAGGTTCCAACGGCCTCTGGACGAAATTAGAACTAGCACCTTTTGCTGCAAGGGTTCAAAATGTATTGGACCATTTTTAAACTGTTCAGGTTCTTTTGAAAATTTCGGAGGATTTGATACACAGGGAATACACAAAACCCCGCACAGTGGTTTTGAAGTAAAAAAAAATGCGGCAAAAATGTACCCCAAAACAGTTTGCGGGTGGAGGGTGAGTCTCTGGTGCGCGCGGACTTAAAATCCTGAAAAATCAAAATTTTGGCTGATCTTAATTTCGAGATATCGCAACTTGAAATTTTCATGATAAATGCAAGTTTTCTACTGATTTTGGTACGCTCTGATTGAATCGGTGTTGATCGGTTCACGTTTTTATTATTCGTGCGATTCATGTCGATGGAATACATACCCTCACGTTACTTGCGGACTACCGATCATACTCTTTTTTTCAACTTAACAGTTCGCCTTCTGCTGCGTCTGCAGCAAGTGTTGTTACGAATATGTTGTGCGTGCTGATTTTAGCTGATTACATACTCGACACTCTGAAGGCGTTTCATGTGCGAAAGTAGAGCACCCTGTTGGAGAACAACAGAATTGAGATGGAATGAATCGCTCAATCCCTACTTCGTTCGTTCCCCGAAAGATTGCACTACTTGCGCACATAAAACGCCTTCAGAGAGTCGAGTATGTAATCAGCTAAAATCAGCACGCACAACATATTCGTAACAACAATTGCTGCAGACACAGTTGAAGGCGAATTGCTGTCGCACATAAGGAACACGAGAAAATTTCCTGAGACGTTCGGTAAAATCAGTGCTAACCGTTCTCTCTTAAACGGATTAAATGAGCTAATTGTTCAGTAATTTTGAAGCCCGCTATTAATCGAGGAAAAAAGAGAAGTGCACAAAGTCGATAGGATTTCAATAGATTTTTGGACAATATTAACCAACGAAAAACGAGCTCAAAGTCGCACACGTATTTTGAGCTTCTATTTCAACGCGCGTCGCCAAGAAAGTCAAAATGGCGTCAAAAAATATTCCTCTCTACCCAGCGGTACCTCTGCCGCAATCCATGGTCCGTTCCGCCGTGCATTGAAAAACGACGATAAATGAAAGTTCAATTTGTTCACAAACAACTTCATTGCAGTTTTGTCACACTGGAAAAAAAAAAAAAACACATTCGACCTAGATTCCAGACTCTAAAAAACATCGACAAGAAAAAATACTCTTGATTCAATCAGATTTAAGCTTAATTAAGAACCAAGCCTCTTAATTTAAGCGGATTTCCTTTTGATTTAAGCTTAAATCTGATTGAATCAAGAGTCCTTTTTCTTGTCAATGTTTTCAAGAGTCTGGACTCTAGATCCAATGTGTTTTTCTTTTCAGTGCATAAAAATAAATAAAGAAAAAACTCCACTTGAAAAAAGAATATATGTATATTTCATTCCAAAAAATTTTTCTTTGCGTAAAATTAATTTGCTTTAAATCTGAACAAATTGTTTGGATCCAAAGCCATCTGCTTTAGACTGAGGACAAGTTGTTCTAATTTTTTTTTTTTTTTTTTTTTTTTTTTTTTTTTTTTTTTTTTTTTTTTCAAGAAGTTTTTTGACCATTTCCTCCGGTGCGGCCACTGAGGCGCACACTTTTCGCGTGACTCACTGAGTGACTCAGCCGGGTCACGGAATGTTCAGACTTTGAGCTGCTGTCGCGGAAGCCGGTTGGTCGGTGTTTGTGTGTGTTTTCCTTCGTGTTCGGCTCCGGAATTATTTATCACCGATCGACCATTTTGCACGGACCTTTGCATGGCTTTCATCTGATAACTCTCCCAAGAAAAGAGGGAACGCTCGCCTTTGAAGAGCGCTTCGATCCTCGTTCAAACGGAATTGAAGAATGAAGACATGTGGTTTTCACCCTTATCGCGATTTCCAGCTCTCCTATTAGCACAAAAATGAAGTGCACCGATCGAACGTATTCTTCAAGACTCTATCGAGAGGTCTCCGTTGGAAAATCAAAATCCGAATTTTCGACCCACATCGAGGAATAAAAACAGATGCAAATTTTGGGGATTGAAGGTTCCTTCTCCGGTGACTGATCACAATTGTATTTCTCAATATTGAATGTATGAGGAGCTCGGAGGACAAGGCGCATAAGTGCAGCTTTTGCTATTTCGAGGGATACGTGTTCGAAGTCTCGAAATTGCATGGATCCTTTTGGCAGAAAGAAAATTCAGACTGACTTTTTGATGCTTAAAAATTGGAATTTGGGAGCGAATTTTTTACAGATTATGCATCACGACTAGTTTTACTTGAAATAATTAATAGTTTAATTTTTTCAAAACCTGCACTTCTGCGCCTTGTGCTCCAAGCCCCTCGTGAATCCTTGCGTCAAAGCAGTGAGGAGAGGAGCGAATGCAAGAAGTGGGAAAACGACATGAAAAGTGCTTAGTCCCTTCTTTCCAGGAAACTATACTTTTTTCGCATTTAGCATACTTAAGTAAGCCACTTTGGCAGACTTTTTGGCCCTTCCTTCTGTACCTCATGTAAGTCAATAGTAAGTCTAGCTCCATCCCCTCTCTTGAATTACATATAGCCTAGCTTGACCCTCTCTCCCTCAAACTTTTGAAAAATTAACGCAACAAACTTGAAAAATTATTGAGTTATATTTGTTTTATTTCTTAAGGGGGGAGACTTTTGCAAGCCTTGACCTTCCCCCTTCCCCTCAATATAAGACCCTGTGAGTCAAGCTCAAACCTTTCCTCATTCCCAAGTCGCTCAAGTGTACGTCATGCTTGAACGACCACTTAATACCGTATCTTAAAACTATAATATCAATTTTTGAGCGGGTTATGAGATTTTTCTTACGGGAAAGTAAACCCACCCAAGTTACCTCTACAACTTATATTTAATTTTAAAAAAATGAGAGTCATTTTTACGACAAGTTTACCTACGACTTGCATTTCCAATAAGAAAAAATCAAAACTCCTACACTTGATATTATAAAATTTTTGAGACGAACGCGTTTTTTATGATACCTAAATAAGAGTGGAATTTTATAAGGAGCAGATTTAGCGGACCAAGACCCCTTATTTTCCAATAGAAACCTTGTTTTTCCCATCTAAACACACTCCACACAAGATATTCTCTGAATATCCCGCGCAAAGCTTCACTATGAAGTTCTTTAAAAAAAGTAAAGAAGGAGCGAAAATTTTAAAACACCGCAATGCTGCCGTGCTGAGGAAGAACGCCGTATGAGCATTTGAAAGTTACCAAATTTCCTTCAATAAAATTTTTATTCATACGGAAAGTTATGAATATTCTTCCGTGAAATTTCCAGGAGCGTTAGGTAAAATTGCGAACAAATATTATCTGGAAAATTGAAAGAAAGATATTTACAAAATTTCTCGAACATTTGTGATTTACCAGAGGAAATTCGTCGTTTCCGTCACGAAAAAACGTAACCACATCTCAATGTTGCCAAATTTCCCCTCGCAAAAGAAATTTTCACGCGGAAACTATTCGGAATTTCTAACTGAAAATTTCACTGATATCCTGATTTCGTTGATCTCCTACAAAAATCAGAAAAATGTTGGACAATATTTGCACAAGTACACTGTAGTGAATTATTCAATTGTTTGAGTCAATTTTGCAACCTTGGAATGGAGTTACGTCCCTCTGTCCGGGAAACGACGAATTTGGCAACGCCTGAAGGTGCATACGGCGTTGTTCCTTAGCACGGCAGAATGGAAGTCCGTATTTTTGTATCTTCGCCGTCGATGTGTCTCTGGGATGAATTCACAAGTTATTAGCTTCCATTGTATTGATCCATCCCTTTGTAACCTAACTGAAATCTGTGGGCACCCAGCTCCCAGATCACTTAAAAATGCAAGGAGAGGAGAGGGAGGCTCCTCTTAACTCCTCTCATTTACGACTGTGTTGCCAAACCAGTCGTAAGTCTCGACGTACCCTTTTTGCTGGCACAATTATTCGTGCGCCAGGAGGCACCTGCGGCTCATTTTGTTTATGCTGCCTCAAGCTTTGGCATGCCATTAGCCTGGGCTCATATTAATAAGTAATTCCGTCCTTCCAGACATGCACGCGCATATCGGTGTTGCATGCCGTGCTTTACGTCATCAACGCATCGTGAATAACCAACGCCGTCCGCCGAACAGAAAAGCGCAAACTGGAAAAATCCGAGCTCATGCAGTAATATATCGTCACCTTCCAGGCAAAGTATCACAAGCGCCATGCGACGTTTAAAAATTTCCGCCGCCATTTTATTTTTTTACTCAGAAATTGTTGGTTGAATCTGTTTGGAAATTTCACTAAATTTTATCGGCAGCACAAAGAAAATCCAGTGAAATTTTCGGACAGCTTCGTTGAACAATTTCTCTGTAAAAAAATAAAATGGCGGCGGAAATTTTTAAACGTCGCATGGCGCTTGTGATACTTTGCCTGGAAGGTGACGATATTATGTTTGACTCCCTTTTTTTTAAGCGTTCCGTGCGAAATAACTGGATTGATTCCAGCAAAAGCAAATAAACTCTAAAGCCCGATTCACACTATCAAACTTCTTATCCGACCTGATTGAACGGAAAGTTGGATGGAAAGTTGCACGCAAAAAAATTCGATTCAATTACCGATGCAGTGTGATATCGTCATCGGCCTGCGGTTCGCGAAGATACAGCTTCGGCTCATGTCGATCGGAAGATTTTGTTCCAACTTTTCGTTCAACTTTCCATCCAATTGGCGGCGCCATTTGATGCAAAGTTGAACGAAAAGTTGAATGTGACGTCACATTCAAGTTTCCGTTCAATTTTTCATCAAATTGTCGTTTTCTCTCGTCAGTATCACACTATCCAACTTTACATTCGACAAGTTGCATCCAAGAGTTGGATGAAGTGTTTGATAGTGTGAATTGGGCTTAAAAACAAACGTAAACAACGGCGGTTACGAGGCTTAAAATCCAAAAAATTAAATAGGTATGCAAGGGGCGCCCGGTTTCCTGAGTAATGCTAACCCTGCGAAATCAGAAAAAAAGACAAAAAACTGAAATAATACCCGGCCCCTTGCGATGGAATTTGTTCGACAAATCCGCGTTTTTCGCTCTCCTAAAGGATTTATCGACACACCGAAGGGTTTTGTCAACATGGGGGCGATTCAAGGAACTTCGGGCGAACAAGTCCCAGGAACTTGTTACAACTCACCCATAACTTGTTCCTGGAATCCCAGTTCGCGGAACTAATTCGTCCAAACTGCGCTCGTGTGGAGGAGGCCTTTAAGGGCCCCTAATAGATGTGGGACATTGTGACGTCACTCTGATGGCATAATGACATCTACTATGCTACTATGTGTTTGATATAGCAGTGATGTCACTATGATGTCCGTTGAACACTCTGTCATCATAGTGACATAATATCGGCGTCTGAATATTCAGAATGATGTCAGAGTGAAGTCAGAGTGATGTCAGAGTGGCAGCACGATAGTTTGTTCTATACATGTGATGTCATAATGACGAGGCCACTAAGTTCCATTTTTACCAGGATTTTCTCAGGTGCATCACAAATCTCTCTCTTGGGTGCTGTGACAAGAATGTTTAATATTTTTTATGTAACCTGCATAAAATTTTTCATGAAAAAAATATCCTGCAGTCTGTAGTTATTAAATTATTAATCTGCCCACACAGTGGTTCGTCTCCCAACATGGTTCTCAGTGAATCAAAATCACGTACATCCAGCTGAAATCCACTATGTTCTAGCGATTTAAACCTTGATTCGAGGGGAAATTTTCTTGACGGCAAACTCAAGGTCCCCATCAACATGTACTAAATAATAATATGAATAGTAAAAATGAAAGAAATGGATAAAACAAATCTCATAATCTTTATTTTCTTTTAGCTCCGAGAGCTCAAGTTGTCGTTCTATGATCGTAATTCTGTGCATGGTTTTTCCTGAATCCCACTATTCTATTCAGCAAGCGGGCAACGAGCTTTGTATAGAGGCTGAAATCTTGAGAACAGCACTACCAATCATTAATTGGACGTATCATGGGGGCGGTGAATTATTTAAGTGACTTCGATCGGGGTCTGGGTGCTTGACTGTTTGCCTCTGAAGATAGCCGGCCGCGAGGGAAACAGCTAGCCTGCTACGAAATTCTGGGAAAGTCAGGTACGAAGTATTCTTAGGACTTGACTTTCCGTTGGCAAGACATTCACGCGGAGGAAAAAAATTCGTTTCAGATTGAAACGTTTTTGGTTCAGTTACCCGAAGTTCCCAGTCTCAGAAACCGAACTTCGGTTCAGCTATCCGAAATTTGGTTCCTATGGCTGAGAATTTCGGGCACCTGAACCAAAAAAAAATTGGTGTTTAATATGAGTGAAGTTCTCTCCATGTAACCGAAGTTAACCCCATAGTGCGGGGTGTGATTTCACTTGAGTTTTCAAAGCGCGAAAATAGCTTCAATTCGCTTACTTCGCACTCAGTGACGAATGAGGAGGCGGGGACGTGTGTGAAACGAATGGCTAGACTTTGATAAGATGAAATGCTAGGCATTGATCAGAGGAAATGCGACGTTGCAAAGTTCCTCTCTTGCATTATTTTGAAAAAGGAAAAGAACTAATTATTATATCTCTTGATTAATTTTTCTTTACTTTGTCACGACTTTTCAAGCCGTAGAATGGTCGGGTTTTCATTGAAAATAGACTATGAACGGAGATTTTGCAACTCTGGAATTGAGTTGCGTGTCTTCAGAATTTAGGAATCGAGATGTTTCCTCCTTTTCTAACAAGAGCTCTATCAGCCCAAACTTAACCTATAATTTCCTCTTTCAATGACACAAGACAGCTCTACGCGCCTTGATGACGGCGCAAGGATACAACTATTCGTGCTTGATCGACGTCTGTGATGTATCTGTAAAATTGAAGGCGCGAGGCGTGAACGTTACTCTCAATACTCCGCTCTATGCTGCCAATTATGTTTCGTTCTGATTCGGGAGAAAAGTTTAGAAACGCGGCCGGATGGTGTCTTTCTTATCCTTGGCTGTAGTGCTCACGTAGCCGTGAGAGCACCACTACAAATAAGAGAAACGGAAACAATCACAATACGTAAATCGAGCGAGGAAAAGGACGCGCGTGGATGACGGAGCAGAGATACAACTATTAGTACTCGATGGATTCCGTGATGCGTCTGCAAAATTGAAGGCGCGATGGCGTGAGGAGTCAACTCGCTATGCTCCGCTCTGTGCTGTCAATTATGTTTCGTTCTGACTCGGGAGAAAAGTTTAGAAACGCGGCCGGATGGTGTCTTTCTTATCCTTGGCTGTAGTGCTCACGTAACCCTGGGAGCACCACTACAAATAAGAGAAACGGAAACAATCACGATACGTAAATCGAGCGAGGAAATAATTAAGGACGTGCGTGGATGACGGCGCAGAGATACAACTATTCGTACTCGATGGATGTCCGTGATGCGTCTGCAAAATTGAAGGCGCGATGGCGTGAGGAGTCAACTCGCTATGCTCCGCTCTGTGCTGTTAATTATGTTTCGTTCTGACTCGGGAGAAAAGTTTAGAAACGCGGCCGGATGGTGTCTTTCTTATCCTTGGCTGTAGTGCTCACGTAGCCGTGAGAGCACCACTACAAATAAGAGAAACGGAAACAATCACAATACGTAAATCGAGCGAGGAAAAGGACGCGCGTTGATGACGGCGCAGAGATACAACTATTAGTACTCGATGGATTCCGTGATGCGTCTGCAAAATTGAAGGCGCGATGCCGCGTGGCGGGAATTCTCAATACTCCGCTGTATGCTGCCGATTAGGCGTCGCTCTAATTCGGGACGGAAGTTAAAAAACGAGGCCGGATTGAGTCTTTCCTATCCTTGGCTGTGCTGCTAGTTCCCTTTGGAGCAGCACCACGAATAAGACATGCAGAAACAAAGACAATATGGGAATAAAGCTAGGAAAAGGTTGCGCATGGATGACGGCGCAGAGATACAACTATTCCTACTCGATGGATGTCCGTGATGCATCTGCAAAATTGAAGGCGCGATGGCGTGAGGAGTTAACTCGCTATGCTCCGCTCTGTGCTGTTAATGGATAAGCGTCGCTTAGATTCGGGAGAGAAGTTTAAAAAAGAGGCCCGAATACGTCTCTTCAATATTCGGCCGTGACGACACTCGATTTTTTATTATCAATTTGATGTCTGATTCTTTTCTCACAATCTATTTGTAGACCAACAAATAATAAAGCTCGTATGTACCGTCCCTGTATCAAGTGTATCACCCGCGGCCGGCTAGTACGTGACAAATATCCCTGCGCGACAGGAGTACCCGACATGTTTTTAGGAAGACTCGTGTCCATTTGACTAGGTTTATGGGTGAGTAAGTGGGAAAAAATGAAACATAATCGGAAATTTTTAAACTTTGCAAACGGATTTTACTCTAAACATCGTTTATTTGCCATTGGTATTCTGAGCTTCAAGCAGTTTTTGTGAATTGTAAAATGCACCCCTGGTAAAAATTGGCAGTGGAATCTGTGTTTCAAAATACCACAGACCTACAGCCGGCTGTAAGATTTCCAATAGCTTTTACAGCCGGCAACACAATTTCTTTTAGCCTTTTATAGCCGATGGCGATTAAGCAACAGCCAGGCGATAAAGTGTATGCTAAACGTTACTAATTACGGATGCTAGGACTTGGTGAGTTTTTGGACTACCGCTCTCTTTTTGGGCCGCAGTATATTGATTTAATTTGCGAGGAAAGCTTCGTACTTTTGAAGGATGCCTGCCATTCCTAATATGTTGGAGCGCCCTCAATTTCGTATGATACTGTGCAATACCTCTGGTGTGAAATAGTTGCTTCAAGCGCCGCGGTACGCTGCGGCGGCCGGGCAGCCAGCGCTGAACGCGCATTGGCGCCTGCAAACCTAACAGGGATACTTCACGCATTGCGCAATGCGTGAAGTATCCCTGTTAGGTTTGTAGGCGCCGGTGCGCCGCCGCTCCGCTTTGTGTTAGGCTCTAATATTTAATCTCGCGGAGTCAGCGTTTTTCAACTCATGACTTTGAAATGTTTGCACATCCTGTATGGATTATTCTCATTTTAATTGATGAAAAAAAATATGTATTAAAGGAAAATATATGTAATGCGCGTTTTGTAAATATTAAGGTGATTCCGTACAAACTTAAGGATTTACAAAGCACAAGAATTTCTACTCAATTTCTTATAGCCTTTTATAGCCGATGGCGAAAAAGCAACAGCCAGGCGATAAAGTGTAAAGCCCGGCGATAGGAACTATAGCCCGGCTGTATAATTTTTTATCGCTTCGTGTAGCCCGGCCGTGTGATTTTTTCCACTTTCTACAGCCAGCTATATGATTTTCTATTGCCCTCTTCAGTCGGCTATAAGAATTACTATGGTATTTTGAAACGCAGCTATCCTATCGCAAATTTTTACCAGGGACTGACAAAAAAACATTTTGTATTCTCCGCTTCCCTGGCAAAAATTGGATTATAAGTAGTCTTTTTGCGCTCTGCTTTAGGATATCTCTTTGTTCTCAGACCCTGGCTGTAGAGGCAATAAGAAATTATACACATAGCCAGCCATATAGGGACAATTTCGAAATCCCATCGTCCCAGCAGTTTTTTTCAACGGAAAAATCGCGATATTTTAAAATTAAGTTGCTGCGATTACCTTGCAATTTTTCGGCGGTGAAATCGCTAGGATCATCAACATTTGAGTGATTATCCGCAATCTTGCCGTAATTCATCTCTATAGAATCGCGCTCTATAAAATCGAAATTTTATCTCAATTTATCACGAATGATTGTTCGATAATTTGCGATGGATCGCCGTCGATAAAATCGCGATTTGATTGCAAAATGCGATGAAATCACAATTTTTCATCCGTCGAAACAATTGCGATACATTCTCCGATCAAATCGCGACTTATCGCGATCAATGCTACTTGAGAGCCGGGCCGTGTTTCACAATGCTATGTTCTAACAGCCTTTTGCAAAGGTTCTCTCTTTAACGAAAGATGATTTTTTTCTTTTTCTTTACGAACACCTCTGTTGAAAAGGCCTTCCGTTTTTTCGCGTGAAGACTTTTTGACAAAATTTTAGAAGTTATGCGTGCCGATGGCGGAACATGACCGAAAATACCCTCTCACGAACGTCGAGACGTTAACGTTAGACGGAAAAAGGCACGTCTGTCTCCCGGCCGCTCCGGGCCCGGTCACAGTAACCAGGTTAGAGCGAAATTCCACATTTTCTCCTTCATATTGCCTGCGCGAACAAAATTGTCACGTGCGGTCCGGCAACGTGTTCCTCCTTTCAAAACGCCTCCCTGCCTTCATTCCATATTTGTCCCGCTATTATTTTCAATTTTTAACGTTCCTCCATCTTTCCGAGAACCTGTTTAAGCAAAGCGCGTTCGGCGCCACGGTCGTTTTCAATCATTTGAAATGTCCATCACTCAAGTGCATGTATTTTTACCGAAGATCCGTTTTACGTGTATCAGTTTTGAGCCCGTGGCAGAGAAGGAGTCAAAGGAACTCGATTGGAATGCGTGAAATTGTAACTTTGGCCAGGAGTACAATCATTCTCAGAAGTGGGAATAATGCAGTGAATTATTTGATAAAATTTAGGGATCATCTCGGAATTGATAACATTCTTAAAGTACCTTTTTTTTTGGCGGGCCTCCACGAGTGGCTTAAAAATAAGGTAGCTAATGCCATTTCATCTGAAGTTATGAGCTGCTTGAAAAAGATTGATTGAGGGGCTTGGAGGACAAGGCGCATTAGTGCAGTTTTTGCTTCTTCGCAAAATACGTGTTTGAAGTTTCGAAATCACATCGATACGTATGGCGGACGGAAAGCAAGTTTAAATTGACTTTTCGATGCTTAGAAAATGGAATTTGGGTGTGAATTTTTCACTGAACAAGCAATTAGACTAGTTTTTCTTGAAATCGTTGATACCTCGATTTTTTCGAACTCCGCATCTTACGCGCGTTATCCTCCAAGCCCCTCAATCATACCTATGCATTCAGCATTATATTGAAGGAACGGAGCAACTGACGCGAGCAACTTTTGCGGCTTTCAATCCATTCTCTTTGCTTACGCAATTTTATAGCGGGCGAACTGGTTGAGGCAACAGCTAGTATGATATCTTACCGGATACGTTTCACCGGTATTTTAGGGTGGTTTGGCAGTAGTCGTTGGTGCCAACAAGCGCAATGCTTGAAGTATCCCTGTAGGTTTGTAGGCGCCAATGCGCGTTTCGCGTCGGCAGCATGCCGCGCCGCGCGCCGCTCTGTGTTATTAGGCTTGAAAGTAGAAACACCGTGCGTTCCGCTCAGACGTTGCCAATTTTTTTTGGTTAAAGTCGAATTTTCGGGCGAACTAGGGAACATTTTCTTTTAAACTCTTCCGTTTCTTCCGCACTTTGATCTATTGTGGATACTGAAAATGTCGGAGGAATAAAAGGCCCATAATTATTCTTTAAGGGAATAAATATTTCATGAGATAATAATTGGAAATATTTGAACGCTCATACGGGGTCCGGCAAAGTAGGTGACTGTTTTGTTCGCGTTGGCTCGCAGTGTTCGATATGTCAAACAGATTTGACTGAACAACTCGGAGCTTTTGCATCCGTCGAGAGGAGACTGGGAGAAAGGGTGGTTACGTAGGTACCTCCAGTCAAAAGAGATACTTATGGACTTTTCTCTTTTCTGTTCATTGAGAATGGTCTATAAAAATCCGAAAAATAATTAAGGGTAGGATCGTTGAAATGGAAAATTATTCCATTTCGTAGCTCTGTTTGCCGAATATACCAAGATTACTCATTGACTATTAACCTTTTTTGGGGGGAGAATTCCGTCTCTCCCTCTACTCTCAGGTCTGAGTGAAATGATGCCTTTGCCATTTCTTTGATCTAGTTTTTGATATCCCAAATTCGTTGAACAAGAGCGAGTTTAGCTTTTATTTCTAAAAAAACTAAGATATCTTTGGCAAATCAAACCAAATTTTGGTGTCCTCTCTTTACTAAAAAAAAAAAAAAAAAAAAAAAAAAAAAAAAAAGATATGGAATGAATCGTATGGAAATATGAAGATTCTTCGAGAAAAATAGGATTTAGATAAGAAGGTGAGCATGACTCGGGAGTAAAAATTTTTCTAAAATAATAAAGTTTCTCAAACATCCCTAGCATTTTGGTATGCCCGTCCTTTTGATCTATCTCATTTATAGTTTCTTTCTCTCTGATTTTGCACTTTTATTGAAGTCAAGTTCGGTTTCAGGACATTACGTCTGTGAGAATTCAAAGTAAGCAACTACATATAAATATTTCTAAAATAGGAGTATATCTGTGGTCTAAAATAGTTACTAAATGAACAGTACCTATTCTCAATCTTTTTTGGCAGCAGACCATCTGCCTGGGTAGAGACTGGAGCTGCAAATCACCAATGAAAACTGACAACCTTTTACTACTTTCTGTCTTACTTTTCTATTTTCTTTGCTACTCGTAAAATTTGAGAAAAGTATAAAAATATACAAAAAATAAAATAAAAAAATTTAAATTTTGAGGGTGAAAATAAAATTTTCACCTCATTCATTCACTGAAGGTTAGTTATGATTAATCATTTCTCTGTTCGATAGCAATAATTAAAAAAAAAACGATGTATTTTCCATTTGAACATAAAATATTGTTGGGATGAAAAATTGGAAAATACAAACAATTTTCTTAAAGGGCTTCACAAACTATCATAAAAGAGCTCCTAGACCACCGGTTAAGAGCTACTGCACTACTTCCATGTTGGGAACTTGCCAATTGGCAGAAAGAAAAAGTCTTTGAAATGTACTGTTAGAACATGTATTTCTGACACATTCAGCCTATACAAAAAATAGTATAAACAAAACATCAAATTAGTTCAGTTAAGTGTGTTTAATTTACACAGTTCAATAACAACGATTACTACCATTCGGACAATAAACCAAAAACATTAAGGGTTTACACTGTTTTTTTAAACACGAGCATGAAGGAAATAAAGTGGACAGCTTAATAATCGAAATTGAAAATAGTTTTACTTTTATACAAGTCGGCCCTATACAACTGGAATACTGGAGTCCCAGTACATAATTAGACTCATTCAGATCACTTACGAAACAAACCTTGACTGCAGAGTTCGAAAATAGAATACAGACCTCAAAGTATTTAAGTACCCTCATAAGTAGACCTTCAGTAGCTGAAATTCACAGAGGTTCTAGTGCACTTCCTTCTTATTTGGTCCAGCTCGTTATTTATGACCAACTTTGAAATGGGAGGGGGTTGGGGACTACCTATTGCGGCAAGAAACAGAAGTGCACTCAAAGGAAGGGGGAAAATTATAACGCTCAATTAAACCATGAAAATACCTATTAAATATATTCCAGATTACTTTTTAATCCATGTGAAGTGCAGTTGTATACCCAGGCGGAGGGGAAAGAAGGGAGAAAGGGGTTGAGCCCATTATTTGCACTGGGTGTAACATTTTAGGTAAAAAGATTTAAAAACCTATTGACGGTTTCATGATGTAATGATTGTTTTGTAAGTGCATTGCAGAGAAAACAAGAAGTGTAGTCAAATGACATGAAGAAAGGTCTTGTGACACAAAGTTTCTAAAGACTCTTAAAGCGGCAAAATGTAATCAACAGATCCAATTATAAAATTTCTTGACACACATTAATTGAAATTGTGCTATGATATTAGATGATAAATCACTTGGATTTTTGAAGGGGGGGGGGGGTTCTAATACTTGGAATAACAACATGCAAGTAGGATCCTGACACATCTCAGCGTTTATTTTGGTAATTTTCCATTGGTCAAACCAGGTACTTCACATCAATTATTCCTAGAGAAGGTTTCATTGCCGATCAGTAATTTAAATTAAGAGAATGTACTGTTCCTTATACACAACTGGCAACATGAAAAATAATACGAGCTAGATGGAAATGATGGAATACGTAACAATAGGTTTCAGCAAATAGCAAGGTACAAATAGGTATCACAAAATAGAGAATGTGTGCCCAAATGAAGAGTTTGTATCAATATGAGACCATCACATCACTAATTTTCTTGGACACAGTATAGCCCTTAGACAAACCTCAAAAATGTCAAAACATTTGTCGAGAGGAAGAAGGCATTTAATTTATGAGTAAAGCACAAAAAAACAATGGCGGAAAGTTGTTTGCTGCTCTTGAATAAGATTTATTCTATTGAAACAGGGTTGGTTTTGAGGTCACTAAATTGACACTTTTGACTCAAGGACTACAGGATTCGAAATCGCTTATTTTTTAAAGAATAATTGTGACGGTTGAAATGATCACTCTAGTAGGACGGAATCAGTCCAACTGCATTAGACTTAGCCTAATTTTCTCTGATGTTTTATTTTTAAACCAAAAAAACTAAGCAACACCTGAACTAGAAATTTTGTGAGTATATTTCTCTTAATCTAGAGAAAATTCACAATCAGTTTGAAGGGATTAAGTAGTTAAGTTCTATGTTCAAAAAAGAAAACAAGAGAGAATATTAGGCGAGGTGAAATGCTGTTAGAATCCTTCCAATTAAATTGTCCAATTGATGTTGTCATCATTTACTTTAAAAACCAAAATGTTATCATTTGTCACATTGTCATTTGGTCACATAGATGTTCAAACGTGTGACAATCTAAGAACACCTCAAAGAAAGTTTTGATTGGCCAAAAAGCCGAGATTCAGACCATTTAGAGGACTGAAAAAAGAAGGATTAGATGTAGTCCCTACGACAAAAGAGGAAAACAAAATTCGAAAAATATACCTGATCCTTACAGATACATACATCTGTGGATTCAAACATTTTACTGACCACATTTAATGATTTTTTCTGAACTAATCCATCCATTGCCTGACTGGGATATTTCTTTTTTTGACATTATTTCGACATGATTTCAACTTCTGACCACCAGAATAATTATATAGACACTTCATCCGCCCCAAAGACTGATGTGGATAGATTTTTTAATTTCATTTCTAGAAAACTTAAATGAAACTGTAAGCAAGCGCACTTTCATGGTGAACTGAAAGGGGGGGGGGGAGGACCCAACAAAACCGAGATTGCAGTGTCTCTGAATCTTTATTCGAGCCTTATTTTGTTACATGAAGGCATCAATCGACATTTTTTCTTGAAAAATTTGGAAATTATTCATAAGGTGAATGAAGAATTACTCAACACCTCCTCAGGCAAAATTAACGGCTCTCCTTCAAAAAAAGTATAAAATGCAATTGAAAAAGTGAAATATGCTGCAATAGCTTACATGGCTTTCAGCTTCACCATCGAAGTAATGTCAAACAAAATGGTCTTCAGAAAAGCAAGGTCTGAGCTCACAGAATATCTTACACAGTTCCTTGACAAAATTTTCTATGGAATGGAATTCTTAAATCAACTCCTAAGTGAGATACGTACACGTTCCGTATCCTTTAATTTGAAAATTTACTAAGAATGCTCATAAAATCAAACACAATAACTACCTACTTGAGTCAAGTTAATGCTGAACAAAAGAATGTTGATGCTCTACATAATCAATAGTTTATTTAGTACACTAAATGCAAAGAGCAAAACAGCAGATTTTCTGCTTCATTCTAGAGATGTTCAAATTTCAGTAACATGGACTCTTGGAGTTGCTCAATGAAATTGCCATGGCATGAATTAATTTATGGGAAAACATTTGGTGAGAGAGCATGAGACACAGAAGCTTTGATTCGACTAAGATCTCCAATGATCAATAAAGGTTACTTTCCTTGGAAGCAATGAACTCAGAGCCCTACTTTAAAGAAGAGTGGAAATTCCAGTTGTTAAGAATTGACCTAACCTTAGATCATCTGAGGATAACTCATCATGAACTGATCGAATCTGAACTCTGAAGAACAGGTAGGTAGTATGAAAAGTAAAAGATTAAAGAGAACAAGAGAACTTAAATCAGTCAATTAAAAGAAAAAGAATGAACAAATAAATAAAGTAGTAGATAAATTAGTAAAGAAATAAACAATGCATAAATAAATTAATAAATAAATAGATCCATAGTTACAAAAATCATTGAAATAAATATATCTTGATAAATTTAACGAAAGAGACACTTTTGACCATTGAAGAATAAAGTGAAAAGAAAAAAAACGTTTCTTTGTAAGAATAATTTCTTATGTATAAAATACACCAACTATAATAAGTACATATGACACACATACAAATAAATTTAGAAATTTTATAATAAATAATACATTTTTATCAGAGGAAGAAAATGAAAGTCGTTGAATCAAAATGATTTTGGACAATGATCATTTATGGAAGAATTTATCGAAGAAAATTTGACTAGATTAACGAGGATAATTAATTAAACAAAAATATCCTCTTACATGTTGGATGCCTTAATTTCTCCCTTTCTTTCCTCAAAAAAATAATTAGATTGTCCATTTCTCTGCTTAAAACTCTTTGTTTTACTACATATTTCGAAAGTTTCTCCATGCATGTTACAAAAGCTTTTATTCTAATAATAACATTATGCTGTTCAATATAACAACACAAGTAAGATAACTTATATACAACTTTTCAAGGCAATGTCCTATTCTTTATCCCATGTTGGCGTCTAAAATTAAGTAACAAAAGACACCTGGGTGTGAGCTCGTAACTATAAAAATTGAAATTAAGAAAACAGAGGAGATGAAAGAACGAAATTAAGGACAACCTTAAAACTTCAATTTCCAGTTCAGATTCGACACTGATCTGGAAGGAAGAGATGCAGTATTCAGAAAACGTTTCAAAGTTGAGAAATCACTTTACTTCTGGAGTTAGAATCTCAACAAGTTTCAAATCTTAACTTTTTGATTCGAAGATTTCAGGGAAAAATTTTACAAACATCATGCGACAGCACACTTTTGAAATATCAGTCTTGTTAGTTAAGAGTATCATTCTTCATATCATTCTTCATTCTTTTACCACGGACGCACTTCTATTCGAACCTCAGACACCTCCGAATCAATGTCAACAAATATATATTTGAGAAAAAAAATTATAAATAAAAAAGAAAATAAAACATAATAGATAAGTGAAAAAATCGAGATAAGCGAATCATAGCTGATGATGATTTAAAAGAACACTAAAACATTACTCGATAAATTTGACAGCACCTGATACAAAGGAAAATTTAACTGGGAACAGAAAAATCCACACTTTTTTTCGATTCTCCTCTAATCTGTTTTAAGTTGCTTCGATAGTGTTAAAAAACAAAAAGTTTCATCTGATATAACCAGCGTTTTCCTATGTTAATTGATATTTAGAAATGAGTTGTTTCTTTCCGCCATAGTGCGTTGACCTCCTTCTTTTGCCTCATCATTTTTCCTCTTCAATTCTTGGTTCAAAATCAGAACCAGAAATGTTCCAATTTTTTGGATGAATTGAAACACTGTTCGCATATTAAAGAAAAAAATTAAATAAAAAAGAACAAGAAAGGAAAGTACATAAAAACTGCATTTGATGGTTGTCTTACTTCATCTGACGCTTTCACACTGACTTACCCCATCATAAGCATACTGTTTGAGGCTCATAAGAAAATATCAGTCAGCTTTAACACTATATTGGGAGTCCTAAAAAAAGAATACCTAGGTACCTGAGAAAAAAGAGCAACTTGAATTTTTATGCAAGCTATATACCATTAAATAACCATGTACCCTTTCCATATTTGCAGGAAAATAGAGCGTTTTGGTCAGAGTGTCTGTGCCCAGTGCGTTGAGTAGAACATCATATTCGGGAAAGTGAAATCCCATTCATTTACTCTCATAATAAGTAAAATTTTTACAGGTGGTTTTGTTTCGCAGAAAACTCCTTCTTTCCACTAATTTCTTGAAAATTTCTATGAGACTTTTTCGGATGAGGTTAAAAATACACGAGAATCACATCATTTATCACTCTTTGATGGCTTGAAGCGATGCGAACCAGCCGAACGGAGGGCTGAGAGATTTGAGAGGAAAAAGGTAAATAAAAATATAATTTGACTAGGTGGTACTTACTCTAGGATTAAAAATTGACGGCTTAAAAAAGTACATTTACAAATAGAAAAGAGGAGGCTATGTAGGAGTGTACGTTAATAGTATGTACAATAAATGGCAAACATTGGTACCGCACTGGATGAGAAGCCAATTGATTTTGTGGAAACTTATCCCTGGTTGGAGTGAGCCAGACTGACCTCGTCACACAGACCGAATCAAAGAACTTGCTTCATATGTTCCTAGCAGCGAGTCGCATTGACTTTTTAAAAAAAAAAGTTACAAGCCTCTTAAAGTTTACGCTGGAAAAACTCTTGAATTACTAGAATTAGAAATACTACCGCACACTTAATGAGTATTTTATAACTTCATCGATGTTAATTTTTGAAGAGGTTTCATGCAAATTCATTATTACGCAGATTCTGCATACAGTTTTCATGAGAAAGAATGGAAACATCTTCCAAATCCAATCACCACAACAGTTTTTTCAAATTTCAATTCCACGCAACTAGTCAATGCCAACTGGGTCAGACCAATCAGTCGGACTCACTTTCAAAAGGGATGGGTAAGTTGATGGCAAATGATCATGAGGCGCTTAATCGTCAATGGTAGAAACGAAGCGAATGATTGACAGTAACATCCCTCAAAAAATTAACATATTCACAAAAGAGGCGTCCCTTGGACCTTGGAGCACTCCACACCCACAGGCGAAATCCTTCTTTCCAATTTCACCAACAGAAAACGGAGAGTTCTCCGCCGTGCTCCGTGCTTGGTCGCCATGTCGTCACAGATCTCGCCTTCAGCTGAAACAGAAAAGCACGTTCCTTCAAAAACCGTCTTTCAGAAAGACACTTTCTAGAATCTACACTGGAAAAAAAACACATTGGATCTAGAGTCCAGACTCGTAAAAACATCGACAAGAAAAAGTGCTCTTGATTCAATCAGGATCTAGCTTAAATCAAGAACCAAGCCTCTTAATTTAAGCGGATTTCGTTTTGATTCAAGCAAAAATCCGATTGAATCAAGAGTATTTTTTCTTGTCAATGTTTTCAAGAGTCTGGACTCTAGATCCAATGTGTTTTATTTTTTTCCAGTGTAGATAGACGATGATTTCATCAGAAAGAGACCAAGTCCCTGAAAACATTTAAATTACATAAAATTTCATCCCGAGACTCGTTCGAAAGCGAACTCGTTGGGAAGAGAAATATAAAGAACGATAGGCCCTGATGTGGGCACATTTTTCAATGGAGATATTTCAGGTTCGGTTTAAAATAACCGCAATTTAATCTCCTCTTGGGCGAGTACCACACAAATACCCAGAATATCAACGGTTTCGAAGTTACCGGCCGAAGACCGTGAGAAAATAGTCAACTTCCTGCCGTTTTCCGATTTTGGGGGTAATAGATAGGAAGGCAAATTTGGATTCTCGTTTAGGACCCATAATTGGTGAGAAATCTGGTAAGAAAAAAAGTTCCCCTCTTAAAACTACTTTAGAAGACCAAGGGGTGGGATTAAGTGTGTCACGGTTAGTCATCTTTCGGAAAATCACAATACGACAGGAAATCTGCAACGTCGCAAAGTGAGTTGCATGGTTGTGCAGTTTTGCCGCAGACATGCTCGGTCGGAGATAGTTCTTTCGTTTTGATAGACAATGTCAAGACAAAGTGTCTTATTTCGCCTTCAATTTTGAAGATACTTCAAGCACTTATCCACAAGGCGCGAAAAGTGGTATCAAGGTGGGCTCAATTTGAGAGTCTTGTTTTGTTGTCACTTTGTAATTTTTCACACCTCCACGGTATCTTTTACGCAATTTTTTCGGTTCAATAGTGTCGCGAAAACGAGAAAAAGTAAGATGAAGTTTGCCCAGATATCGTCACCTTCCAGGCAAAGTATCACAAGCGCCATGCGACGTTTAAAAATTTCCGCCGCCATTTTATTTTTTTACAGAGAAATTGTTCAACGAAGCTGTCCGAAAATTTCACTGAATTTTCTTTGTGCTGCCGATAAAATTTAGTGAAATTTCCAAACAGATTCAACCAACAATTTCTCAGTAAAGAAATAAAATGGCGGCGGAAATTTTTAAACGTCGCATGGCGCTTGTGATACTGTGCCTGGAAGGTGACGATATCGGGGATACTGCATTTGTTTTGAATGAGGTCGTCCCTGAGGTCGTTTTTGGAAACTTCAGAAATGATTCAATGGTAAAAAAAAAACCTCTTGGACCAATGCCGCGGTGCATTGACTTATGAGTAAAGTTTCTTGTCGCCGGATTTAAGAGTCTTAAACTCTTGTTTCAAGCGGATTTTGCATTGAAACAAGAGTCCAGACTCTTAAATCTGGCGACAAGAAACTGCACTATTGAACCAAGAGGTTTTTTTTACCAGTGTTCATTTCAAATGCTTTTTACTTTTTCGCTACCTTAGGGTAGAGGAAGTATCGTCATCCTGCGAGGGGATTTACGGAGAAATTGTTGGTTGAATCTGTTTGAAAATTTTACTGAATTTTATCGATAGCACGAAGAAAATTCAGTAAAACTTTCAAACAGATTCAACCAAAAATTTCTCTGTAAAACATAAAATTGCGGCGGAAATGTAGAAACGTCGCATGGCGATTTTGATACTTTGGCCGGGAGGTGACGCGGTACTATTGGTTGTCGGTTGGGAGTTTCGGCGGTGAGATCGGGGAGCCGAGTCGGTGAGCGCGATGGGAAGGAAAGTTGAAGGACCCGCAGCGCACGCTTGGCCGGCCCTCGAAATCGGGCCGACCGTCCCCGTCCGTGCGACTCCGACTCCGACTCGGGGCCTTACGGAAAGAGCCTCGTCTTTAATTAAAGGGACGCTTTGATCTGCTGATCGCGGCCGACGCCTGTAATTAATGACACGCGGAGCCCTCCACTCGGACGATTCCTGTAAAGCTCCCGATACTGAGCCGCTCTCATTCGAACCTACGTGAGACAATCGAAATATCGTCACCTTCCAGGCAAAGTATCACAAGCGCCATGCGACGTTTAAAAATTTCCGCCGCCATTTTATTTTTTTTACAGAGAAATTGTTCAACGAAGCTGTCCGAAAATTTCACTGAATTTTCTTTGTGCTGCCGATAAAATTTAGTGAAATTTCCAAACAGATTCAACCAACAATTTCTCAGTAAAGAAATATAATGGCGGCGGAAATTTTTAAACGTCGCATGGCGCTTGTGATACTTTGCCTGGAAGGTGACGATATCGGGGATACTGCATTTGTTTTGAATGAGGTCGTCCCTGAGGCCGGCGTTTTTGGAAACTTCAGAAATGATTCACTGGTAAAAAAAAACCTCTTGGACCAATGCCGCGGTGCATTGACTTATGAGTACAGTTTCTTGTCGCCGGATTTAAGAGTCTTAAACTCTTGTTTCAAGCGGATTTTGCATTGATTCAAGCGGATTTTGCATTGAAACAAGAGTCCAGACTCTTACATCTGGCGACAAGAAACTGCACTCTTGAACCAAGAGGTTTTTTTTACCAGTGTTCATTTCAAATGCTTTTTACTTTTTCGCTACCTTACGGTAGAGGAAGTATCGTCATCCTGCGAGGCGATTTACGGAGAAACTGTTGGTTGAATCTGTTTGAAAATTTTACTGAATTTTATCGATAGCACGAAGAAAATTCAGTAAAACTTTCAAACAGATTCAACCAAAAAATTTTCTGTAAAACATAAAATTGCGGCGGAAATGTAGAAACGTCGCATGGCGATTTTGATACTTTGGCCGGGAGGTGACGCGGTACTATTGGTTGTCGGTTGGGAGTTTCGGCGGTGAGATCGGGGAGCCGAGTCGGTGAGCGCGATGGGAAGGAAAGTTGAAGGACCCGCAGCGCACGCTTGGCCGGCCCTCGAAATCGGGCCGACCGTCCCCGTCCGTGCGACTCCGACTCGGGGGCCGGGGCCTTACGGAAAGAGCCTCGTCTTTAATTAAAGGGACGCTTTGATCTGCTGATCGCGGCCGACGCCTGTAATTAATGACACGCGGAGCCCTCCACTCGGACGATTCTTGTAAAGCTCCCGATACCGAGCCGCACTCGTTTACACCTAGGTACGTGAGACAATCGAAATATCGTCACCTTCCAGGCAAAGTATCACAAGCGCAATGCGACGTTTAAAAATTTCCGCCGCCATTTTATTTTTTTACTCAGAAATTGTTGGTTGAATCTGTTTGGAAATTTCACTGAATTTTATCGGCAGCACAAAGAAAATTCAGTGAAATTTTCGGACAGCTTCGTTGAACAATTTCTTTGTAAAAAAATAAAATGGCGGCGGAAATTTTCAAACGTCGCATGGCGCTTGTGATACTTTGCCTGGAAGGTGACGTTATAATCGACGTGAGCTGCCTCATTTAGAATGGATTGGTTACAATATATTTATAAGGCAGTGGCGTGGCGTGCGTAACGATATATCGATTGATCGGCCATTTAAACCTATGGAAAAGTATCGATAAACAGGGTGTCTGCAGCGAACACCTTAATGATCGATTATTTACCACAGCTTCAAATGGGGAAATATTGAAAGATCGCAAAGCAAGCCACGCCTCTGTTATAAGGAACCAAGTGTACACTAGCGATAATACAGGGCTCTGCTCCTTTATACGTATGTAAACCAATCGACAAATGGACTGCATTTTGCAAAAAGGAACCACTAGCATTGCAATGATGCTAAGATTGTGCAACTTCATCTTTTGCAATAAAATTGCGGAAATTGTGAAAAACTATGAAATTTATACGGTAATTTCCGTCTTAAATTTACAGTTTTTAGCGAGTAAAATTGAAACTATTAATGGATAATCGGGTTTTTCCTCCAAGACAAAATAAGCTGCACAATCTTAGCAACATTGCAATGCTAGTGGTTCCTTTTTGCAAAATGCAATCCAAATATCGATTCAATTATTTACCATGGATTCCAAGGCGAATGGCAGTTTCCGGAAAGTGGATTTGCACGGGCGCTGTTTAAGAACTCCCCACCCCCTTTTCAAAAAACGAAACAAAATACTCTAAAATCGACGATTTTCAGAGAAGAAATTCCATGCTTCCCGGAGTCGCACGGCGATGATCACGACAGGTCGCAGGGCCGGATTTACCTACTTGCCGTCCATGGGCCGCCTGTATTTTGCCGCCCCCTTCTCATTCGTTTTGAAACATCAATGAAAACCATCAAATGAACGTGCCGGAGGGAGAGGGGTGCATAAGACGCGTTTACCTACTCGTGTTGAATACATTTTTTGCGAAAGCCCTGTCAACACTACTAACAAAAGTTCACGGAACTTTGCGCGAGAGTCAAGTTCCGTAAACATATCTCTGTGTGAACAAGGTCCTCCAATTATAAGAAATCAACCAAAAAATTGAAAGAACTAGCATAAAAATGTGGTTTAATACTTTTAACGTCCGCCGCTACGCCGGGCTGATCGCACTGTGTTTGGCGCAATGCGTGAAGTATTCCTGCAGTCTTGTAGGCGCTACGCGTTTCTCGCCGCCAACAGCTCCTGACCGCAGTGACCGCACTGCGTTTGACGCAATGGGTGAAGTATTCATGTAGTCTTGTAGGCGCTAATATGTGTTGCATGTCGACCACCGCGCCGTGCTGAGGGCTTGTCCTTTTCATCTCAAGTTCTCGTCATCATCCCTCTCTGCGCTGAGCTCCAGGCAAAATTGCGTGTTTAGCTCCTCTCTTAACTCGACAAATTAAAGATGCTGTCTCTTTTGTCACCGAAAAACGATAAAATTAGAAATTACTATACTCTCACGAAAGAGAGATTTTGTCCCCTTATCTCATTGATAATTTTTTTTTTCTGAATCCGATTTTCTTTATACCTACATTTAAAAAAATTGCAAAATTTGCCGCTATGGGCCGCGGCCCATGTGGCCACCCCCTTAATCCGGCCCTGACAGGTCGTGATTCCTCTCGTTTTAGCAGATGCCGGTCCCGCAGATTGCACTATTTGGCAACGCTGCTACATTCGAAAGATAGTAATTAATTAAAGTTTTCTTTAATTTAAAAAGTCCCTAAATTGTCAGATATTTTGAGCATAAAAATCCTCGACTTTTCCCTGGCTTTTCAGTGCTATTTGGCATGGTTTCTGAAGAAAATTCTCTTCACAAACAATTCTGACCGCAAAGTATTTTGAAAATGAAAAAATTTAATGTTTTCGCTGGAGAAAAAAACATTTTGCAGCTAAATTTCCTAAAGTTTTTCATTTTATCAGGGTTAGACAACCTTCCTAGAATATGAGGCGTATACTCAGAAAATTTCAAGTCCGAATTTCGTTTAGAAAATAATACACGAGAGGGAATTGGGTCAAGCTCGATGTAGTTAGGCTGAGTCCATGCTTATCAGTGGCGTGGCGTGCTTTGCGATACATCGATTGATCTGCCATTTGGACCTATGGAAAAAGATCTGTAAACAGGGTGTTCGAAACGAACACCTTAATAATCGACTCTTTGCCATAGTTTCAAATGGGGAAATATCGATATTCGATCATTCACACCACGCCACTGGTGCTTATCCATCCATCCATGTACATTCAACCATTATCACCCTATCTACACAAGATGTTGTACAAGTGCCTCTCCTGTTTCATTTTTTAAACAGATATCCAAACGAAATTCAGACTTGAAAGATTGCGAGAACGTTACTTAAAATCTGCTGAAAATTCATAGGATGTTTCGAGGCGTTTACTAGAGGTGCAGATCCCTGTTATTAGAACTGCAGCCTCATTGTTGAAATTTTGTGTTTGTCGAGTGGACGTAGATGACATAGGTTATGTCTTATCGCTGCTTTGTCGTGCCTATGTCGTGTGAAACTCACGACAAGCTAAAGGGCACCTCTTTTCCGTTTCTGACAGTATGTCGTCCACTCTGCCTAACAAAGGCACGATTAAGCAGCGATAAAGACTAAGCCGTCCAATCACGCTCCGCCTTTTAACCTATGTCGTCTATGTCTACCCGACAAACACAACATTTCGACAATTGGGCTGCAGAACACAAGATGGAATTATGCAAGCAATGCGAAATGCATTTAAGCTTATTTTAATTAATTTGGACTACATGGAGATAGCCATGTTCCGTTTTCGAAATACTACGTTCACTTAAACGTTGACTCCGGGGGTCCTTCCGGCGCGGCGGAGCGATCGATAGCAGCGGCGTGATTCCTTGAAATCGTGATCGCTTCTCGGCCGGTCACCCTCGAACCTTTTCCCCATTCAGGGAACGACCTTTTTAGTTATTCCGGGAACGATTGGACGTATTTACGCTGAATGGAACACTGTGCCAAAGAATTAAGTCAAATAAGATTTGATTTTATTATTTGTACATAGTTCCTTTTAGCAAAGATAGGTCGATTATTGTTTTATCAATCCTAGCTCTGGATAGAGGTTCAAAATGCCTAAAATTGAAGTCGATATGGTATTCTAGATGCGTCGAATTGTGGTGCAAGTCATGGCCCCAAAATTCTGCGTATGTATCCTTCGTCAGCGTCTGTACTCTAATCACGACCGTTTCGTTCCCATTCACTGATTGATTCGCTATGATATCGAGCAGATTATTGAAATTGATGGAAAAAGCGATAAACAAAGCGAGAACGGAACGATCCTATTGGTTGAAACTCGAGGTTCTTGAAGACAAGGGGGAAAAATAGAGGACATAAGGTCTATCATGGGTTGCCCTTAGTTAGCCTATTACTTGACTCCTTTGTGCACTGCACGCGTCCTCTTCTACCGATAGGATCGCTCCACACTCTCTTCATACTCTTTGCAGGGTTGCCATAGAATTTGGAAAATGAAATTCCCTGACATTTCCCAGATACATTTTGGTGAAATTTCCTGACAATTGAGGACAGGACAGGACAGCTGGTCAAGAAGACATAATTGAAAATAGTTTTTAGGCAAAAATTGTTGTTCGAAACCTCAAACCCATTTTAGGAAGCAATTAAAGGCAATTGAACAAATTTTCCCTGACATTTTCGTCATTTTCCCTGACATTCCCCGGTTTCCCTGACTTTTTAAAATTCTCTGGCATTTCCTGGTTTTTCCTGACGATGGCAACCCTGTCTTTGTCTATGGCTTTGTTTATCAATTTCAATGATCAGTCTGATGGAGATTGCCGGCGGCTGATTGTTGAAATTGATATACAAAGTGAAAGAGGACATAATGGGTATGGAGCGATCCTTTTGGTTAATTTGGGTGGATCTCATAGACCAAAGGAGGAAATGATGGACTAACTATGGGGTCTCTCGTGAGTTGCCGTTAGTTAGTCTATTACCTACCTCCTTTGTCCATTGCAACCACTCGCTTCCACCAATAGGATCTCTCCATATCCTTTTTGTCTTATTTGTTTATAGCTTTGTCGATGGGTATTGCGGTATTATCATGAGAGCAGGATGACGAAAAATATTTTTTTGAGGCTACGTTCATTTTTAGAACCAATCGATACCGATACAATCTCACCCGTTGGATGTATCGAATGGGATCTATCGGCATGGATGAGCGGGATCCGTCGGTTGGGATGACGCACGAGCGAGAGCCCCTGAATCGGTGCGGTGGGAATCCAGGGCACAGGGGAGCGCGCGTCGGGCGCCACGAGTACGGTCACCAGCGAGGGAAGGATGCCTCGCGAGCGGAGGCGGACGGCTAGGGGTGCGCGCGCAACTTTCATTCAATAAAATGGGGTTCGGCTCCCAACGTTCTTTCCCCCCCCCCCCCCCCCCCCNGCCCTCGCTGCTCCCGCACGCTCCGTGGTCAACGCGTACGCTGCCGCTGCCGTTCTACTCTCTCAAGGAGCGCGCACTCGATAACGTTTGCCCCGACCTCGACCAGATCCAATATATCGTATTCGATACACCAAACGGTTGAGATTGTATCGATATCGATTGGTTCAAAACATAAACATAGCCTCAAAAGTAAATTCAGAAATCTGAGGGAACGTAGAGTCCCTTTATACTGAGAGTCAAGACAATTTGAATCCATTTCTGATTGGTTCCCGTATTTTAGGCCTCCACAGTGTCACAAACGGGAATAAAGATTACATTTTTACCAATTGGAAAGATTATAATCTGGAATGGACCAGGGAATTACGGGTTCGGCAAGGAACAAACGGAATGAGAGGAGGAACGGAGAAAGGCATTTGAGAATGGGCCGATCAAAGATTACGAAAAACGTTCAATTTCTGTAATCTTTATTCCCGTTTGTGACATCCATGAGCTGAATTGTCTTGACTCTCAGTATAAAGGGACTCTAAGGGAACGGGTCTTTTGTAACAGATTTTTTATTCTTTTGCGTACCAAATGCCAACGTAATGTGAAATTGTCAGGAATTTTCTCATTTTCAGCTTTTCCAACTTAAATCCTTTTAGTTTAGTTTGAGGTTATGTTCCATTGTTTTGAACCAAACGATACATCGAACCGTTATCGAATACGGTCTATATATCGTCGCCTTCCGGCCGAAGTATCACAAGCCCCATGCGACGTTTCAAAATTTCCGCCGCCATTTTATTTTTTTTACAGAGTAATGGGCCTGATGCAAACTTTGGCCAGAGGAAAATTAGGGGTGTTTTCTAACACTAAATTTCTCAAAAATCACGATGAGCGCACTGACAAAGTTCAAAATACACTCCTGACTAGAGTACCTAAAATATAAGGAGAGTATGGACATGTCGAAAATTTTGAGGCTAGGTGATGGAGCTCTTAGACCCCAAAAGGTTCGGCAATTTATGAATTCAAATTATCCGGAGTGATTTATGATCACAATTGTTGGGAACTGTTCTTGGTGAAGCACGCATTTGACTTGGTTTTTGCATAAACTAGAGTCCCTTTATACTGAGAGTCAAGACAATTTGAATCCATTTCTGATTGGTTCCCGTATTTTAGGCCTCCACAGTGTCACAAATGGGAATAAAGATTACATTTTCACCAATTGCAAAGATTATAATCTGGAATGGACCAGGGAATTACGGGTTCGGCAAGGAACAAACGGAATGAGAGGAGGAACGGAGAAAGGCATTTGAGAATGGGCCGATCAAAGATTACGAAAAACGTTCAATTTCTGTAATCTTTATTCCCGTTTGTGACATCCATGAGCCGAATTGTCTTGACTCTCAGTATAAAGGGACCGTAGCATAAACTTACTCATTTTTGAGGAAGAATGCTTACTTATGAATTTTCTTGTCCATTTTCGTTCGATATTGGAGTCTAAAGATTGGCAGAGACATTTTCCGTTTACAAAGGTTGCCTACCCTTTTGGGCCCTAAGAGCTACATATTTCGAGTTGTCCATACTCTCCCTATATATGTGCTCTACTTCCGGCCCAAGTACCTTCAGCCCCATGCGACGTTTCGAGATTTCCACCGCCGTTTTATTTTTGTACAAAGAGAATGTTGGTTGAATCTGAATCACAGTTGAATCAATCAACTGAAAGTTGAATTTTGAAGTTAACGTTTTTTTCGCGTAATGATGATTGATGAGCAACCCGTGGAGACAAAAATCAAGTAAAATTCGCCTAATGATGACAGATGAATTTCAGGATGAGCAGGGTGGCGAGGCAAAAGTAGGCAAGTTAGGTTAGAATTGCTAAACCAACTACTCGTCCTCTTTTTACGCCCTCAACAGTTTTAAATGAACTTCAAGAGTTCCAATCTTTAAAAACAGCTCCGGTTTTTGTCATCAGTCGTGGTGGGCAAGAGAAACCAAAATTCAAATGTGAATACGGCCCGGGCCTTTTCGGAACTAAACGGTTCGATCTGTGCTGGTCGGGCTGTGCTCAAAACAAGAAAGCTTTTCTCCGATTGGCGAGAAGCTCTCCCGCTTTCCTCCATTTACATCCATTACAAATAATCTCGATTCTAAGTGAATAGCAGCTTGCGTCGATAAAATAGCGATTGTTTTACATGCATTTAAATGAACGAGGCCAAGTAACGAACTTACGAGAATCGCCACTAGTTTGAAAATTAAAGACTCCGTGATTTGATTTTTTCAAGTCGGGTGGAATTCCGCAATTGTCCGCTCTTTGCGGGTGAAGAGTGGACGAAGGAGGTGGGGAGAGACAGAGGAGTCGACCGCAGGACGTTCGAGAAAACGGCGCGGCAAGTACTTTTAATTTATTATTAATTTTTTCCATCGCTTCGGAGGGAATCCTTTTTTTCTCCCGTTACGAAGGGTTGAATTTAATTTCGCGAATTGAGGATCGCAAATTCTAACGACGGGTGCGATGGGTGGTACCGTCCTCGGCGTTTCAACGTTGCCATTTTTCGAGTGGAAGTCGCCTACTCTACACGACACTGAAGAAAGTTGGTGTTGTGCGCACGACTCCTAATTCTGAGGCCGCTTTCTAGTGTTGCACTTTAAAGAAATTGGTGTCGTACATAACTACAGTAAGTGCTCCCATTCCAAAAGTTCCGGGATTCGGAACTTTTTTGTTCCGATTTCTCCCACTCAATGACCGTCAAAAGTTCCGGGGTTCCTTGTAGATTTATTCATAAGTTCCTAGAAAGTTCCGGAAAATGCAAAAGATACGGAACATTTCGGGATTATAAAAGTTTCAGGAAAAAATCAGAAAAATCTCATAAGTTCCGGAAAAATTGTGACCGGATCTTGAAAAGTGGTCTCATCTTCCGAGTAATTTTTTATCTCAACTTCTTGCAAAAACTTAAACCACGTTTTTCTTCGGCCTAAGAATTTCCGTTTTGGAACTTCAGCGCTCGAGATCTTTGGCAATATTAGAGCTCCCAGAGTCAAAATTGCGGCAAATTTCCAATTTTCCTTCCTCACCTCCATGCACTTGCAAAAGGTTAAGGCAAATTTTCTAGAAATCAAGGATACTAAGGTCCCTTTTTACAGATCCAGTCAAAACTCCATTAAGAAATACATTTCAAACTTTCAAGTAAATTATACCCTTCTCAACAGCCCCTCTCGCCTAAAATGGCAATGTCGCGTTGGAATCGAATAAGAAAGCCGTTAAAGGCGCCGGACTTGCTCATCGCGGGTCACGTCAAGAGGAAGGGGGAGGGGGCCCCGGAGCCGGCGAAGTGCTGGGAGGGGGGGGGGAGGCGGTTGAAAGGGATGATCTGATTAGGAGATCAAGCGAGAAATAATTGGCGTTTCGATGAGTGGTCTCGCCGAAGCAGAACCAGTATACGTGTAAGAATATAAATCCAATTAATAAATCTCTGAAATGCTTTGACTGGGTGCCCCGTCCCTTGCCCGCGCCCGTAGTTATCTCAACTATTCAAAGGGATAGCACGTAACGCCGAGCGCGGCGCGGAGGTGAATCGTACGCGACTTCTTTTGAGGAGTGGCATTTGAATCCCCCCGAAGAAACTTTCCGAGGCGGCTACGCTTCTGATTCAGGGCTCACTATCATAATCAATAGAGTGCCGTCCTTCATTCGCAGAATATTATTGCCACGTCTGTACTTTAATCATGACCGTTTCGTCTTCTTCTGCTGATGGATTCGCTATTATACATTGAGCTGATTATTGAAATTGATGGACGAAGCAATAGAATAAGCGAAAGTTGACCGATCCTATATTAGTTGAAACGCGTGGTTCTTAAAAAGAAGGTGTCTTGCAATTTTGGATTTGCTCATTCCCTGATGATTGAAGAACCTATTCCCTGATGTGCATAGACCCTATTCCCTGATATCCCCTGATTTTTTACCGGAAAAAGGCAAGATTGCTCCTTTCCTCACGCAACATTTTTGGCTTTCCGTATTTCTAATCCTGATGGGCTCATTCCCGGTTCGAGCCCTCACTCCCTGATGAAATCCCAGATTTTCCCTGATGGCTCCCTGTTTTTCCCTGATTTTACAGAAACTAGACACCTAGCTTAAAAACTAAGGGGGGAAATATTATAGGCTGTTTGTAAAAGGGCCTCGCGTAGGTTGCCATCAATTACTTTTTGTACCTTCTTTGTCCACTGTAACCACCCGCTTCTCCACATGCTGCCATGCGAAAAAAAACACCGTATGAGCCTTTAGACGTTGCCAGATCCCCTTCACTAACAACCGAATTTACTGGAAAAATTTTGAATATTTATTTTCGAATTTTTCAGATAATTTTGTATTTTTGTTCGCAATTTGATCTAAAATATTTGAAAATATCACGGAAAAATATGCATATTTTCCCTGAATAATACATGCTTTACCCGGAAAAATTTGGCAACTTTCGAATGTTCATACGGCGGTTTTCCTTAGCACGGCAACATAAGATCGCTTCTATTTTCTCTTTATCTAGTTTTTTTTAGAGAATATTATCGAAAGACCAGGGTGTCTACTAAAACAGGCTGGTCAAAAATAAGTACTTTTACAGTACTTTTTCTATACATTCTCGAGAAATTCAGTACTTCTTTCAACAGAAAAATTCCGTACTTTTTCAGTACCTCCATTAGACGAAATTTGAAAAATTTCAAAAATTTGAAATTGCGACAAAAATGACAAAAAATTTAAAAAACTCCCGGTCCTTTTTGCGGAATTTCCGCACTTTTCCAGTTTTTCCGGACCTCCCTTAGAAAATCAGCACTATTTCCGGACTTTCCGGAAATTTCGGACTTGTAGACACCCTGAAGCCAAATGAGAAACCAGACGAACTTTCATACAGAAACGACGATCATGTCTCCTTTGAAAAAGTGAAATACACGAGGAAAATTGCAACGTCGCAAGCTGCGATAGTTGGTTTAGTGCTTTCGCCCTGCGTGCTCCTAACAGAGACCAAACCCTCTCCGCCGTTCGGTAGGGTTACACTCCTTCCCAAAGCCACGCTACGAAGTGTAAAAGCGACACCGCGTGAATGGGGAACAGCTTGAAAAAATGATTCTGTCATATTTGCACTGAGGTGTTTTGTTTACAATGCGCTTAGCGAGCGTGTTTGCGGTGCGTGCTGCTCGCGCCGTAACAATTACCGCAGTGCAAACTTACGCTTCCGCCGAAACCGTCCCAGGTGAGAGAAAGGGGCGAATCTTCTGTGACTTACAGTTTAAAGCTATAAGTCACCGAGGGTATCCCACAACCCTCCCCCCCCCCCCTTGCGGGTGGCTCATTTCCGCATCTGCCCCTTACGCCTGTGCATTACTGCCGTGTGCTAAGGAAGAACGCCGTATAAGCCTTTAGACGTTGCCAGATTTCCTTAAATAAAAACAGATTTTACTGAGAAAATTGGGAATATTTTCTTCCAGAATGGAGATGTTGCATGTGTGAGGAATTTGCGATTTGACTGTTGATTCTTGTGTAAAAGTTCGCGAGAAACATGATGGTGCCACTGGTTTTCTCTGAAATCAACTCCCAAGCTCAAAAAAAGCTCTCAAGTTAAGGCCAAAATGGAGGGGATATCCTACGCTATCCTGAGAGTCCACGTCCACATCAAGACAGACTCTCCATGCAAAGATAGGGAGCAAATACATGGACAGGACTGCCACCTTATTTGGGGACTCATTAACTGAAATTACGGCAACCCTGTCAATGTATTTGCTCCCTATCTTTGTATGGAGAGTTTGTCTTGATGTGGACGTGGACTCTCAGGATAGCGTGAGATATCCCCTCCATTTTGGCCTGAACTTGAGAGGTTTTTTTTGAGCTTGGGAGTTGATTTCAGAGAAAACCAGTGGCACCATCGTGTTTCTCGCAAACTTTTACAAGAGAATCAATAGTCAAATCGCAAATTCCTCACACATGCAACATCTCCATTAGATCAACTTAATACATCATTTCAAATACATTATAAGAAAACGACTTTTTCAGTAAACGACGCCAATTCAAAGAAAATCTATGAAGAAACCGCCCGTACCGGCCGATACGTCATCCAACGTCCAAGATTCCCAAAATGCGACCACCCTCTTTTCTTCCTCCATACGCCTCACATGCACCAGGTTGACGCTTCACAGTGGTTCGAGTCAATCAGAGAGGTCGGACAAAAAAATTCTGACTGAAACTGCAAATTTTGATGTTTATATCGTCACATTTTATATTTAAGGAGTGCTTCTAGAAGAAAATTTCACGAGGAAACCAATGCAATCACTTTTAGAACCTTAACATTTTTTATTGACGGAGTTATGAGCTTTAAAAGTTTCCAAATTTTGTTCGACCTCTCCCATTGACTCGATCCACTGTGCGCCGCTGCATTCAACTTACAGTTTCATCCCCTAGACTCCGACCCGCATACCGGAACGAAGAGCGATGTATGTGCCACGACTTGGTCGTCCTTGTCGACGGCAACGACTTCATCGCTGAACTTTTTCACGCACGACCCCATTCTAAATTCCCCCGTGGGAGGGGCAGCGAGAGGGAGGCGCAGGCTTGGTTGGCGCGAGTGAATTACTCGAACCGGTCGCTCTTGAAACCTGACGACTCCACTCTACGACGAGACCTGAGGTCCCCAAGAACACCCACATTTTAGGGTTCACGAAAGAACGGACACGTGGGGTTTTGATCACGAAGGCGGGCTCCTGCCTTGTCATTAATTACTACGACCACGAGAGCTGCGTGAAGCCACGGTTCCATCGGGCGCGGGCTACGCCAAGTAAACCGCGCGACCGAGTGCAATGATTTCGACTGTATTTTCAAAAAACGAACTAACATTCCAGGCTCATCCATTAAATTGCCTATCTGTGCAGGAAATCTGATAGCACATATGTTGTTTCTAAAGCGAGCTAGAAAAGTAGTTCCTCATCGCATATATATAGAATCCATTTAAAAACTTGCTACAGACGTTGGACGCCGCGAACCTCCTTTTCAGCGACAAAAGACAGGTTCAAACCGTGATGACGTTCGGTTCTTCTCTCGGGTTTTTCAGGTCCTACGCTGAAAAAAAACATTGGTAAAACCGAACAGTTCCGGTGGTACGGCATAACCAAGTTATTCCGGTCTGTAAAACTGAACTACTCCGTTGAGGTGACCGAATTCCTGAAATTCGGTTCAGCGGACGTGAATACGAACAAAATTAGGTTCCTGATCACGTTAACTGTTCGGTTTTACCAAAATGCTTTTTTTTATTATTTATTTTTCTTTTTAATTGATTTATTTTATTTTATTTATTTATTTGTAATTATTTTTTTATTTTTAGTTATTTTTCACTATTTTTCATGTTTATTTTTTATATTTTATTAATTTTTTATATTTTATATTAATTTTATATTTTATTAATTATTCTACTTTTTATTTTTTTATTTTTTTTTTAGTGTAGACACCATGCATTTAGGCGCTCAGTTGGGTGTGCGCGGCGAACGGCGCGTCGCGTACTGCCCATGGAAGCGTAGCTTAATAATTTCTTTATGAACGACCGATCAGCGGTGGCCGGACTCGCACGAGCCTGGGAACGTGGGCTTGGGGTGCGCGTCGGGGCTCACGAGCTAGCGAGCACGGTTCGCCGGCCCGGCGCATGTTAACATTGTAGAGCCGCGAGTTGAGGGAAATCGCATGATGCGCTTACATTTTATTTGATTACGGCGCTGCTCGACGCCGCGCCACGCCACGCTTTCATTAAAGCTCGGAATTATAGATATCCAGATATCCCGGGCTGTAATTTTAACCGCGCGGGTTTGACAAACCCGAGCGGGAACTCGTGACTCCATGCTCATAGACTTAAGACAATACTACTTTGCTAAGGCAAAACGCCGTATGAGCATTCAAATGTTGCAAAATTTTCTCTCGGAAAATAGCTTTTTTTGAAGAAAGTTGAGAATATTTTTCCTTGAAATTTTCGGAATTTTTAGATGAAATTTCGAAAAAAATCCTCCGAAAAATTGGAGGAGAGATAGTCGCAAATTTTTCTGCAAATTTGTTGTTTTGCGGGGGAAATTTGGCTATGTCTGATGGCTCATATACCTACGGCGTTTTTCCTTAGCATGATACAATAATAAATAGAATGCTCTAAAGTTAAACGCGAATACTTTCGGAATTGAGTTTTGGGATCTATAAATAATAATTTTTTGATTCTAAAACATTTGACCCCCCCCCCTCCCCTCCCGCAGTCTCTTCAAAGTTACAGCCCCTGCCCAAAAGACCCTCTCAATACGTTACAATATTAAATAAAAGACGAAGTTCAACGCCTATACTATTTTCACCCCTGGGAATGACATTCGTAGATTACGTCACGCGTTTGTTCGGCATTTTTCAATTAGGAACAAGAATTTCTGGCTCATTTTAGAAACAACATATTGATTCCCACAACGAGAAACAAAGTTTCTTGATTGCAATGTTTCTAAATTTCTAATCATATTTCATTTTTTGAGGAAGGTTTGTCCTACTTCATAGTTTGAAATCCATACGGAGTATTCTGCCAACAGAGAAGAAAAATCCAGGAAGTTTTCAAGGAATGATGTTGACTGGTTTTGGACTAGATGGATTAGATGAATATGCGGAGGAGGTAATTACCTAAGAGCAAGTTGCTTACTTTGCTATTAAAAAATTATACAATCTTAGCAGCATCGGGTGGTAAGGATGATTTTTTTCTCTTTTCAATTACATAAACCCATATCCTTTATTTAGTATTCAAGGTTAAAGCTATACATATGCTCATTACATTTCCGGGCATGAAATCATTTCAATCATAACCTGAGATTTAATCATGGAGGGTTAAAAAAAGATTTGCTTTTGTTATTCTTCACTGGAACTGCACTAATAAAACATCCAAGTTATTCTCTTCTTTTTATCCAAATGTTTGATTCACTTGAACTTTTAAGAAGCTCGAGGTTATTCATACATTTCTCTAACAATCGGCGTTGGTTTATGATAGTGTTTTATCCTACAAATGAATTTATAATTAACGACAACTGGTGGGACTGAATTCGAAAGGGAGACTATCGAAAGGTTCCTGACCGAGTAGTTGCAGGGGCATGCACAAAATACTGTCATAGACGAGAACACTGCCTCGTAAAATATCATGCCAGGAAAACCTACTTGGACAAAAACTCGGCGAGATAGGACTAGGAGAGAAAACAGTATAATGATTCACTTTTCGATAGCTTGAACCACTAGAATACGTAACCTTGTGGTATACACACACGTTGTCGAATGCTCACCTAAGCGTTGGGGAATCACACTCATCTAAAAGTTATCTCTGATAAAAACAGTGAATGAGAGATTGGAGAAAAGTTGCAGAAATTGTTCTTTAAAGTTCCAGATACATTGGATACTTAAAGCTGCAAAGAGAATTCTCGGAAAAATTGAGCTCGAAATTTTTACAACTTATCCATCCATGTTTTACCTGAAGAACTTGGACAGCATCCAAACGATCATAATCGCATCGGCTCATCGGTGGCTTATTTCATCAGCAAATCGGCACTCTGCCCTACTATGGAAGAACGTCGTATGAAACTTTAGTCGTTGCTACATTTCCTTGTATGTAATACGTATTATCAGGGAAACTAATAAATACTTTTCTTCCGATTTTTTGGAGAATTTCATTCCCAATTTCATTTAAACTATTTGAATATTTCAAGGTACAACATCAGGGTGTCTGCCAAGACAGGCTGGTCAAAGATCAGTACTTTTACATACATTCCCAAGAAATTCAGTCTCTCCTCGATAGAAAAATTCAGTACTTTTTCAGTACCTCCATTTGATGAAATTTGAAAAATTTCAGAAATTTTAATTTCATGGTTACAGTGCGACAAAAATGACAAAAAATAGAAAAAGTTCCGGACCTTTGGAGGAAAATCCGCACCTTTTCATTACTTCCAGAACGCCCTTAAAAAATCGGTACCATTTCCGGACTTGTCGACACCCCGAATATTCCCACCTCTTCCAGAAATTAATCTTTTATCGGAGGGAAGTTGCACTGAAAATATATTCTCGGCGTTTTTACCAAGGTCCGTTGGTACCTTCACTATCTCACTTTTTTACCAAGTATTGGTAGTTTGACCAAGACAGACTGGTAAGCTTACCTAAAAACCGGTATTTTTACTGTTTTTTTTCAGGTAAGAATACCACATTTATTGGTAATCAATTCCCGGTAACTTTTCCATTTTATCTCGGTAATTCTACCATAGTCGATAAAAAATATCGGCGTTTTTACCAAGGTCCAGTAAAATTACCGAGAAAGTTCAATAATTTTACTGAGATTTCTCGGTAAAATTACCAATTTCATAAATGGCAATTTTACCAAGAAAAAACTGGGACCAAATACAACCCTGAATTCTTGGTAATTTTACCCTTCTCTTAGTAAATACACAGAGATTTTTTTTCAGTGTGGCAGCGTCCAAAGGCTCATACGGTTTTTATCCTCGGCAGAGCGATATAAGAGTCGGGATTCGACTAACCCGCTTTAATCCTCGGGACAGTGCCGTCTAAATATAGTTCTAGAAGCTATCTTTTCGGATATTTTCTCTCTGAGGGTTGGCTAAGACGCGGAGATTTCGATATCGAAAATGCGTCGAGGCAACGCCCAGTTGTTGCGAAGGACGAGGTGTAAATGCAACACGCCACGGCATTTGCGGCGCGGCGGGCGTAATAAGCCGCCGACAGCCTTTGCCTTTTGAGGCGAAGTCGGTCTTCTACGGGAGTCGTTTTTGCCCGGTTCTGCATAGCGTGGCCTAAAAGCCGGACCCCGCTGCCGCCGTTAACTGGGCAGCCCCGGATTGGCAAGAAAACAAATAACGGGACTTTCCAGAGTCCTCGCGCCCTGAACTAAATGCAACTTCTGTTTTGAAATGTAAGCGTAAGCTTTAAAAAAAAAAAATCCCAGAGTGGCTTCCACTCACCGAAAAAGGTTGAGCAGCACACTGATGTATACAGAAAATTGGCAACATTGTCTTTTCTCCATTTAAACCTATGGAAATACATCAATGGACCACTACACAAGGTACGAATTAAAGGATTCTGATACATGTTTCTTATCCAAAATTTCACGCAGAAAACGATTCGCGCAACGAAAATGACTGAAACCAACTCCTAACGAAGCTATTAACGTTTTAATTTCACATTGGTTACATAGAATTTGAACTGCCCGCTCACAAGAAACTCAAAGCTCTACGCGAGTCGAATCGCGCACTACAACGGTTTCAGCGATCTTCTCAATCGAGCAATGTTCATTTCCCACCATGTGTTGTTCAAACTAAAAGCAATTTGCTATTGCTGAGCCAAAGCGTCAAGATTGAGGTTGCCAGATTTTTATATCGCAGAGACTGTCATGATAAACGTTTAGCGCGCGATGTGAATCACGTAGAGCATTGAGTTTTCATGAGCGGTTGGTTGGCCTCTACTTGAGCCCGGTAGAAGTAAACCAAAAAATCTTATATGCAAATTCTAATTGATTCTGGAGGATATGCTGACCATTGATTCCGTGGTTAACCGCGAAACCCGACAATATTTCGGCCATGAGCGATGTTCGGTCAAAGTTGCAAGTTTTACCGTATTTACTCTCACGGCGTGCTCAAATTTCGCAGGAAGGGCGTTCAAGTACGGCATTCTCACCGCACTTCTCCACCCCCCCCCCTTCTCACTGCGTCTTGTACTTCATTGGCAATGCAAAGCGGAACCTCTCTTACGTAACGCTTTATTGAAAGGTGAAACTGAGTCGGGTATTCTGTCGTCCTAGGAAAAACGCCGTATGAACCTTCAGGCGTTGCCAAATTTCCTTTGATAAAACGCGAATTTTCTGGTAAATTTATGAATATTTTCCTCCCAATTTTTCAGATAATTTAGTTCGCAATTTTACGTAAAGACCCTGAAAATTTAAAGGACAAATATTCATAATTTTCCTAGAAAATAGACATTTTATCGAAGGAAATTTGGCAACTCTCGAATGTTCATACGGCGTTCTTCCTTAGCACGGCGGTATTATCCACGTCAGTCAGCGGTCCGACGGCTGGTGAATCAGCCCTGGATACCGGGCTCATGTGTTTGATGAAGTATTGCAATGCGGACCTCAAAATTGGTACATAGGGTACACGCAGACTCGGGGAGGAAAATTCCCCGATCAAGATAATAAAAATTTCCTGAATTTACACGCGTAGAATCGGAGAGAAACATTTCTGACATTACTTTCATCACATACTGGGTCTACCATTCTGCCGCGCTGAAAAAGAACGCCGTATGAACATTCGGGAGATGTCAAACTTCCCTCCATAAAACATGTATTTTTGACGCAATTGAAGCATATTTTTCCTCTAAATTTTCAGACGTCTTAGATTAAATCGCGCACAAAATTGTCCGAAAATTTCGGAGATTAATATTCAGAATTTTCCCGGTAAATTAGGTTTTTATCGGAGGAAACTTGACAACGTCTGAAGGTTCATACGGCGTTCTCCCTTTGAACGACAGCATTATGGAGGGATTTAAAACTTAAGAACTCTACTTCCCGGTTTCATCTGGATGTGGTTATAAGCGAATTTTATTTAGAGGTTCGGTACTACTCTTGTGCCGGAACATCCGAGCTGCCATTTGATTTAAGTTCGGAACTTCCGATTCGGTGACTAACGAATCGCAACGTTGGTACGTGATTTTGGTATCACTTCGCGAGGTGGTTCTAAAAAAGGTTCGACCTATCGAAAACCAACGGATCTGATTGGTCGAATCTGGTAACAACGCGGTGTCCATTGGTGTTCGTGATTGATACGACAAATTGGGTCAGAACTTCCCATAGAGGCTCGGAACTTTGGATAAAATTCGCTTCTTGATCCTTTCTATCGAACTCAGTCCTAGAATCACGAGGCTTGATTTCTGACCTTGCGTGGGGATCCCTTGTTTTATTTCAGTTTGGGAGAACTTATAGAAGGCCGTATAACGCACCTCGGAAGGGGAAACTTTTTCTTAAGTGTGCGTTACGACGTAAGAGGGAGGAGGGGGCAGCTACAAGGGAATGGCGTCAGAGCATTACGCAATACCCGAGCGCCCTCTCCCGGTCATAAAACTTAGGTAACTCACCAGTTTCGGTAAAAAACTGCTCGACATACCCATGCTTCCTAACTTAAAAAGAGACAAAAACTCGGCAGGAAGGGGGAGGGGGTTGTCGCAGCTTCCCTAATCCCTTTCACGGCTCCGACTTGTCCTCTGTTTCACCTACTCATTGTTTTGAGATGCAGCGAAAAAAATCCGCAGACTTCCGCACAGTGGATAGAGTCAATTAGAGAGGTCGGACATGATGACATTATTGACCGAAACTGCGATTTTTGGTGTTTATTTCGACACATTTTACATTTCAAGGGACACTTTCAGAAGCAAATTTTACGAGGAAACCAATGGAGCCACTTTTAAGACCTGAAAATTTTGTATAAACGGAGTTATAAGCGTTTAAAGTTTCCAAATTTTTCCCCGACCACTCCTATTGACTCGATCCACTGTGCTCCGTATGCAGAGAGACTCGACTCGAGGAAAAAAGGTTACCCCCCACCCCCCCC
>NW_017564582.1:5915720-5944107 GCF_001854935.1 Bemisia tabaci | reverse complement strand
GGGGGGGGGGGGGGGGGGGGGGGAGATTACTTAGCGACAGGTATTGATTCTAAGAGCGCATTGCGTTGCATGACACTGTGCCAGCAATACAACCCCCCCCCCCTCCCCCCGGTCTCCTTCATCTTCGTAATGCTTATGAGCGGTAACAGTGGCGTGGCGTGCTTTGCGATATATCGAGTGTTATGTCATTTAAACCTATAGAAAAGGATCGATAAACATGGTGTTCGCAGCGAACACCTTAATAATCGATTCTTTACCATAGGTTTGAATGGCATAACAATCGATATATCGCAATTCACGCCACGCCACTGCTTACGAGCGGTAACGGGAGAGGAACCAGGGGAACATCGGGTTCCCTTAATGAAACGGGCTTGCAGCGACGGGCGACATTAATGCGACAGTTACGGACCGCGGTGCCTACGTGGAGTTCGAGGGAGATAAAAATAAAAAAAATAAAAAAATAAAAAAAACCCTGTTTTCCGAGTGAATCTCTGGATATTAAAGCCTATTAATGCCCGGTCCAAAAATTTTAGAGAAGAGTTTTTGCGGAAAACTCTCTTTTAGTTGGACTTCCATGGTTTGTGTCGAATTTACGCAAAAACTTCAAAAATTGGATTTTTGAGCATATTTCGAAACAAAGATCACTTTGTCACGCAAGAATCTAGACAATTTGAACACAGCAAGATTGTCATAACTTATTACAAACTTTTTCACGAGCATTGAGTAACCTTATTCGTTGATATTTTTGCATTTTATTTTACTTTTTTGAACCTTTTTCGTTAGCGTCTAAAATTATATTTGCCTATAAATTCAATGCACCCTATGCAGGATCGTCAAAATTGACCATTCCTCACACCAAACACTCTTGGAAACATTGAATGTACAAGGACAGTTATTTCAGGTATATCGTGGAAAACTCTGAAAGGCAAAATTTAATTTCCACCGAAAAAGTAATGAAAATGAAGCAGATTGTCAACATTGGTCAAAGCTCACTCCACAAACTCATAAGATCATTAAAATCACCTTATCGCCGACGTTCATCTCACCCTCTGTTCATTGAGTGAACGTTTTTTCTCTCCCGTAAAATTTGAGAATTTGAGCTTGTTCGGTTGTAATTGTGGCTATTTACGTAAAAAATCGCTACATAATTCTAGGAAATTCCCGATTTTTCTAGACATAAAAGTGAAAACTTACTGGTTCTGCATCGTATCAATTTTTTTACGAGTAATTTTCTTCTTCACAAGTTCCTCAAAACAACCTTTTCTTGGCAGTCGTCACCACTACAGCTGCTGTTTTATACCAAAATATCCCACCGATGTAGATCATGACACTGCGCTTCAATTACTTACACCTTTCCTATAGAGTCTATTATAGTGGCGACATCATCATAGGGATTCTCCATTATATCGAATTGGATCCAAACAATAACATTGGCGTAACCTCTTTCAATGCTACCAATGCGAAAAAATCGATATATATCGCTTTTTTGTGACGTGCCACTAATAGCATCTATCATCGGCTGAAAATAATCGACTTTCGACATCCTGTGAGAAGCGACGGTTAACCGCTCCTCCTTAAGAGTTTAACCTTAAGTTTTAACCTTTTTTTGTGGTAAAGTTTAGTAAAGCTTAACCTTTTTTAACCTTAAGTTTCGATCAATCGATTCATCGCGAAGGACGACGCGCCAGTTTCGAGGAGAGATCTGGCAGCGCCGGGCCCCGGTTTCAGCGGGCGGCAATAAAAAGGGCGTTCGTCACTTGGGGGCGCGAGCGGCTGTTACCAGGCCAGGCCGAAGCCCCCCCCCCNGGGGGGGGGGGGGGGGGGGGGGGGGGGGGGGTACGGCACGTCGAGACACTCTGGAAACCCCGATCATTTACGTCGTTTATTTTTTAACCCCTGCGCAGTAATATTTTCATAGCGGTATGATGCGACACCGCCGCGCGTCTCGTCTCGTTCCCTCGGATCCTGACAAAAAATCCCGGCTCCTCGAATCGCAGTCATCATCGTCGTCGTCGTCAGGTGAAGCGCTTCAGACTCCCTTTTCAGCCGAGTCGTTAAAAACGTTGGCTCACGTTCGGTGTTAATCCAGGTTTCAGCGCCGGCGATAAAACGGACGGATTTAACCGGAATCAACCTAACTGCACTTCACGATGCCTAATTCTCGCTCGTGTTTTGGTTTTTACGACGGAACTAAGCGGCATAATGTCTGAAAGATTCCCGTGGATTTACTTCGGACTGTAGAGAAGTTAATCATAAAATTTCGAGTCGGAATGTTGCCTGGTTTTACAATTAAAACAAAAGAGGAAATCAGGCAACTTTTGATGTAGTTAAGGTGATTCTGATTGTGCAAGGGTTTCCATTCATAGATCACCATACTGAAATTCGTACTTTGTTTCGTGGTTCATCGTGCAAAATGGCACTCAGAAGCTGTCTGAAGTTGCCGAATAGAGAGCTTCTCGCGAAATTTACTTTCCGAAGGCTGCAAAATTTCAGGGTGTCTATTTTTTTTATCATTTTGGGAAATCCTGATGAAATCTTGATTTTTCTTGATTTTTGACTGCTAAATCCTGATTTCATAATTTTTCGAAATCCTGAATTTTTGCGGAGAAAAATTAAAATTTCTAAACATAAAAAAATGGCTCGATAAAAAAAAAATCCGATCGGGCGGCAGAATTTTCTCAAATTCTGATTTTACGACCGATTTTCCCTCAAATCATGATAAAATCGGGAAAATCCTGATGCTAGATTCTGATTGTGCAAGGGTTTCCATTCATAGATCACCATACTGAAATTCGTACTTTGTTTCGTGGTTCATCGTGCAAAATGGCACTCAGAAGCTGTCTGAAGTTGCCGAATAGAGAGCTTCTCGCGAAATTTACTTTCCGAAGGCTGCAAAATTTCGGGGTGTCTATTTTTTTTATCATTTTGGGAAATCCTGATGAAATCTTGATTTTTTTTTTATTTTTGACTGCTAAATCCTGATTTCATAATTTTTCGAAATCCTGAATTTTTGCGGAGAAAAATTAAAATTTCTAAACATAAAAAAATGGCTCGATAAAAAAAAAAATCCGATCGGGCGGCAGAATTTTCTCAAATTCTGATTTTACGACCGATTTCCCCTCAAATCCTGATAAAATCGGGAGAATCCTGATGCTAGACACCCTGCTTTGTCGTGCAACACAAGGACCCTTCATTTGGGCATAGGAAGACAAACTGAGTGAGGGTGCTTACCTGCTGCATTTTTTCGAAGTCTAGGCACGGTCGATGGGTGTAGTTGGGGTTGGAGGATTTCTGTGGGAACTTGTGTTTATGCCTCTTGCGGGGCGAGGCGTTGGGGACGGTCGGGACGGGGGAGGTGGCCCCCTCGGGGCCGGAGGGGCTCCCCGCCCCCGCGGCCGCCCGCTCGGGCCCGGCGCCGCACCCGGGCCGGGCGCACGCCCCGGTCACCGACGCCGATCCGTAGTGGAACAGCTTCACCGGCGGCGAAAGAGATCTCTGTCCGGGTTTGTGCACGTCCACCGGCGGCGACGTCCTGAATTTCACCGGCGTCGTACACGCCGTCAGTGCCTGTAAATATAAACGATCAAATCAGAGACAATCGCAAAAGACGTGACACGAGTGATGGCCCAACGTCAAGGTCTCGATGGACGATCAAATTCCTGAACCAATTGCCATCAAAAAGTGTCGGGAGTCATCAGTCTTGAACTCATTAATTTGCTTAATTTTAATAGGAAAACTTGGCAGAAATGTTTCCAGAGGCAGGAAATGATGAATGGTGGCCTCCATTCTGATCTTACTTTGAACAAAACAGTGCGGCCCGTCAAATGATGGTAGATGGTGACCATCAGTCATCAGCATGTCTACTTTGATCGGAATTGGTTCGGGATTTGACCGTCTATCCAGGGCTTCAGGCAAAAAGTTCCTCGACGTGGAAAATATAAAACGAGATATTTTTACCACGGGTTAGAAGAGTTAATTCTGCATGCGTGTTTGGGTTGAGCGTGGTCGAGGCCCAAAAAAGAGTCCTACCATAACTCATTATTTTCCGTAGCCTACCAGGGTGTCTACTAAAACAGGCTAGCCAAAAAGTAGTACTTTTACAGTACTTTTTCAGTGCATTCCTAAGAAATTCAGTACCTCTTCAATAGAAAAATTCAGTATTTTTTCAGTGCCTCCGATTGACGCGATTCGAAAAATTTCCAAAATTTGAATTTCTCGCTCAAATTACGACAAAAATTACAAAAAATTCCGGACCTTCTTGCGGAATTTCCGCACTTTCTCTGTACGTCCGGGCCGCCCATAAAAAATCAGTACTTTTTCTGGACTTTCCGGAAATTCCGGACTTGTAGACACCCTGGTATAGCGTCGCACACTTTTGGTCGCTCCTATGACGTAAGGGCGTACCTCAAATTCTGCATGAGCCTTAGAAAGCGTGAATTCATACGTAAAACAGGGCTCACGTAGAGATTGAGATAACCCCTAGGTCAGAGGGGCGACGTTTTCTGCACTGGAAAAACACACACCCATTGGATCTGGAGTCCGGACTCTTAAAAACATCGAAAAGAAAAGGTACTCTTGATTCAATCAGAATCTAGCTTAAATCAAGAACCAAGCCTCTTAATTTAAGCGGATTTCCTTTTGATTCGAGCAAAAATCCGATTGAATCAAGGGTATTTTTTCTTGTCAATGTTTTCAAGAGTCTGGACTCTAGATCCAATGTGTTTTCTTTCCGGTGTGACCCACCTCATTCTCTGAATGTTTCTTCTTAAATTTTCCAGATCTGCGAACAGGGTTGCCAGCCAAATTATTTTTTTCCATTCCCTGACTTTCCAATATTTTTCCCTGACTTTCCAATATTTTTCCCTGACTTTTAAGTATGGATCTGACGCAGTCTGTTAAAGTGAAATTGATCCAGTTGATCCCGCAACGCGAACCCGAGACCGCCCGCGCCTAATTCCACGAGAAATCAGAAAAATCCCTGACCAACACCGAAATTCCCTGACTTTTCCCGGTTGATTTTTTTCCTGGACTTTTCCCGGTTTTCCCGGTCGCTGGCAACTCTGTGCGAACCCTCTTGGGAGCGATGATAGGATTCTTACCTCGTCATCGGAGCTGCTACTGCTGTGTTCCCTGTGTAGAAAGACGCTGGGGGCTTGGTGAAGCCGGCTGAGGGGCCGCCGCGGGTGCGGGTTGTGTGGGGTGTGGCTGTGGGGCTCCGGGGCCTCGGGCTGGGGGCGGCTCACCTGGGACCACTTGCGCTTCTCCGGGAGGGCCGAGGTGCTCCGCGAGCGGGAGGGGGAGGCGCAGGAGAGGGCGCGGGCCCGGGCGGCGAGGGCGGCCAGCTCCCCCGGGCACGGCTCCTCTTTCTGGCTGTTGATCACCTCCAGCTCCTCCTCGCTCGAGTGGTGCTCGTAGGTCAGGTCGCAGTCCGAGGGGAGGCCCGAGTCCAGGAAGTACGGCGAGGGGGTCGCCGCCCCCGTCGTCGCCCCCGAGCAGGAGGACCGCGAGCCCAAGCTCCCCTCCGCTCCTTCGCCTTCGCCCTGACCTTCGTCCATCACTGAAACAAAAACAAAAACATTCATTTTAATCCCCGAAGGTATAACGTTGCATGGTGTCAAAGACTATCCCCTTAAAATATCCAAACTTAGTAAATTAGGTCCGTCAAAATTAGGAACATCAAGTTCCACACTTGGTAAAAAAAACCTCTTGGTTCAAGAGTGCAGTTTCTTGTCGCCGGATTTAAAAGTCTAGACTCTTGTTTCAATGCAAAATCCGCTTGAATAAATGCAAAATCCGCTTGAAAAAAGAGTTCAAGACTCTTGAATCCGGCGACAAGAAACTGCACTCTTAAGTCAATACACCGCGGCATTGGTCCAAGAGGTTTTTTTACCAGTGCAAGTGTTCCAAGTGGAGCTGTTCCATCGGCGATTAATTGATCAATCGATTATCGAACGTGTTTCGATTTGATTGATTAATCGATTGAAAAAATTTCGATTAACTGTTTTTTCGAGTATTTACTATCGATCAATCGGAAATTAAAGGCTTCAGATGACACGAGTATATAAGTTTTACGAGATGTAAATAACTAAAAAAATACATGTCCTGATCCATGTTATTTACACCGGACTTTATTTTTAATAGAGACAGTGTCTTGTTAAGACTTTTGTTCCTATATGAGGGTATCTAGTTTTTTTTTCAATTTTGGGAAATCCTGATTTTTCCTGATTTATAACTGCTAAATCCTGATTTCATGATTTTTCCAAATCCTGCGATCAAATCTTGATTTTTTGCGGAAAAAAATTAGAGTTTCTGCGTAATCGTATGCGAAAGCATAAAAAATCCGATAGGCAGCCGACTTATCTCAAATCCTGATTTTACGACCGATTTTTCCTCAAATCCTGATGAAATCGAGATTAAAGCCCGACTGACCTCAAATCCTGATAGAGTCGGGAAAATCCTGATGCTAGACACCCTGTATAACAAAGAAGTCTTGTATGGTTCAAATATGACAAGGGCCTGGATCCTTGTAGTTGTAACAAAGTAATTTCTCAGTAAAAAAATGCAACAAGCAATTACCGCAACATAACGTGAAACTACTCCAAGGAAGCTGTAATAAGCTTGTGATAAAAAATATGATTTTCCGCCTTCCCAAGGGTGACTCGCCGTCTTCCATTTCTAGCGTTCCTCCAAAGCCGTCGTTACACAATTATCGTACTTCATCGATTAAGATATTGAAATTGAGATTGATCGTGAGACAACGGCTACATAGTATTTCCAGTTTTTGTCCAAACAGCCGGAAGGGGCTGGACGAGGCGATTGAAATTCAAACGCCGGCGCACAGTGGATCGAGTCAATAGGAGAGGTCGGACAAAATTTGAAAACTTTGAACGCTTAAAACTCCGTTTATACGAAATTCTGAGGTTCTGAGAGTGGTTTCATTGGTTTTCTCGTGAAATTTTCTTCAAACGGCACCCCTTAAAATTTACAATAAGACTAAGTAAACATAAAAATTTGCAGTTTTAGTAAAAAATTTCATGTCCGACCTCTCTGATTGACTCAATCCACTGTACGGCGGTGGCCGCTTGAGCCACAGCACGGGCTGAGAAAATAATGATAGGCTCGGAGAGCGATTAAAAGCTCAACTTTGTAAGCTAATGCCAGAGAAACCGCCTTTTTTGCTAATTGTAAGCTTCGCGACGAGTAGCCACTAATTACCGAGGCACTACCTGGACTCCGTTTCGCAATAAGGAGTTACTATTTCTGACTCTTCCATTAAGGAACCTGCCAGGACGGGTGAACTGATGGCACGTATCTTGATCCTAAAAGAAGGCAGATATAATGGTTCCATAATCTTTATTACAAAATATGGTCCATTCACGAGTCTGCTTCGTATTCTGCACCAATTGCACTGAAAAAAGAAAGAAAGTTTTACCTCGCGACTAAATTTTCCGTGCAGATTTTCGACCGGTCATACGAAGTATGCTTGAGTTAACCGGTATTCAGAATAGCGAATAAATTTGGAATTTGAATTATCTGATGTTTCGGAAAATACAGGATGAAAGGTAAAAAAATGTAAGATTTTCCGATCCACCTATACTGCGTGCTAAGGAAGAACGCCGTATGAACATTCGAGAGTTGCCAAAGTTCCGCGGATAAAATGTTCGTTTTAGAGGATACTTATGAATATTTTTTCTTGAAATTTTCAGACACTTTAGGTCCAATTATAAACAAAATTATCTGAGAAATTGGCAGAAAAATATTCAACAATTTTCCTGAAAATTAGTGATTTGTCAGAGGGAATTTGGCAACTCCTGAAGGCTCATAAAACTTTTTCCTTAGCACGCCAGTATAGGAGACAAGTTCAGATTACCGGAGGAGACGGCAGCTCTCATCTATAGAAACCAAAATTGCATATATTTATAGAAATATCAGAAAAGTGACTGGGCAGAATGGTCACAGACATTCAAAACCATCGGATGCAGATACCAGAGCTTATAGTATTTTCAAAGTTCCCAAAAATTCCCTGTGTTTTCCCTTAGTTTTTTTCTGGGTTCGCAAGGGAAAAGGAAAGGCAGAACCCGGCAAAAACAGAATTTAGGCGGTGAACATTTTTAATTTTTTTTGAAAAACGTAAAGAGTCGTTTAGTTTTTTCCCTGAATTAAGTGTGTTTCCCAGGGGGTTTCCCAACCAAATTTCATTCCTTTTGTTTTCCTCATTTCCTCACTGGACGGAGCCCTGGATACGCTCCTGAGCGCTGCAGGCGACGATACGCTCTCACTTTCCACGCTCATTCAAAACGTTCAAGGACTTAAAAGGAAGGGATTCCTCGCAATCGCATCGCCTCCCTGATTACGATCTGCCCTTGACGTCAGTGAACGGGTAGCGGTGGCGGCTGAGTCGGAGGAAAAGCGCTCAAGATTCGGCGAAAATCGATACGATGGCCGTCTGTTTATTGTTTGAGTTCAACATCCATCGTCTCGGCTGGAAACTCAAGACCGGATCACGGCGGAGGATCGCTTGTCAACGAAAGCGCTTCCCTGAAACCTCTTGCCGAGTCGTTCGCACGCCACGCCAACCGCACTATTACTGAACCCTCAAAAAACGAAGTTATAGCCCCGGGCGTCGCTATGCCTCAGTTAGAGTGCTCTGAAATCGGGGTGCCGAGCTTCAGAGAGTTCGGAAAAGCTCTTTTCACTGGAAAAAAGACGAAATCAAGCGAGGAACCGAAATTCGGATCCTGGTAAGCAGCACCTGCTCTGCCGTGCTAAGGAAAAACGCCGTATGAACCATCAGGCGTTGCCAAATTTCCCTGGATAAAACACGAATTTTCTGGAAAATTCATGAACATTTTTCTTCCAATTTTTCAGATAATTTTGTTCGCTATGTCACCTAAAGCTTCTGAAACTTTCGAAGCAAAATTTTCATAACTTTCCTACGGATTGAACATTTTATCGAAGGAAAATTCGGCAACTCTCGAATGTTTACACGGCGTTCTTCCTTAGCACGGCAGTGCTGTTTCCAAGCTTCGTCGTTTCCTAGACGAAGGAACATAGCTCCAATTCAAGGTTGCAACATTGACGCAACAATTTTGTTCTTTTGCAAGGATACACCTGTACAATTTTCCCCCAAAATTTTTCAGATATTTGCATGAGATCGGAAAAAAATTAGAGAAAATCTCGATTGGAAATAGTCAAAATTCTCCTGGTAAAAATTCAATATGCGAGAGGAAATTTAGCAACATTGGAATGTTGTTACGTTCTTTCGTGAGGAGAACGACGAACTGTGCAATAATGTGTATGGTGTGATTAACCGTAAAAGATGCCTCCACTTCCTGGACTGTTTATTGGAAAATTGTCCCTGAACTTAAGTCTCATTTTCATACAGAGTTTTTGTTTTTAGGAGCCACCATTTCTGCTGAAATAAAGAATAATTGTGCAATCTTCGTAACGCCTGATGCTTCTTTATGGAATGGTCCGTACAGAAATCGGACTTGAATGTTCGATCTAACTTTTCGCGAGGGACACGTGTCCATCCAAGTGTATTGGCGGAAAAGCGTTATACAATTCCGATTTCTGGGAAGTAAGAGGACTCGACGTGCCGTAATCTTCGGAGTAAAATGTCACGGGTTGCGTCACGAGTGTTTCGCAGGGGAAAAATGAAGGGACCAAAAAACAGGAAAATACTCTCTCCAAGATTGAGATGGGATGCGTTCCTCTATTTATCCATCATTAAAATCAAAGGATCTTACGATCTTACGTAATTCATTCTTCACGAATGATGATAGTAACGATTGTTTTTTCCCTGTTTTAGAGTGAAAAACAATCGGATATTCACAATCTCGAGAAGGTCGAGATAAAGTAGGCATTATAGGAGGGTGATCTCTTCTACCACTTCGTCGATGATGCTCTTGAAAATAGCTCCGAAAAAAGTTTTCCAAGAGCTTACTTTAGATTATCCTTTATTTAATACGAAATTTCGGGCTTATGCCTCTCTACAGGCCTATCGTTGCTCAGTTTTTGGGTAAAGAAAAAGGAAGACACATTAGAGGACACTTTCAGACGTATCTAAAATGTAGAGCAGCTGATGCTTAGTGCACTTTTCAACACACGGTATAGTATTAAGTGAAGCTCTCTCGCGGGATATAGACTGATTTAGTGACTACATCATTTGATATAATATCAAATCTTGGTTCAAACCAAAACAAACTAACAAAACATCGTCGTAATTTCGAGTACATAGGTTGAATTTGCTTCCAGGGCCGGATTTAGGGGATGGCCACATGGGCCCAGCCCATGGCGGCAAATTTAGGGGGGCGGAAAATTTTGAATTTTTTTTAAATGTAGGAATAAAAAAAAATCTGATTCAGAAAAAAATTACAAACGAGAAAACGCGACAAAATTTCTCATTTCCTGTGAGTATAGTAATATTTCTAATTTTGACGTCTTTCGGTGATATAAAAGGCAGCACCTTTAATTAGTGAGTAAAGAGAGAACCCAAACACGCAATTTGGCCTGGAACGGCGCGGCGTAAAGAGCAATGATGACGAGGACTTGAGATGAAAAGGAGAAGTCCTCGGTGCGGCGGTCAGCATGTAACACATATGAGCGCCTACAAGACTGCATGAATACTTCAGGCATTGCATCAAACACTGTGCGGTCAGCAGCGGTCATCAGCGCGCGCGGCGTGAAACGCATGGCGCCTACAAGACTGCATAAATACTTCATGCATTGCGCTAAATACAGTGCGGTCAGCGCGGCGGAAGTTAAAATTATTGAGCCACCTTAAGTTTGTTCTTTTGCAATTGTTTCGTTCAATACCTGTGAAAGGAAGGCCTTGTCCACACAGAGATAGGTTTACGGAACTTAACTTCCGCGCAAAGTTTCGTGAACTTTTGCTAGTAGTGTTGACAGGGCTTTCGCAAAAAATGTGTCCAACACGAGTAAACGCGTCTTTTGCACCTCTCCCCCTCTGGCACGTTCACTTGATGTTTTTTATTGATGTTTCGGAACGAATGAGAAGGGGGCGTCAAAATATAGGCGGCCCATGGGCGATAAGTAGGTAAATCCGGCCCTGTTTGTTTCAGTCGACTCTTCCACATGATTTAAATTACATTCGCGGAATTTGGAAAAAAATATACCGCAGAAATTTGATCATTACCACCCTCTTCGGAAACACTGCAGCAATTCCCACTCTCTCCTTGTACAGGTACTCTAAAAAAGGGTTTCATCTGGTTACACCGGTAGCATGGCGTGCTTTGCGATGAATAGATTGATCTGCCATTGAAACCTACGGAAAAAGATCGTTAAACAGGGGGTTCGCGACGAACACCTTAATGATCGATTCTTCGCCATAGCTTCGAATGGAGGAATATTGATAATCGATCGTTCACGCCTCGCCACTGCATTACACTCCAGCGGGCTGATTATTGAAATTGATATACAAAGCAATAGACAAAGAGGGAAAAAAGGATATGGAGGGATCCTATTCGTGGAAGCGGGTGATTGCAATGGACAAAGGACGTAGGTAATAGACTAACTAACGGCAACCCACGAGAGACCCGATAGTTAGTCCATAATTTTCTCCGTTAGTCTATAAGAACTACCCACTTCAACCTATAGGATTCCTCTATACTTCTTATGTCTTCTTTGTCTATAGCTTTGTCTATCAATTTCAATAATCGGCCCGCAGCGTGACATCGTTTCTTATGTGAAATTTCGATGTTTCGCACGTGAATCTGGATTTCTGCATAGGTTCGGGTTCCGCGAATACGATTAGCACTCGTGCTCATCAGCCGGGTCTTAACGCTTGCTGACTCCGAATGGAAGGACTGCACACTCAGTAACGAAGCATCAGATGACAGCGTAAACTCTAAAAAAAAAATTGAGGGGGGGGGGAGGAAGGTTAAAAATCGATACCCAACTGACTGAAAAATACGACGTGAAAAGGACGACTATATTAATTAAAAAGGAAACGTGGGGCGAAAAGGAGGGGAAGAGGGGGGGGGGTCGGAACCCCACGACCTCTTCGCTACATTCGCCGTTGCCAAACGTGCGATTTGTGACACTTTCCCTCGGTGAAAGCGAAGCGGATCGATCGTTCAATCGTTATCGAAATAACTTGACCGATGAATCGAGTGGTTATTCCAACAATATGGCAGCACTGTTAATACTCGATTTAACTTCATTGAATAAATCGATTCTCGCTGAGATAGGCTGCCTCAAGAAGGAGCGATCGTTTAACAAACATTTAAATAAAGAAAAAACAGTGTTGCCAAATTGCAAGAATCGCTACTGGATAAATCTCCATCTTAGCACACTGGAAAAAAAAACACATTGGATCTAGAGTCCAGACTCTTGAAAACATTGAGAAGAAAAAATACTCTTGATTCAATCGGATTTTTGCTTGAATCAAAACGAAATCCGCTTAAATTAAGAGGCTTGGTTCTTGATTTCAGCTAGATTCTGATTGAATCAAGAGTACTTCTTCTTGTCGATGTTTTTAAGAGTCTGGACTCTAGATCCAATTTGTTTTTTTCCCAGTGTTCTTGTAAAATTTACCATAAATTTTTTTCATTATAATTTACTGATAATAAGTCGATTACTTAGGTATGCTTCCTTTGTCCATTGCAACCACCGGCTTTCACCAGTAGAATCGCTTCATTTTCCATTCGCCTCTTTGTCTACCGCTTTGTCTATCAATATCAAGAATGAACCCTCTGCATCTCTAAAGCCGAGGCTAACCCCGCGACTCTTAAAACACGTGTCAAGCATGTCACGGGCGGAACTGAAGAGAGGAGTTGATGTGAATCATCAAATTTGACTTGCAACGGTACCGTTCTGCCGTGCTAAGGAAGAACGCCGTATGAACATTCGAGAGTTGCCGAATTTCCTTCGATAAAATGTTTATTTTTTAGAAAACTTGTGAATACTTTTCCTTGAAATGTTCAGAATCTTTAGATGAAATTGTGAACTAAATTATCTGAAAAATTAGGAGGAAAACGTTCATAAATTGACCAGAAAATTTGCGTTTTATCCAAGGAAATTTAGCAACGCCTGAAGGTTCATACGGCGTTCTTCCTTAGCATGGCAGCGTTTTCCCGGGTGTCTTAGCGATCAGATCGGATCGGAGCCAGTTCCCCGAAAATCCGTCGGCTGCGAAGACAGCTTCTCCATTGATGACCGAGATCCGCATCGGCGTCTTAAGTTAGATATATAGGGGAGCCTGTGCACGCTGCTGAACAAGTTTGGATTGTTCTTGGAAGCTCGCTCTATTTCAGTCTCGAGTCACTTAGAACTTATTTTCCAAGCGTCATTACACCGGGCTTTTCCCTGAGATCGAAGAGTTGGGAGAACGAATTACTACGACGACGACGCACACTGGAGCGACTCAATGGGAAGGGTCGGACAAAATATGGAAACTTTAAAAGCTCATAACTCCGTTTATACAGAACTTTGAAGTTCTGAAAGCGGATCCATTGGTTTCCTCGTGGAATTTTCTTCTGAAAGCACCCCTCGAAATGCAAAATGTGACGAAATAAACATCAAAATTTGCAGTTATAGTAGAAAATTTAATGTCCGACCTCTCTAATTGACTCGATCAACTGTGCGACGGACACTGAAGCGAGTCACTGGGAGAAATCGGACAAGATGTAAAACATTTGAAAGCTCATATCGTCGGTCTTCTCACGAAAGGACGCAACACCGTTTCAATGTTGCCAAATTTCCCCTCGCAAATTGCATATTAATCAGGAAGATCTTGGGCATTCCTAACTGAAAATTTCACCGATTTTGCTTCAGATATCGTGAAAAAATCAGATATATTTTGAATACAACTTGCACAGGTACATTTAAGTAAATTAAATTAATAGTTTCCGGAAAATGCAAAAGATCTAGAGCATTCCGGGATTACAAAAGTTCCGAGAAAAAAAAACTTCCCTACTTCTTCTATTCTCATTTCTCTTTGTAACCACACCTGTCCACAGACGCATGTAGATTCCTAGTCTATCATTAAAGGAACAGAAGCCAAAAAAATCACACCGGATAAAAAAACCCCGAGAAAAATTCGGGAAAATCTCAAAAGTTCCGGAACTCGGAACTAGTTCCAGAAAATGGGAACATTTCGGAACATTTTTGACTGTGAATGTTTCTTATGAGTTAGGGGTGGAAGAAATTTAGACAGCAAGGGAGTCTCGCCTGTTTCCAAGAGGATGATGCCGCGAGAGAAAGGGATCGCGGGGGGGGGGGGGGTGGAGGAGGGGGCACTTGAGCATACTCAAAGGGTGTGCGAATAATCGGCGACTTTTAAGGTGCGAACGCGAGTTTCCGCTCCCTTCCGTCCGTCGACGCGATGCCGCGCCGCGGGTCTTTGTCCCTGTCCCTGTGGGTGTGTCCCTGGTCCTCTGGTTTCCTACGAGTCCTTTTGTTGCCAACCGGGGCGCGACGACGACGTCAACGAGAGTTTGTCTGATGTTTCGCCGCGCTCTTGCGTTTGTCACGTCGCGTCGCACGTTAGACCGAGTCCGTAGGAGAAGTCGGACAACATCTGGAAACTTAGAGAGCTTATATTTTTGAAAACATGGAACAAAAAAGTCTAAAAGTGGTTTCATTGGTTTTTTCATAAAATTTTCTTTCAGAAACACCCCTAGAAATTGAATTTGTGACGATCTTAACATCAAAATTTGAAATTTTCGACAGACCGACTTCTGTAGTAAGCTTGTTCCTCCGTGCGCCGTCTCGCCGGCACGAGTGCAGGTGACGGGATGGCCAGACGCTCAGACGCCAGGGGTGTTACAAGTACCAACACGTCGCACAAAGGATCGAGTCCATCAGAGGTCGGACATGATTTTTTTAAAACTGCAAATGCTCAGGTTTATTTCGTCACATTTTAAATTTTAAGGGGTGCTTCTAGAAGAAAATTTCACGAGGAAACAAATGGACCGCGTTAAACAGAAAGGAACCAAGCCACATCAGTTATTGCCAAATTTAATTTGGCAATTCAATTTCTTACATGGAAACGGTTGTGCGGATTTTCGTGCAAATTTCAGCGAATTTTTTCCACAGTACGAAGCAAATTCCTTGAAATTTTCAAAGGAATCCATGGAAACGTTCTCTTGTAAAAAATTAAATTGCCCAGTAAGATTTGGCAATAGCTGATGTGGCTTGGTTCTTTTCTGTTAAACGCGGTCCAAATGGAGCCTCCTTTAGAACCTCATAATTTTGTATAAACCGAGTTATAGGCTCTTAAAGTTTCCAAATGCAGCGGCAAAGTGCGCAGCTAGCCCGAATTTTCAAAGCGTTGAGCAAAAAATGATAATTGAAGAGAAAACTCAACATTTTTTTTAAAAAGTCGCGTTTACCGCGATTCATGGACCGTGAAATAATATATTTTGGACACTCTCCCCAGGGAGAATCTCTTACCAATAAGTAAAATTTTGACCGATTCAAGGCAGAAGAAATGGTGAAAATTTAGTTTTCCTGCCTCAAAATATTATAGAAATAAAAAAATTGAGGTTTGACGTGAAATACAAATATGTTATGTGACCGTGAACCTATTGGGTAAAAAAAGACAATTTGCAAAAATAACCTATGTTTTGTAGCCGTTATACCTGCGATTAAAGACCGTGTTCAACACATTAGTGACTTACTAATAAAGGGATAAGGAATGAGCTTGTCCGGTCGCTCTAATAATCAGTTGGTGCTTTGCTGGTAAATGTTATATCCAAGATTTTCAGGCTGCTAACATAAAGGCAGGGCCGGATTTAGGGGGTGGCCATACATGGGCCGCGGCCCATGGCGGCAAATTTTGCAATCTTCTTGAATGTAGGTATCAAGAAAAATATCTGATTCAGAAAAAAAATTGCAAACGAGAAAAGGCGAAAAAATCTCTCATTTCCTAAGAGTTAAATTATGTTAAGTTCTAATTTGTTCGTCTTTTGGTGATACAAGAGACAGCACCTTTCATTAATCTAGTTGAGAGAGAAACCGAACACGCAATTTGGCCTGGAGCGGCGCGGCGCGGCGCAGAGAGCAATGATGACGAGGACTTGAGATGGCAAGGAGAAGCCCTCGGAGCGCCGGTCAGCATGGAACACATATTAGCGCCTGCAAGACTGCATGGATACTTCGCGCATTGCGTCAAAAACATTGCGGTCAGCAGCGGTCGGCGTGAGACGCATAGCGCCTGCAAGACTGCAGGAATACTTCACGCATTGCGTCAAAAACATTGCGGTCAGCAGCAGTCGGCGTGAGACGCATAGCGCCTACAAGACTGTAGGAATACTTCACGCATTGCGCCAAACACAGTGCGGTTGGCGCGGTGGCGGAAATTAAAATCATTAAACCACATTCATAATTTTTCACCATTCTTTCATAATTTTTTCGTTCTTTTCTCAAAAATGAAAGGCCTCCTCCACACATATTTTTACGGAACTTAATTTTCGCGCAAAGTTCTGTGAACTTTTGCTAGTGTTGACAGGGCTTTCACAAAAAATGTGCCCAACACGAGTAAACGCGTCTTATGCACCCCTCCTCCTCCGGCACGTTCACTCTTGATGGATGTATCGATGTTTAAAAACGAATGAGAAGGGGCGGCAAAATACAGGCGGCCCATGGGCAGTAAGTAGGTAAATCCGGCCCTGCTTAAAGGTAAAAATATATTCATAAATGTTTAATGCTTTCAGGCCTCAGACGGTTTTGCTTTATTACTCTAAACCTTACGTTAGGTTTGACTTGACCTTTTCATCTCCCTCATCAAGTATTCGATCCCTCTTTCCCTCGATTCCGTCCACTAGAACCTTAACGTCATTTATAGACAGCCCCGGAGGGATTATCCGTTACATTAGATTGGATCCAAACATTGAAAAATATCCTCTTCTAAAGATTGAACACAGATCGATACCTATCGAATGTTCGATACCCGCCGCCCACGACGAAGAATACGTGGATTCGAGACGGTTTTCAAACCTCGACGACGACGCGGGTATCGAACGGAGAGTGGTCGCGCCCGCATCGGACTTCACCGTCGCACACTGGATCCAGTCGATTAGAGAAGTCGGACATGTAATATTTTAATGAAACTGCAAATTGAGATGTTGCATGTGTGAGGAATTTGCGGTTTGACTGTTGATTCTTAGGTAAAAGTTCGCGAGAAACACGATGGTGCCACTGGTTTTCCCTGAAATCATCTCTCAAGCTCAAAAAAAGCTCTCAAGTTGAGGCCAATGTGGAGGGGATATCCCACGCTATCCTGAGAGTCCACCTCTACATCAAGACAAACTCTCCATGCAAAAATAGAGAGCAAATACATTGAGAGGGCTGCCACTTTATTTAGGGACTCTAAAACTGAAAACACGGCATCACTGCTAATGTATTTGCTCCCTATCTTTGCATGGAGAGTTTGTCTTGATGTAGAGGTGGACTCTTAGGATAGCGTGGGATATCCCCTCCATTTCGGCTTCAACTTGAGAGCTTTTTTTGAGCTTGGGAGATGATTTCAGAGAAAACCAGTGGCACCATCGTGTTTCTCGCGAACTTTTACATCAGAATCAACAGTCAAATCACAAATTCCTCACACATGCAACATCTCCATTTTGATGTATATTTTGTCACATTTTACGTTTCGAGGGGTGCCCTCTGAAGAAAATTTCACGAGAAAACCAATGGAACCGCTTTCAGAACCTTAAAGTTTCGTATAAACGGAGTTACGAGCGTTTGAAGTTTCCAAATTTGGTCCGAACTCTTCCAATGGACTGGATCCATTGTGCGTCGCCGGCCGCGCGGCACGCATCTAAAATTATCCCCCATTTAATTATATTTATTTTCCACCGAGAATTTTCGCCAACTTCCCCCATTTTTCGCCTGACGAGTCACGTTCCCGGCTCCTTCTCCTTCTCTGACTTTCGCCCCGGCCCAGACAAGAGGGATGGACTGGGAGAGGAGGGGGTGTCTTGACTCCCCCGACTCATCGTTAGAAGTTTCCGTTATGTTTACTTGAGTTTAACCTGGGCATTATCCCGTTAATCACCCTCCCCGAAACTGCGAACGTGTTTTAATATACATTCTGCCGTGCTGAGGGTAAAAAGTCTTATCAACACGGAGCCGTTGCCGAATTTCCTCTGGTAGATCACGATTTCTGGAAAACTTATTCATGGTGTCTAGTTTTCTTTCATTTTTGGGAAATTCTGATGAAATCCTGCTTTTTGACTGCAAAATCCTGATGTTATAATTTTTCCAAATCCTGATTTTTGGCGGAGAAAAATTAAAATGTCTGCATACGCATATGCGAAACCATAAAAAAATCCGATCGGACGGCCGACTTATCTCAAATCCTAATTTTACGACCGATTTTTCCTGAAATCCCGATGAGATCGGGATGAAATTCTGATTGACCTTAAATCCTGATTTTACGACCGATTTTTCCTGAAATCCTGATATAATCGGGAAAATCGAAAAAATCCTGATACACCCTGTTCTTGTGGATATTTCTCTGGCGTGCATGCACGGACTACGGGCGAACGTCTATCGTTTTTGTTTGGCAAACTATGTTAGACAATCAAAAATGAGTGTACAGAAAATCGATACGTCGTCGCAGGCAATAAGCAATCGTCGTCACTGGTGAACAATAAAAATGCATCAAATTTAGAGATACATGCGGACAGTATTAGAGTGCTGATTATTTTGCCTCCAATAGGAATAGACACTTTCTCCTCAGTGAGAAACACATAGTAACGCAGGCACACTCGTGTGTGAAACCTGAGAACCTATAATTGAGTTTGGATCGGATAGGCAACTTAACTAACTCTGTGACAAAGCGTAGCGTATCACAAATAATGAAGGCGCTCCATGCCGAAATTTTTTTGAAGGTCATTGCCATCAAACCTTCATTACGCCGAAAAAACATGTGAACCGCTCGCAAATTGCCATTTCTTTTTATTGTTTTATTTATTTATTTTCTTTTCCATGAATAGGATCATCAATGACTGCACGTTGCGTATAGCTGTCCTATTAAAAGGCTGGAAAAAGCGCCGATGCCTCCATTACTAGCTCTCATTCGCAAAGTGGGAACTCGACCGAGATTCACAAAAACGCACCAAGTACAAAAGGTTTAAAGTTGATTGAAGGTTTGAAGTTCAGGTAACGGCTATTTCCGCGATAATTTTTTTGGTAGCTTTTTAGCTTTTGACAGGATAAAACTTATGACTCGTAGAATTCAAAACTACTTCCAAATAATTCTTATCGAAAATGCGACTTGGGGCGTTTCGATTAAACTCGGTCCGATTCGAGAGTAGGAATATCGAAGGTGCTTAAAGTGCAGGATTCAGAACTTGGAAAATGCTATGAGCCCCCTTCACTGGAAAAAAAAATCGTTTGGATCTAGAGTCCAGACTGTTGAAAACATTGACAAGAAAAAATACTCTTGATTTAATCGGATTTTCACTTGGATCAAGAAACTAGCCTCTTAATTTAAGCGGATTTCCTTTTGATTCAAGCAAAAATCCGATTGAATCAAGAGTATTTTTTCTTGTCATAGATTTCAAGAGTCTGGACTCTAGATCCAAGCGACTTTTTTTCCAGCGTTTGACAACAATGGGATGTTGAAACGGCGTTTCCCTACAGCACGGCAGCACGGCCGTTTAATTGAACCAAGAAGTTTCCTCAGTTTTTCCGGGACATGGCATCGAGCGACTTTCTGCGGGCATTCCTTGTTATAGCCGGCCCGCCGCCGCGCCGCCGTCGAAAAAGGCCGAAATTCCGCGCTACTCCTGCTAACCACCATTTATCAACCCCTCTCGCCTGTGCAGTTTAAATAATGCACTTCGCCATGGCAGATAAACGCGCTTGTAATGCCAGGCTACTCGGTAATATTTTACAGAGAAAGGAGTCAGCTGAGAAGATCTAATTCGAGGTGAATCGTCGTTTCGCAGACGGGAGTAGTTCCTTATGGTAAAATGTGGCTCATTTCATACCGAAATTTTTCACTGGTAAAAAAAACCTCTTGGTTCAAGATAGCAGTTTCTTGTCGCCGGATTTAAGAGTCTGGACTCTTGTTTCAAGCGGATTTTGAATTGAATCAATGCAAAATCCGCTTGAAACAAGAGTTCAAGACTCTTAAATCCGGCGCCAAGAAACTGCTCTCCTAAGTCAATGCACCGCGGCATTGGTCCAAGAGGTTTTTTTTTTACCAGTGATTGTTTTATTTTAACGAGGAGCCATGATGTGCATTTTTTTGAAGTTTTCATGGAGAGTTTTCCGGGTAAAATCATTTTCCACGAGTCGATCTTTCGTCTTGCAGTCGAGAGTGGATCGGTCACTGCTGGTAGAGGTGGAGTAACGTACTAGAGACAAGACCTATGTTGCCAAATTTCTCCCGATAAAAAATTCATTCCTGAGATAAGTCATGAATATATACACATCGGCATATGTACAGTCATTAATTAATGGCCCTCTGATGTGTGTTGAAGCGCTCCCGAATCCCGAAAAGTAAAAGTTACCGACAATACTAAGATTCCAAGAGACAGTCACGATTTGGAGCTGGGTCCGAGCCAAGGGGGTTTGATCACTTTGCAGCCTTGCAAAGTTTCACTGGAAGATTCATTAATCATCCGTGGACGAAGTTTTACATGATAAAACTGGCAATGTCGTAATTAAAAATTGTTTTAACGAGTCTTTTCTAATCAAAAACTTGGAGATTGCACATTTTTTTTTAAATTTGCAAGAAATCTCACCCCAAAACGTTCATTTTATCATAAAATTTAATACTTCGGTCCACAACTTGGTAACACTACCACGGAGGCAAAACAAACTTCACGGGCATGAGAATTTGAGAAAAGTTGTATCTTACACCAGGAAACAACATACTAAAAATGCATTTCAGTTAAAGCAGGGACATGAGTAGGGGATTGATTCGTCACCCCTAGGCCCATTTTGCTGTTTTACCCCTAAAGATCCACAAAAATGGACCGTATTCGATAGTGGTTTGATGTATCATTTGGTTCAAAACAACAGAACATAACCTCTAACGAAAATTTTAGGATATAAGTTGGAAAAGCTGAAAATGAGAAAATTCCTAACAATTTCACGTTTCATTGACATTAGGTACATACTCAGTAGAATTAAAAATCTATCACAAAAGACCCGTGCCCTCAGATTTCTAAATTGACTTTTGAGGCTATAGTGTTTACATGTTGAACCAATCGATATCGATACGATCTCGCCTGTTTGATATGTCAAATACGATCTATTGGATTATTTTTTGAGCTCCCATCGGACCTATTTCGAAATTGACCAAAAACCGATCAGAAAGCACCCTTCTAAAACTTCCAACTTGAATTTTTCATATACAATCAAACTTCATAGTATAAGTCACTTCAGGCGCACCGTGTGTTCCCGGTCTTCCCTGTTTTTCTTATCGCAAAATTCCCTTACTTCTCCATGTTCAGAGTGTCTACTAAAACAGGCTAGTTTAAAATAAGTACTTTGACAGTACTTTTTCAGTACATTCTTGAGAAATTCAGTACCTCCTCCAACAGAAAAATTCAGTACTTTTTCAGTAGGCACCTCCATTTGAAGAAATTAGAAAAATTTCAACAATTTGAAATTGCGACAAAAAAGACAAAAAATTCGAGAAAATTCCGGACCTTTTTGCGGAATTTTCGCACTTTTTCAGTACTTCCGGACCACCCTTAAAAAAATTAGTACTATTTCCGAAATTTCCGGACTTGTAGACACCCTGATGTCACTATAAATTCCACGACTCGCTTACCAGTTTTTTCTAGACTGCCGGAAACCCAACTCTAAACACCGTAATCCGATCTGACAACACCGCCGTTGGAGCGTTGAATCTAACGCCGAGGGCTTGAAGGAACGACCACAAATAGGAATGCATTCCACTTGCACTGCCGCGTTACGGACGAGAGTAACGAGCGCATTCCGGGATGAGCCTCGAAACGCATAAGAGCACGTGCTAACCGCGGCTCATACAGAAATACACTTACGGCTCTCTTCCGTAACACGATAGTGCAGGTCGACGCGGAACGAAATTGAGCGGAAGCCAATCTTGATAGCGAGACAGAAAGGGCCGAGAGGGACCATCGGACGGGACGAGGAAGGGACGAAGGGAGGAAGGGACCCAGGGAGCGCGCGCGAGGGGGGGGGGGTACTACCGCGCGACCGGGCGCTGCTAAATACTCGGCCGTGGTTGAAGAATGAATCGGATGAATGAAAGTCATTGATAGCGGAGGGACACATGATGATGTTCTGCGTAAAATGTTGACAAGGAAATATATCCCAAGTGGTTCCTACCCTGTCCGGTGGTGATCTACTCGGAGGAAAAGGAATTGAAAGCTGCGGGAGAAAAAAGCCTGGAGCGATAGTTTTGTCTCAAGTCGAAACTCGACTTTCGTCAGGGGCTGAGCATCCGGGTTCCACACCCGAGAGAACGCTTTTGAACGGAGACTAATTATAAACGAGCTAAAAACGAGAGCAGAGGGTTTGAGGCATGACGTGAGTAAGGGATTCTTTATTTTTATTTATTTTTTTATTTTTTTGTTACACATATCATGGTCAGTTTTTCTTACGCACGGGAAGCATCCTCAAATCCAAAGGTTTCCACACTATTGTGGATGAGTGAGCCTTGATAAGAAACATCCGAACTTTCAAGTGTTCAAATTTTCTAAGTCCGCCGCAAAAATCCCTGACCGCACGGGGTTAGGCAAAATTCCCTTACTTCCCCAGGCTTTTGCTGTCTTTTTAAGATTTTGCCGTCCTGTGGAGAAGGAGGAGGGGAGGCAAATCTGCAATTAATCTCGTCAAATTCCTTCAAATTGATATTGGTAAAATAAAGGTCAATTTTAACTGAGATGGGGGGGGGGAGGGTCCTGCTCCTGTCAAAATGACACCCCTCTCTAATTTCAATCAAAACAAACCCTTCCTCTTCGCCAGCTGCGTTAAGCGCGAAAATCGGCGAGAAGCGAGTTCGGCACCGTAGAAGAACGCAACAACCAGCGAGCCGGCTGTGATTGAAAGTTGAAAGTTTGCAGGATTTAGTGACAGCCGAACAAAAGCTCGAATGCCGAGGGGAGGGGGACAGACGGCGGTTGGTGGGAGCGTTAATTGAATTTTCGCCTTACGCTCTTTGTTAAAGCCGTCCGAATTTAGCCGAAAACTTTGAAGTTTTCGGTTCAGTAACGTTTTCACCTGATTCGCCCGCCTCCAAGGAGAGGGGAGGGGCCTCATGTATTTGGGATGATTTCGGATGAATCGGAGGGCCCCGTTCCGGCTCTGGCGGCGAAAGTGACTCAAAACGGATGGTGGCAACCGAAGACATGAAGACGGAGCGCTAGATGAAGAAAATAAAGCCACCTCTGACAAGTTGGCGGAGCCTCTATGAGCAGCAGAAAAACTGACTTTATCTGAGATTCCTGTAAGATTCCTCCTTGTTACCAAGCCAAAATAGATTTATCATAAAAATTCACCATCCCAACTTTATTTATTTGTTCGTTGTAGGCAAATAAAACGAGATTAGAAGAAGAAATGTGGAAAAATCAAGAGGACAAGTTCAAATAAGATGTCGTTTCCCGCGCATGGATTCACAGCAACTTTATCCGAGATTCCTGTAAGATTCCTGTTTGTTACCAAGCCAAAATAGATTTATCATAAAAACTCACCATCCCAACTTTATTTATTTGTTCGTTGTAGGCAAATGAAACGAGATTAGAGGAGGAAATGTGGAAAAATCAAGAGGACAAGTTCAAATCAAATCGTTTCCCGCGCATGGATTCACAGCGCCAGAATGGCGTCACTTCTTCCCTAAGCTTTTAAATACGAGCACTCGTCTTTATGTCGTCAAGGCGATTAATCGCTTCGAGTGAAAGACGAAAGCCAATGGAGAGCCTTGATTTCGATAAATCGACGTCAATGGATCGAAATCAAGGCTCTCCATTGGCTTTTGTCTTTCACTCGTGGCGATTAATTGCCGTGTGTATCTAGTGCCGCAATCAGACGCTGAATTTAGCACCTGAATGTGGAAGTCAACAGTCATCGCCCAACGGCTGAAATTTAGCAAATTCGAGTTATTTTCATCCAGATGTGTATCAAATCTACTCGAATAGTTCAGACAAATTCAAAATTGGTCCGCACTGAAAAAAAAATCTCGGTGTATTTACTAAGAAAAGGGTAAAAAAGGGTAGTAAAAGGGTAATTCAGGGTTCTATTTGATCCCAGTTTTTTCTTGGTAAAATTACCATTTATGGAATTGGTAATTTTACCAAGAAATCTCGGTAAAATTATTGACTCTCTCGGTAATTTTACTGGACCCCGGTAAGACGCCAATATTTTTTATCGACTGTGGTAGAATTACCGAGATAAAATGACAAAGTTACCGGGAATTGATTACCAATAAAAGTGGTATTCTTACCTGAAAAAACAGTAAAAATACCGGTTTTTAGGTTAGCTTACCAGTCTGTCTTCTGTCTTGGTAAAATTACCAATGATTGGTAAAAAAAAGAGATGGTAAAGGTACCAACGGACCGTGGTAAAAACGCCGAGAATTTTTTTCAGTGCGATGGTTGCTGAGAATCGTTGCTGAATTTTGCGCGTGACGCGCAAAATTCAGGCATCGGGCCGATGACTTCCACATTCAAGCCACATTCAGCTCCCACATTCAGCGTGTGATTGCGGTGTAGGCCTTTAGGTTGAAACGACCCATGGGCGGGAGTGCGTGTGGACGCGGACGCAATGACAAGGGAAGGTGCGACGCCGGCGCCGCGACGCGACGCGCGGTCAGCGTGACAAAGCGAGGGAAGGCATAAAGGCCCCAAAGGACGCTGAGACCACGGCCGCGGCTCGCCCGGCGATGAAAGCTGTTACCGGGTCATAAATAGATTAACACCGCCATGCTAAAATAAAAGTTCCACCTCTCCGGGACGCCATTCATGACTCGGTCTGAATTTTAGGCTCGATTCCGTTAAGTGAATTAATAACGCTGCAGATTGGCGAGGGGCGCTGCGCAGGTCCTTTGACGCCGCGACGCTTTTGACCAGTTATGTCGCCACCAGCTCAGCACTTACGCATCGTGATGCGATGAGGGGACCGTCCCCCTTTGCGGAGACAGATCTTGAGCGCCGCTTGGACCTGAAAGCGATGTTGTCAAACATCAAAAATTTTACAGGGTGACAAGTTTCGATCGGAATTTAAAATTCCCTGAATTCTCCACGACATTCGCGTTTTGAGAATGAAATTCTCTGACTTTTGGTTTATTTTCCTCTTCTCTTTACATTATTCCTCATAAGAATGCTTGGACAAAACTCTTTTGGCGCTAATTGGGAATCTCTTGATAATTAAAACAATCGAAGCTAAAGATTTCGCAGCGAAATTCTCTGACTTTTCAGGACTGGGAAAAAAATCTTGAATAAACTAGATTTTCAGTGACTTATCAAGAACTTCTATAGTTTCATTACTTAAAAATAATGGTGTTCGAACGCAATTTTGTCGATTAAAGCTGTGCTGCCGTTCAAAATCCCCGAAATGGTTCACAGAAATAGCACAAAACGACCCGCAGAAAATTTTAAAAACTCCGTGTTGTGAGTAAATCCAAAAAATCCTCCGCGTTAAATAATAAAAGTTAAGCTGAAAATCCGAGTTTTTTACCAACAATCCGTACATAGTCAGCGTTTAAACAGGTTCTGCGATACACACAAGAAAAAAGCCTCTTGGATTCAGAGTCTAGACTCTGAAAAATTTCACAAGAAAAAGTACTCCTGATTCAATCAGAGTTTTCCTTGAATCGAGAGCCAAGCATCTTACTTTAATCGGATTATCTTTGGATTCAACCAAAAATCCGATTGAATTAAAAGTGGTTTATCTTGTCAAATGGCTTAACAGTCTTGACTCTAGATCTAAGAGACTTGGTTTTCCAGTGCAGTTCCAAAATTCCGTATTCCTTACAAACATTTAAACGCGCGAGCTCTTGCGAATAGAAAATATACATAATGAAAATGCACCAAAAAATGCATTTTTCTAAACTCTCCGCAAAAAATACACATTTTCCCTGAATATCCGCAATTAATTCGCATTATGACAAAATCCGCATAAGATCATCCCTTTTTATTTGGTATTTGTGACTTCCCCTTATCTTCAGAGACAATTTTCGGTTAAAGTATTTTTTCATGGCGTCCCTCAAGTTTTATCGTTTTCCATCCTCACACATCTCCTTAGGAGGTTCTTCCACTAAATTTCGTATTTGTTTGGAACAACTCTGCCGTGCTACGTAAAAACGCCGTATGGGCATTCGAATTTTGCCAAATTTCCTGTCAGAAAATATTTATTTTTCAAGAAAGTATTGAATATTTCTCCTTGATATTTTCAGACTTCATAGACCAAATTACGAAAGAAATCCTCTAAAAAATCGAAAGAGAAATATTCACAAATTTTCCTGAAAATTCGTGAATTGCCGAAGGAAATTTGGCGACACCTGATGGCTCATACATCGTTCTCCCTTAGCACGTGAAAATTGTTTCTTCACTTTTCACAGTTGTCGAAATCATTCGGTAGGTACACTGTGGTAACAACGCATTGACGGTTCCATTTCATTACTGAAGCCCTGATTAAAAGAACAGAAGCATCTTTGCGTTGCGTTGCGTCAACTTTCCGACAGCATCGAAACGGAGGAGATTAGAGATAATTTTGCAATGGAACGTCAGAAAATCACCGTCGTATTTCATTGTTTGACCTCGCCCGGTGACCGGGGCGACGAAAAAGAATTCGTTAATCGAAATGCAACACGACGTCAGGGCATCAAAAAACGAACCTTCACCTATAAATCTCACGGGATTTCGAGACGGAAGACCTTTCTTTCTAAATATATTCGCCGCTCTAAATTTCTCAGCCGAAGGCTCTTCAGGGCTCATCGGATAAAAGGGGATGAACCTCCGACAGCTACACGGCCCAACCCCCAGAGAGCGTTCGCAACCTCAAAGTGCTGCGTCTTGGGTCGTTTTCCAAAATTTTCAAGAGAGCGGAGATAAAGTGGACCGCGTTAAGCAGAGAGGAACCAAGAACCACATCAGCTATCACCAAATTAAATCGCGGGCACTTTGATTCTTTCCATGAAAACGGTTGTGCGGATTTTTTTTTCTTTTTGCAAGTTTCAGTAAATTTTCGGTGTAGCACCAAGCAAATTCCCTAAAATTTTCAAAAAAAACTCGCACACACATGCTCTTGTAAAAAATTTAATTGTTCAGTTAAATTTGCCAATATCAAATACGGCTTGGTTCCTATCTACTAAACGCTGTCCAAATGAGAGATGTATGATAACGTTGATTTTTCACTATCATACTGGAGAGGGTCACCAAAAATATATGTCTGGGCAACAACGCCTGAATAGAACTATCTCCTTAAAATGAACATTTCTCCTCTTTTCCCCGAGTCTTAATACAATTTTGGCAATACACTCTAAATAGGAAAACATTTCTGGAGTAGACAATATAAAAGGTGACAATGCAACCTCACAAACGGACTTCCGTACAGTTGTCATTTTTACCAAGGCGTACTTGCAGAAGACTAGATTAGAATTAAAAATGACTTTTTCTCGTAATTATTTTTAATGGACCATGAACTTGAAACCGCCATCAGCCTGGTTTGGTTTGATATGTTATATTGTTTACTAACATCTGAAAATGTTTGTAAAGCATGTCTTTATTCTCTGATATCAATAACTTAACTCCGAGTTTTAGTACATCATGAGAACCCCTTTACCGCGGGCGCGGTCACCAAGTATACGTATACCTAAAACATTCAGCATGTAACAGATAATAATGGAGCTAAAATGAAGCATTTTATGCCTCCCTGAGCCTTCTCATCGGATAGAAGTGTCATCGTAGGTCATCAATGATCCTTCAAAGGTAAAGGTAGAGGGGATGAGAAAGTTTATTCCTACAAGATTATGCTGAATAGAGACAAAAAGTTGACTTACTGAATTCGGAGGAATCTCTGCTATTTTCGTTTTCGTCTGATTCGGTTCCAGAATCGTGATCTTCGTTATCAACCTGAGAAACAGAAAAAAGGAAATTATAGACGCTATTAAAGCTGGGACTATATCTGGCGATAAGTTTAAGCCCGATAATAAGTTTAAGTTTCATTTGGTTTTACAAAGTTTATTGGAGCGAAACATGTGTGTGCTCCGAATGGATAAGTATTCGTATGGTATGTTTGTATTCTCCGGTATGTTAGTAGCCTGGAACAAAACTAAAGGCAAAACTTCAGGTGAACGATACCTACTGACTAGTAGGTATCGTACACCTGAAGTTGCCGAATGGTGACGACACCGATTATGATCGGTTCTATCGAAGCTTGTGGAGCGACAAGAAGTGTTTTTTTTTTTTTTTTTTTTTTT
>NW_017564582.1:5703243-5912187 GCF_001854935.1 Bemisia tabaci | reverse complement strand
GAAGCAGTGTCGCCCATGCTAAGGAGTTGAAGACTGTCGCTGGAGAACAGTAGTCCATTTGGAGCGGATAGACTATTGTTAACATTGGCTTAAGAGATTTTAAGGGATTATGCCTGTATTTTCCAGAAGCACAAGCATCATGGAGGGCAGGTCCTCACTTAGAGGCTCTACCATAACATCAACCACCAATAGGTTATGTACTCAAAATTCTGTTGGGTCTTCACGCTTCGCTCATTTACGCACCTAATCCCTTCAGATTTTTGATTAGTGCCTTAGTATATAATCCGATATTCAGTCTTCTTCTGAAATCAGATCAATTTACCAAGGAAGGAAATTATTTTGGCAGGGAGGAAAATTGCGGAGAAATTCACCACTAATCAAAATATTTAAGCTAAGAGGAATTGATGTACCAATCAATTTACCAAAAAGAAACTGTGTGCACAGACTTTGCAGTCATCATAGTTCCTTTCGATTTAATATGTCTGTACATAACACCTGTTAGCATAAGTGCGTCAAAATACAAAATACAATGTTTCCCCTGGGATGCAATAAATAAACAACATTGCGACTTCTTTGAATGTTCACAGGGACAGGGGTAGGGGCCTCCCAGCCCTCAGCGCAGGGGCAAAGCCACGATTGCCTCCCCCCTCCCCTAATTACAGCTAATAGATAAACTTAACCAAAATAGTGCCTCATCCCTTTCCTTGGAACCATTTCAAAGTTACGAAGATCAAATGGATTTTTAGATATGAAAAGTCTGCCTCAATCAACCATTGTCTATGATGAGGATTGTTGATGGCAGACTCGTCCTTTCACGCCCAACTTATTGTTATGATACTAAAAACAAATTAAAACAACAACTACTATAGGAGGAAACCGGAAAAATTATCACTGTATGCCTGAGTGAATGTGGGGGGTCATTTCAGTTTCATATCATGGGCACCAAAGGTGAGGTCATCTCGAAAACCTGCAACAATTGCAATACTGCAAGCGATAACTTCATAATCAACACGTAATTGTACTAAAGAATATGCAATGCATCAATGAAAGGCTGAAACTGCCTCCGAAAACACGGGGTTTATGCATTTTTCTCCCTTTGTTCCAATTTTCTTCTTCCAACTTTCATAGTCAGCCATCTTAGGTCCGCTAAAATTGGAGGATTCAAAAAAGCCCGATTGACCTTGGACGAAGGTGAAAGACACATTTTGGGGGCAAGATGAACTGGCAGAAACTAGGATCTCACCTTATCACTTGGGTGTTCTTCATTAAGGGAATGTGTTCTTAGTTTATGAGTTAAGAACTTGAGCATTATCTCAACACCAGAACCTACGGCCGATAACTGAGCGTCATAAATAAACTATTTTCGGAGAAAGAGAGAGTAAAGAGTAGAGATAAACGAGTTTAAGTGTTAGGGAGTTCACGGGGATACACCGAAAAGCGAGCGCACAGAACGGAGGCACAGCGGTAGGAGAGCACTGATAAGGCCTGCCATTTTCAAGCTAAACACAAAGCCACTAGGTCACACGCGGGGCCGGGCAGGCGGCACAACCACCTAGCGAGCGAAGCTGAGCGATGACTGTTCAGCCTGGGTCTCGTTTCTCCGTAACTCTCTTTACTACGGCCGAGTACGCCAGTCAGCTGAAGTAGAGTGGTCTCGACGAGTCCATTTCGGCGTCGACCCGAGGGGCGCACCGTTCCCGCACGCTCGCCACTCCACACAATGAAATCCCCATCATTTCCGTCGCCTACCCCCTAATATCCCCCCAAAACCCTACAAACCCCAACTTTCAAACACACTCGCTTGTCACGGACGGGCGGAGCCCCGAACGTACCCCCAAAATCGGAATTGGTTCAATGTGAAGTTGGTATAGGGCCTTCCCTGTACTCCATTCATAAGTTTGGACTCGGCTTCCGTAGTCAGCGTAAAAGGATCGCCGCGCTGTGATTGGTCGACCTCGGAGCCGTACACGGCCCCGTGGTGGGGGACCTCGGCGCAGCTCGTTGTGAATGAATCCGATTTTACCCCCGAATTCTACACGTAACACACCGGCGGCTACGTCGCCCGCCCCTCCCCCCACCACGCGCGGCGTCGCGCTCCGCTGCAAGCGCCATTCCTGCGCTATTCCGAATCCGATAATGTCCGAAACTTACCTACTCGTCCGAGCCTTCAGTTTCGCTCTCGGGAGCTTTTTTGTTGAATGAAATTTGCCATGCTTCACTACACCTCTTTCCTCCGTTCTGCGAACTCACTCGCAGCCAACGCATCTCTCTGCGCCTCAATAGTTACCTTTTTTCTGCGTTTAATGAATAATTAGCATTCCGGTTTAATAAATATGCCTTTCTTAATTTTTTTTTTTATTTGTGCCGAAATTACTTAAAACTACGTCGATATTTTGACTCGTACGAATTTTCAAACATACATGGCTAGTAAGAACATGGAATGACACCCTTATTATTCCTCCACCAGAGTTGCCAAACTTCGAACTTGACGCTCTCCGTAGCCGCAGCAGAGTGGGGCAGGTGCCTCCCACCAAGGGCAGGGCTCCATGCGCCGCATGGCGATTCGTCTGGTGCTCTTTGGGACTCAAATTAGGGTTCGCACGACCTTGAAAAGTCCTTGAAAACCCTTGCTTTTTTTCACTGTCGATTTGCAATTCCTCGGAAGCAGGGAGCGCTCATAAATTACGTAACGCTATAGGGGGGGGGAGGCATGAGCCTGCGTCTCGCTGATTTAACCCTTATTTTTATTGCTAATAAGTTAAAAACTCGCACGAAATAAGGAAAAACGTACCGTCCTCATCTCTTCGACATTATTTGGACTGAGTTCAGCAGAAAGGAACCAACCCACATTTTGGAAAAATTTGAGCTATGAGTGGTTTTGAACTCAGCCACTGCTCTACAATCTATCGCCAAAAATTGAAAGGTTTTGTCGGAGCTTTTGCAGAATTTGAACTTGAAGTTTATCTTTTACATCGAGTCTTATGCAGGAGCCAAACTTCAAACCTCTTTTTCTCGATTCGATCCCGATGTGGCTTGGTTTCTTTCTGTGCAACTCCGTCCATTTGTGAAACTATAATGAAAAATACTTCAAATTTTATCCAGTCACATATTCAACGCAGTTTCTCACAATTTTGAGGGTCTGTATATTGGGAGGGGGGGAGGGCCGTCAAACGTTATGTAATTATCAACGGGGCTTCCGGTTCCATCACATGGGAAGAGGGGGTGAAAAATGCCGAAAAAGTGCGTAAGGTGCATAATGCATGATGCTCCCTACTTACTTTACATGGTAGAAGTCATAGCAATAAATTATGAAAAATGTTTTCGTAGAGATAAATAATTGAACTCTACGTTATGCAAGTTGCTTTAGCGGCGAACTTGAAGCGAAATTAAACTTTCTCTTCAATTTTGCTCTCCTTTTTTCCCTCGTTTTTTTTCTTTCCTTTCATTTTGGCGCCCTATTGTAATGGCGCATGGTGCAGCCGCACTTTACGCGTAACCAGTGGCATGGCGTGCTCTGCGATATATCGATAGATGTGCCATTTAAATCTATGGAAAAGGATCGATTATCAAGGTGATCGCAACGAACACCTTGATAATCGATTCTTTACTACTGCTTCAAATGGAGAAATATCGATAATCGATCCTTCACGCCACGCCACTGCACGTAACCCTTAACCCAGTTCTGTTTAGACTGGTTTTTCACGCGGCTTAAAAAAAAAAAAAAAACCCGTCCAAGCACTACTGATGTACCAGTAATCCCGGCTATTTTTTGGGTCCTAGTCCGCCCCTAAAAGTCGCAAAAGTTGAAGATCGAAGGTAAGCTGTATATGTATAAGTTACGCGCATTCTCATTTCGCCTTCAATTTCTGAGGTAGGCCAATGAGCATCCTCCGCGTGGTAGCAGCTGTCTATTCGAGAATTCGTGTCTCGTCTCACTAATAGAGATGCTGCAGGTGTGAGGTATTTGCGATTTGACCATTGATTCTTATGAAAAAGTTCGCGAAAAACACGATGGTGCCACTGGTTTTTTCTGAAATCAACCTCCAAGCTCAAAAAAAACTCTCAGGTTGAGGCCAAAATGGAGGGGGTATCCCAAGCTATCCTGAGAGTTCACCTACAACATGACAAACTCTCCATGCAAAGATAGGGAACAAATACATTGACAGGGCTGCCAACTTATTTTTGGGGACTCCAAAACCAAACTGAAAACACGGCAACCCTGCTAATGTATTTGCTCCCTACAAGAGCATTCCAATGTCGCTAACCTTGCAAACATAAACGATCATCTAAACTAGTTTCACCTCTACTCCCAATAAACTATGAATTCAAGACGAAAATTACCGTCGCAAAGTTTACTTTTTGCAAAGAATGTACCTAAGTTGCACAATCCCAGCAACATTGAAATGCTCTTAGTTCCTTTTAGCAAAATGCGATCCAATTGGTTGTTGCTGCAAAAAAATAGTTTCCCACAACCTGCTATACAATGCTCCAGTGACCATGTAAGTTGGCCCGAGCACTAACTTTTCGGGAAGAAAGCCTTTCCCCTACCTGGTTTCTCACTTAATATCCGCCCGAGTTTCGCATATCTTCCGTTTCTCCTCATCGCAGCTTCCATCAAACCGCAATTGCCCGGAAACTAGGACCGCACATCTTATCTGATAAAATCGTTCGCCCTTTAGACCGATTCTGGGGGGTTAGGCTAGACTAGTCGATGAGTCAACTGTTGATCTAATTTCATTACGTGAACGTAGAAGAAAAACGGGGTAAAAAGTCAGTAATGTGTGATCAATTTTCAAGGACAATTCTGTAATTTCTCCTACGATTTTAAATAGATTAAAACGCGTAATATCGAAAATCTAAGCTCAGATTCGGATTCCTCGTGAAAAATTGATGAGATTTCATGTATCATATGTTAAAATAGCGTGAAGGAAAAAGGTTTAACGACGTGTATAGATTCTGTCGTACCATTCGTTTGAACTACGCCGCCGCGCCGGCCGGCGCTTAGCGTTCGTGGTTCGGTTTCGTCCCGAGGAATTCCTCGCGATAAATTCTTATTCTTCCTCCTCCGCTGACCCACTGAGCACTACCCATGTTGCCACGTTGGATTCATATGCGCGAGTCAGTATGTCTACGTTACGTCTCTTTCCTTCACGCTATGCTCGGGTATGATACATGAAATTGTATCAATTTTTTACGAGGAATCCGAATCTGAACTTCGATTTTGGGCATCACGCGTTTTAAGTCAAATTTTCCAAATTCGAAAATCTGAAATGACTGACGTGGCTTAAAATGCCATCTCGGCTCCTGTTCGATGGATTTTCCTGAAATTCGGTGTCAGGGTATGATATATGAAATCGCATCAATTTTTTACGAGGAATCCGAATCTGAACTTCGATTTTGGGTATCACGCTTTTTAAGTAAAATTTTTCAACTTCAAAAATCCGAAATGACTGAAGTGGCTTAAAATGCCATCTCGGCTCCAGTTCGATGGATTCTCCTGAAATTCGGTGTCAGGGTATGATACATGAAATCGCATCGATTTTTTACGAGGAATCCGAATCTGAGCTTCGATTTTGGGGATCACGCGTTTTAAATCAAAATCTGTCAAAATTCAAATTATTCATAATTCGAAAATCCGAAATGGCTTAAAATGCTATCTCGGCCCCTGTTCGATGGATTTTTCTGAAATTCGGTGTCAGGAGGTATTTTTCGACAGGAAACTCGAATTTTTAGTCCATTTTTTAAAATTCTCAAATTCAAGATGGCGGACGTGGGCTAAAATGCTATCTCGGTTTCTGTTTGTTCGAGTCTTGTGAAACGCGGTATCACACGGTATTTTTCAACGGAAAACTCGAATTTTTAGTCTACTTTTTAAAGTTCTCAACTCCAAAATGTTGGATGTGGCCTAAAATGCGCCCCGGTTCTGGCCTCCGTTTCTGTTCGTTAGAGCTTTGGGAACCGCGGGATCAGGGGTACTTTTCGACGGGAAACTCGAATTTTTAGTCGATTTTTGAAAATTCTCAAATCCAAGATGGCGGACGTGGCCTAAAATGCTATGTCGGCTCCTGTTTGATGGATTTATGGCGCCCCCTTACTACATGCCTACTCTTGTATTTCTGTACAGCCGCAAATTTAGGCTCAAGGGGCGCCTGACCGTCTATGGACCAGGTGGAGTTTTTGTCCTGAAAATTTACCTTAAGACGGCAATTCTCTTTATATTTTGTCTATGGTTTTTATGCCCCCCTTTTCTCGCGGACTCTCTTTTCACTTTTCTTGCCTCCTTTTTCCTTCCATTTCCCCCCCTTCTTCCTTGCTTTCACTGCCCAACCTTGTTTCCTTTTCCTTTTTTCCCTTTGTCCTTTCTACCCTTTTTTTTCCTTTTTTCCCTTTGTCCTTTCTACCCTTTTTTTTCCTTTTCCTTTTCCCCCTTTTTTTCCCTCTCTTCTTCTTTCGTGGCGCCCCCCAAAGGCTGGCGCCCGTGTGCGCCGCACGCCCTGCACAGTGCACACGCCCTAAGTCCGGGCCTGCTCCCTACCTTCGCATGGAGAGTTTTTTTTGACGTGGACGTAGTCGTGGACTCTTAGGATAGCGTGGGATATCCCCTCCATTTTGGCCTCAACTTGAGAGCTTTTTTTTGAGCTTGGGAGTTGATTTCAGGAAAAACCCAGTGGCACCATCGTGTTTTTCGCGAACTTTTACATAAGCTCAATGGTCAACTCGCAAATCCCTCACACATACAACATCCCCATTATGCATCGTATGGTAAATTGAATCTTTCGTTTCGAAAAAGATCCAGCCTAGAAAAAGTAAATTTTGCTAGGAAAGGATAAAAACTGTGTAGTAGCCAGGAAAGTAGTGTTTCAATGCAAATAAAAATGAACATCGTGAAAATCGCGAGTTGGGTCGCTCTCGAACCGAGAAATTCAGTTTTGTTAAACTCCGCCCGATGATCTTAATGCTTAAGCAATGTTATTTTTCGTTGCTCTCAAGGATAGTAAATGCAAACATACCAATTCCAAAATTATTCGGGGAAATAATGATTTCATGGCCTGCTAATGAAAGAGCGCGATTGAGATATCTAGAAAACAATTTTCGCTTCCTTAAAATGTTTTGCCTGCATAATCTTTGAAAGTCTGACAATAGACACTCTGTAACATGCGGGAACTCCTATTATTTCATCTGCATGCAATGTCGGCCTATTTTCTTTTCTTTTTTTTCTATTCACAAATGGACTACATATTTTTCTATACTCCTAGAAGAGCGGTGGTGACTTTGAATTTTTGAAGCAACGGATGACGGATAACAGCAATTGATAAAAGCCGTTAATGGAGTCACCTGAAGGTTCCATTGATGACGTTAGGTATATAGGTAAATCTAGACTTAGATAGATCTACCGTTAAACCAAATTTAATCTAAAATATCTGAAGATTTCAAAAAAAAAGAAATGTGCGTGAATGTCGTCCAAAATACATATTCTATCAAGGGAAAGGCTACTCTCGAATGTTCATACGACGTTCTTCTTTAGCACGACAGAGCACTCGGAGCAATCGAAGCTACGGCTCCAGCACCCGTAACTTTCGGCATCTGAGCCCGAAATGGACTGTACGTCTATTATCCGTGACTTTTTTTTCAATGTGGTTTTCGGCCCGTTTTTTAGCATGAGGATCCCTTAGCCTAAAATGGTTGAGCGAATCAGAGGACATTCCGTCCATACTCTCACTCGAAAAAACGAAGGACGACCGTAGAATCCAAGCAAAGACCGTGGAGTGGTGGTATATACCTTCGATTTTCTTAGCTTTGAGCCGCGACTGCGGGACGGCTCGCCTCGCCGGGCGGCGGGCGCCCTCCGCTCCACCTCTTTAATTATTGAGTGTGAAAGTGTCACTCTGAATAAGCGTTGCCCGTCCGTCATTGTCTGCCCGGCGTTTCTGGCCGTGGGTGTGATGCGTGCAGCGCTGCTAACTCGCCCAGGATCCGCGGCGCCGATGAATGATTTACAAGTGTGCTATCGCCCTTCGTCCTTTCCCAGACGAAGGAACCTAACTCCATTACAACGTTGCAAAATGGATCACTAGACAAGGTACGAATTTCAGCATTCTGATACATGTTTCTCGATCAAAATTTCACGCAGAACACGATACGCACAACGAAAATTACCAAAATCAACTCCTGACGAAGATATTTAATGATTCTTGATGCGTGAATTCAAACCACCCGCTCATGAAAACTCAATGCTCTACGTGATTCACATCGCGCGCTAAATGTTTATCATGAAAGTCTTTGCGATATAAAAATCTTCAACTTCGATCTTGACACTTTGGCTCAGCTATAGCAAATTACCAATAGTTTGAACAACACATGGTGGAAAATGAACATTGCTCGATTGAGAAGCTTGCTGAAACCGTTGTAGTGCGCGATTTGACTCACGTAGAGCTTTGAGTTTCTTATGAGCGGGCAGTTCAAATTCCTCGTAATCAGTGCGAAATAAAAACGTTAATATCTTCGTTAGAAGTTGATTTCAGTAATTTTCGTAGTGTGAATCGTGTTCTACGTGAAATTCTGGTTAAGAAACATGTATCAGATTGCTTAAATTCGTACCTTGTCTAGTGGTCCATTGACTCAACTAAAGGCTGCCCTAAAGTACACTGAAAAATAAAGTTACAGGATACATAGACATACCGTCCGTTTCGGGCTCAGAGGCCGAAAGTTACGGGTGCTGGATAGCCATAGCTTCGATTGCTCCGGGTGCCACGCCCGGAACGCGGACGGTATGGCTGGAGTACCTGTATAGCGAGAGTATAGGCAGATGTGAAACTCCGAAAATCCATCAGGCCTTCACCGATGCCTCCGCGAACGAAGTTAAGGCCCAGAAATGCAGCCAACCTATGAATTTATTGAATTATCCAGAGCCATTTACTAATACAATTATTAGGAACTGTAGTCTATAAAGTACGTATTTGACTTAGTTTTTATATATATTTACTCATTTTTACGGAAGAACACTCATGTACATTCTTGGCCATCTTGGTTACAATTGAAATCTGCCAACTCTGCGAACTAGCAGTGAAATTTTGTGTGTTAGAAGTTGGTTAGAAGAATGGCTGCACTTTTGGGCCCTAAGCCCTCCATGAGGCGATCTATCCATACTGTCGCTCTGTAGGTGCTCTACCATAAAGTACACTAAAAAAGAAAGTTACGGGCTATGTAGGCATACCGTCCGTTTCGGACTCAGAGGCCAAAAGCTACGGGTGCTGGAGCCGTAGCTTTGATTTCTCCGGATGCCACGCCCGGAACGCGGATGGTATTTCTATATAGCCTGTAAGCACGGTCTTCGCGGCTTAAGTTTTCTTTCAGTTTACGTGACGCGACTCTTTCGATTTTTTGACACCCACCTTGTGCACGGTAGAGCCTCGATTATCCGCGGTGATACGGCTACCGCAAATAGGTAACTGAAAATCGCGGATAATCCGAAACTATACGCAAGCTATTTAGGGGAAAGTGATCGATTAAAGCTTAAATTAGCTCTCTTTGACTACTTCAAGTAGTATCCTATACTGGAAAAAACCTTAAAACTAATTGAGATAAAAACTTTTACCACAAGAAATCCACCAGAAAAACCGTTAATGATTCAAATCGCGGAAAATCGAAGCGCGGATAACCGAGACTCTACCATAATTGTTGTCTTCAATTTTGCTGATTGTTGCATGTCATCACACCAAAGGAGTCGTTAAAATTGTCAATCAGAAATCGACGGATTTAAGGGGAATCCGACTACCTATTGCAGACGTTGCCTAATTTCTACCGATAATGTTTTATTTTTGAAACAGATAATCAAAGACCGCTGTATGACGTTTTTAATTTTATTATTTTTAATCGAGGGAGAATTTACAGAGACCGTAAAGACGTCAAGTGATTTAGTTCTGCGTTAAAAAATATAACACGAGAGAAAATTATGCAACGTAAAATGTAGTAAGACAGATTTCGGTTGAATCCGTCCAACTGTTCCTGATAAAAATGCACTTTCCAGTGGAAATTTTGCACCATTGTAATGTGCTTACGTTCTTTTGTTCGAGGAACGAGGCGATTTTGCGAGAGTGTCTTGATCATCTGTCTCGTTGAGAGTGCCCTCGTGAAATATGGAGTTCCGCGCGAGCGAGGGATTTGCGAATCGCGATTTACCAAACTTTTCCCGCGTTCAATTTCGCGAGCAGCACGACGATGCCACTGGTTTTATCTGAAACCAAATCTGGGGCACATTATTGATATTGAATGCCTTCATAGGAAGAGTATAGAAAGTTGAGGACCCTTTCGGATGGGCTAAACCCAGAGACAAGAGACCCTCCATTAGTATCTTGGCAATGGTGGAAGCTTTTACTTTCGGGACCTCAACATTCAACTGTTGACCTACCCACTTGGTTGATAACCAACGCGTTGGCAGTTTCGTTTTGCAAACAAACTAAAGTCTGGTAAACTTGTTTGGCTCATGACGTCACCCTCCATCATCCACCATGTAGGTGGATCAACAGCCGAAAAAAGAGTGATGACTGTTGCTCCCTTATAATTGTCCATAAGGAAGTGTTGAATCAACACCAACCTTCCACCTGTCGCCAGGAGGCCGGTAGAGGGTCTTTTGTCTCTAGCTAAACCATCTTACGCTATAAAAAAAAAAAAAAAAAAAAAAAAAAAAAAAAAAAAAACGGACGATACATGCAGATGATTCAAAATAATAAGAACTAATGAGATTTCATTTATTTGTGTAAACGAGGAATTCCCTCTTATTGTATAGTTAGGTGCATTTATTCAGTTTTGGACCCAATTTCTTGCATCATAGTAGGTACATTCAAAACAACCTTTCCAGCCCGGACCTCTACCACGGCAAGGTTGGCAACGAGTGCAGCAGGTGATAATCGTCAGAAGAGGACAAATGTCCCTTCGCAATTCTCTCATTTTGAGTTTTCGCCATTTTTTCGGGCTCCAATGGTCTCCCTGGGACCTGACATGTCCATATTTTCTCCATAGAGGTAGTTATGAACTTAGGTCACACGATTGATATACCTGTTAAGATACCATTTAATGAAATTTTTCAATTCTCCAACTTTTCCTCAAGAAGCCCCCAGGCGAAACACCTCCGCAGCTGCGAGGTAAACCTTTGGGCACCCTTGGTGAGGCGCCTTTTACGTACCCATCCGACCTCCTTGATAACGTGCCCTATGCTCCCTAGAAGAAAGTTCCAGCTCCCCATTTGAGGAGACTGACCATCCGATTTCAGGAATCGTAACTTTCCTCTTTTTCGCTTCCTTCTCGAGTGAGAGCGGAATTTTCGGAAAAGAATGAAAAAAAAATCGGAATTTGAACAGTTTTAGGCTATTTGTAATTTTACGATCCTCCGCTGCTCCTCCTGCCTCGAAATAGGACAACGCAGGTACCAGCGGGCTGATTGTTGAAATTGATAGACAAAACAATAGATAAGGAAGACATGAGGAGTACAAAGCAATTCTGTTGGTTGAAATGGGTGGCTCTTAAATAAACTGAGGGAGAAAATGATGGACTAACTAAAAGATCTCTCCTAGGTTGATGTTAGTTAGTCTAGTACCTACCTCCTCTGTCTGTCTCAATCACCCGCTTCCACCAATAGGATCCTTTGGATTAAATTTTGCAATAAGGAACCTCTATCCCTGGCTCTCCTATATAAGCACATATCTGCACAGGGAAACCAATGGCATTTATGTTGTTTCTAAAATGTTCTAGAAATAGTGGTTCCTTATTGCAAAATGTAATCCCTTTTATCCTTTTTGCCTTTTTTGTCCATCCCTTTGTCTACCAATTTCAACAATCAGCAAGCTGGCCAGGATTTTGTTCTTGCAGGAAGGGGGTAAGGCTGGGTGCACTTCCTTGTTATCCCTCTCTCTTTACCTTTTCTTCGTTTCCATCAGAGGGGAGGGGCACGCTTGACGCCTCCTCCACCTCCCGCAGGGCTATATCCCTGCGACAACGGTGTTACCAACTTTAAAGAACCGTTACTGCTCATCGCCCACGAGAACGTGCAACTACGCCCGGGGAAATCCTGAGATGTGATACGAAGGAAAAGCTCCGTCTGGTTAATATTTGAACAGGGAGCGTATCTTTTTCCGCGGAGCGGAATGTCGGGAGCGTGGGGATACCCGCGGGGCAAAGCGTTATCTACGTACCCGACGGGTCTGAAGGAAAACGCGAATTAACGAAGAGCAAACAATTTATTAGACTGATGCGCCGCGCTGCGCCGGCCAAGCGCATATGCGATTCCGAAAGGGATGGTGAGAGAGGGGGATGCTGGGGCGAGGTTAGCGATCGCCTCCCCTTTTTCGTGGTCGACCCCCTCCCCCCTCCCCCTCCCCCAAGAAGAGACGGAAAAGAGAGAAATAAGAAGAGACCTCCTCGGTCATAGATAGATAGAGTTGATGTGGGTGTAAAGCAGTGAAGCCAATAGGTTGTAAAGTTCAAACCGTAGAATGAGAAGTGGAAATTCAAAACCGGGTAAGCACCATCAGGTGCTGTTAAGATGGTACTTACAACTGTTTCTTTCGATGGACGGCAGTCCGATAAAAATTACAACAAAAATTCTTGTAAGAACGATGAAATCAAAGTTTAGAGAACGCGTATCAATAAAAGTCAAAGAGGGAGGGCATTTAAGTGGCCATACAGTGAGAAGCACTAGTCACAATCTCAACTTCTAGCGCTTACCACGTTCTGAATTTCCACACTTCGTTTTTTTGTCCAGTTATGGGGAGAAGGAACCTAAGTGTCAAATTAAAATCGAGGTGTCGGCACCTCTACGTATAGAGGGGCGTTTACCAAGCATGTGCATAATAAGCTCTTGAATGTCGAATCACACAGGAGTTGAGACGGTTCAAAGCTTGTAGTGATAAGGTTGTAATAACCATCGGGCTCTATAACTACTATCGGACTAACTCTCTATTTCCAAGTCACAGACCTCATTTGACAGCACGGATCCAATACAACTATTTCGAACCTGAGTGGTTAATAGTTCCAGTCCAGTTTAATGAAGTAGATATTCTGCGGTTGTAGGGGTACATTCATCCGTACCGTTCTACTACTTCTACGTACTTTATGAATTTAATACACCGTTGACGTGAGAAAGTTCGAAAAGTACGCCATGAATCGTGATAACTGAAGTAAGTGGAGTTCCTATGTTCCTTTGTTGAGTATTGCCATGTTTGAGCCAATCACCGATTGGTTCTTCAGTTTTAAACCTTTCCTGAGGACACAAGATCTAATTTAAATGGACCCGACTGAAGAAATTAGTATTTTTAAAGAAGAGGTGCATCATAACTTCAAAAACAGCATTCAATCAAAGTTTGTTTGGAACTTTGAACTTGGAAGTATCTTATTCTATCACGTGGCTAAAAGAATTAGATGTTAGTAATTTTCTTACACTCGTACTATAGTGCCATCTTTACAGGGTGAAAATGGTTTTTCTTTTCGTATCTCCCAGAAGGACTGAGAGAAAAGTGTAAGATTTTTTAGCACATCTTGTGCTATTCATCAATTTTAGTGTGTTTACTTCAAACTCGAGCGCGTAAAGCCCAGTTGCATTTACATCCTACTGTAAAATCTGCTTGCATGTATGTTTGCGGCATGTCGGATTGAAGGCACTTTATCTCACCAGACCAGATGCTGTATGCTGTATCACTGCATTGTGTCTTTCATGAGCGGTGGCAAGGTGCTCATGTAAGCAAGTGAAGCACTATTTGCCCTATCCTTTTTCAATGTAGATACCTATAATGGAAATTTGATGTTCCCTGCGAGCGCTAATAATTTAAAAGATAGCTCAGAAGAAAGAGCTGAGTCAAATGTTTAAATAAAAAATCTAAAGTGTTATTTCTTCTAAACTATTCTTCGAGAATATGATGTAAGATAATGAGCTCTGGAACGCACTTTTTCTTTCCAATGTGTGAACTTCATAAGAACTGTGCTTGTTTCATAAGATGTACACACACGTTCAAAATTGCAAAAAATGCAAACCTATGAGAAATACACAACCCAATAGCGCGAAAGGAGAATGTCTTTGAAAATTTCGCATTTCAACGCTAAAAGTATTTTACCAAATGGGGCAAATCCGATCAGAGACTCGTAGAAGGAAGCTGTTAAAGAAAACTCTACAAATTTTGCAATCAATACATTTTTCGGGGAATTGGCATTGTCGATATAATAACCAGTAATAGTTTACCTCATAGGCACAGTAAGCGACATTGAAATTAAGTTAAGGTGTTAGAAAAACAAGAAAGCGCCCTCGGTAAATTAGTTTCACACGGGACGGACTCTGAGCGAATTTTATGACAACGCCTGGATGCAACTATTCGGGCTCCACGGATGTCCGAATTGCCTATGCACGGAATTGAAGGCGTTTTGGCTCTTTAGACACTCACTCTCCCGGCGCAGCGGCGGGCTGTATTGCTAGGATCCATAATGACAGAGCGCTTTCAATTCTTCGTTTATACTACGGAGATATCTCTCAGGCTCGAATAGTTACTCCAAAAATCATGCTTAACACACACCTATGTCAAAACCAAAGCACAAAAGATACTCACATGCTACGCATGTGTGCAACTATTCATAGTAGATGTCTATGTAGTAGAAACGAAGAATTCAAAAAGCCTTGCCATTTTGGATTCTCACGGTCAGCTTTCCACTTCCTGACGTAAAAACGACGAATGCGGGAGAGTCGTTTCATGGATACAGGATATCTCAGGGGGGAAAATTCGAACGCGTATCCCAACATATTTGTTTTTGAGGAATAGTTAAAATGAGGTCCGGTCAGAAATACACACCACCTACAGAGTCAGCTCAGTTTCCGTTGAAGCAGGACCCAAACAGGGCCGGATTAAGGGGGTGGCCACATGGGCCGCGGCCCATGGCGGCAAAATGTAGGGGGCGGCAAATTTTGCAATCTTTTCGAATGTAGGTATCAAAAAAAGAGAGAAAAAAATCGGATTCAGAAAATAAATTACAAGCAAGAAAAGACGACAAAATCTCTAATTCCCTCAGAGTAAAAGTATAGTAATTTTTAAATTTATCGTCTCTCGGTGATACAAGAGACAACATCTTCAATTAGTCGAGTTAAGAGAGAAACCAAACACGCAATTTGACCTGGAACGGAGCGGCGCGGCGGTCAGCATGAAACGCATAGCGCCTACAAGACTGCATGAATACTTCACGCATCGCGTCAAACACAATGCGGTCAGCAGCAGTCGGCTGGAAACGCGCAGCGCCTGCAAGGCTGCATGAATACTTCACGCATTGCGCCAAACACACTGCGGTCAGCAGCAGTCGGCTGGAAACGCATATAGCGCCTGCAAGACTGCATGAATACTTCACACATTGCGCCAAACAGTGCGGTCGGCGCGGCGCGGCGGTGGAAGTGAAAATTTGTAGTTGAAAGATTGCGCGAACTTCCTTATAATTTTGCGTGTTTTTTTACCAATAATAGCGAGGGTTCAGTAACGCTGGCACTGACCTCCTTTCCTCTTGTAATATTGACTCATAAACCCTCGAGCGCGTTACGTAATTATGAACGCTCCTTAATGACATGTTAAATATTTGGTTTACAACGTGCCCGCGGCGGTTACGGCACAACAAATTCACAAAAGTTTTAGCCTAGTTCCGTTTTTCATTCCTTATTTTCACTCATATGTCGTTCATGTATAGAACTTGTATATACGAATAGTTTCGAGCGTATATATCGCGAATGATAAACAGTGGCCTGAAGAAGGGTAAGCGAAAAATTCGGAATACGTACCTCCTAAAGTAATCAATTATTACCAGCACAGCGAATCTGCTTACTTCGCTGTACCTCTGGAGTGCAGGTGCAAGTTGCAACAGACATGGGGCTAGGGCCAAATTTTGTCGGTCCTTCCACCGTACATGAATATACTTTTAGCGCTTCTGATTGGCTGGCAGTGCGGTTTGAACTCATCGATGGATGTTGCATCTCCGTGTGAAAGAGCCGACAAAATTTGGCCCCTGGCTGTTAGCCAATCGACTATGGAATTGTTCTCATCAAGACTGTGCACTGTGGCTCTAGCTTTAGTGGGCTTAAAATAGTGCTCCCAAACATCACGGTCCTGTAGCACAATGGTAATGCAATCAGATAAATAATTTGACCATCCAGGTTCGAACCCTGGCAGGACCAAGTTTCATTTTACTCGATATTGAACTTGAAATTTTATTGGACCCTCGCTCTAGGTGCCACAGAATGAGGCTGTTGCAAAACTAAAATTAAAAAAATGAAGAGATCAATTCATAATTCATTTCCTGAAGTAATTTAATATCCGAGTGTTCACCGTTTCTTACCTGTTCTAATTAGAGCTGAGGAAGCGATATCCCAAGTAATCGAAAAAGCAAATTCTTCTTAAGAGGAATAATGTGGAACTATAACGGAGTTTGTGACGGAATAAAAAAATAATTGGGAAGACAAAAAATCGAGTGAGTAAATGTATTATTTAAATGTAAGCAATAAGATTTCTTGAGTTTCTTTTTTTACAATATCTAATACAACCGCAATTACAATAGCAACAAAAATTTATCACGTAGAAATTAGCAAAAAATTAACTCTACAATCAAACCTACATTATCTCTTAATTCAGTAATTCATTTCAGGATGTTGAACCAGTTTATCGTGTCAAGTACTGCAACTGCTGCCCTGAGGAAGAACGCCGTATGAGCCGTCAGGCGTTGCCAAATTTCCTTTGATAAAATACAAATTTACAGGGAAACTTGTGAATATTTTTCTCCTAATTTTTCTGAGTTTCACGCGCAATTTAAGCTAAATTTTCTAAAAATATCAAGTCAAGATACTCGTAAATTTCCTCATTATAATTAATGTTTTACAGGGGAAAATTTGGCAACAACCGGATGTTCATACGCCGTTTTTCCTCATCACGGCAGAGTACACTAGTGTATAAGTGTCTATTTGTATCCTAAATTGGATCATAAACTTATTTCCTCTTATTTTCTGTTACAGTTGAAATTTGAACAATAATTGATTCACCCTACCTCACCTTACCTTAGGTATTAACCTACGAGTCATTGCACAATTTGGTGTGCCTTTCATTCTTGTAAACTTTTATAATCTGGTCTTAAAAATATAAAATCCTGCTTTTATATTCAGGTACCACCATTGCATCTGTATCATTACCTACATTAGGTATTGTAACACGGAGGGGATTTCTGATCTTGATAAAAATACTTATGGGGCTTTCTCTTGCTTTTCCTACATAATTCTAAGCAAACCTACTTTACGTATCCGTAGGAAAACTTTTGAATTATGTAATGATTTCCTCTCGGCGTTTTTAATTTATTAATAATTATCATCATTTATTATGAAAAACAAAGTGTCAAGGTGCCTAAATTATTTCTTTGCTTAGCAATAACGATCTAATAAAAAATCATCAATTTATAGAGGTCCTGAAATTGTGTACTTCATCATTTTGAAATTCTAGATCTCATTGTAATTTAAACTGAAGAAGAGGCTCCTTCAGCAGCTTATATAACTATCGCACTTCCATAACTTTGAGGATTAATGTGTTAACTTAGAACAGGTATAAATTTATTTTCAAGGAACACACTAAAATAAACATACGCAGTCATGAAGACTAGCCGATTAATGGACAACTCTTAATAGAACTGCGTTCACACCCACCGAATTACCCAAGGTAATAATTTGTCCGCTTTCTTTTATCATGGGTAAACCACGGAAGGAAGCATCGATCAGTCAAGAGTGACTAGCTCTGTAGGTGACACATCGCCCAAAAAATAATTAGGTATCATTATTTTTTATGTAATTTTGCCGGATATTAGAGGTTCGTGGAGGTAAAACTGGATAATAATCAATGTTTGAGCAAGGGAACGCGGAAAATGAACAATTATTTGCAATTTAAGTTAACCACAATCTGAAAAACTTTAATATAAAATTTTTTAAAGTACGATTGGGTAACTATTTCTACCGTCGTTCGTCGAGTTTTATGAACCGGATGACATTTGAAGTTATATTCCCTTAAAAATAGATAATTCTAAAACGTAAAGTACCAAAGCCTTAAATAAATTTAAAAACTAAAAGTATATTCATACCTGAAGATTTTTGGCGATGGAAAAACAGCAGAACGATATGCTTTAAAGGACATTTTTTATGCCAAGAGGATCCCCAGGAAAATGCTTAAAAACTGTCAAAAAGTAACACTCCGCAAGACCTTTGCGGAATCGATTATTAGCCTCAAACCCCTTTGGGTCACAGGACTCCATGCTCAGTTCCCGGTTTAAGTGAAAGTACCTTATCACTGTATTTAGAGCAATGAAAAGTGACAAGGCATTTTCACAACAGCTCGGTGATAGTTCAGTTTGAATGGTCAATTGGTTCGTGTGAAAGTCGCGTCGCCAAAGAAAAGGGCGACGGTTAGCACAAAGAGATCGTGCCTAAGGCGGTAAAACAAAAGGACTGGCCACAAAAGAATCGTTTAGGAACGATGACTCCATTGCAAAAGCGAAAGGGACAATGACGCAAAAAAAGGGACCTTTTTGTATCTTCGACTCAGTGTTCGATGTATCAAGATCAAATCCTTTTAGAAAAACTATCACCTGCCGAGATAGCAGTGCCCGTTTTTTTTATTTTTCTTTTTGGAGCGAACAAACACACCAAAAAAAAAGGGAAGTTAAATTAACATTCTGAATGTAAAAAAAGTGTGTGAAAACTTATAAATGCTGAATTACCCGCCACAGCACTTAATTTTACATCTTGGCATTGCTGAAGTAACTGCTGTGGCAGGTATTTTAGCATTTTGTAAGTTCTCGCACACTTTTTTTACATCCAGAATGTTAAATCAACTTCAATTTTTTTTCGGTGCAGTAGCGTGCCTATTGTTGATCGAAATCAAACGTTTCAAGGATAGTACCAACTTTAGATTGAGAAAAAAGAAGGAGGTAATAGACTATAGACTTACGCTTTTTTGAGGATGAAAAATCTATTGCGATAGGTCTAATTTAACCGCCTCCTAGATGTGGACTAGGTAAGTGTGTTAAAATCGTGTTCAGATAGTCGTAGCTTACGAATAAAAAAGAATTGTGATTCTTCCGAATGCAAAGTTACTACGTCCAATTTTAATATTGAAGGAGTTATAAAGTATGACGTCGTCCAAGTTTAATGGTTTTATCAGACCTAAGTTCTGCAGGTCTGTTTTAAGTCTTTTCGTCCATCGACATGTAACGTCCTTAAGTTTTATCTTACAGCTCCATGAAGCCTACGATGGCTGAGCAAATCGTCGCCCCTTTGACGTAAGGTCGTATCTTAATTTCGACGTGAGCCCTGTTTTACATATAAAGCCATGCTTTCTGAAGCTCATACAGACATCAAGATACGTCCTTACGCCAGAGGAGCGACGAAATTAGGTATGAATCCTCTAGTATGATCATATACCCCTATGAAGGTACTCTTCATAGATTCCTAGTCAGTACTTAATCCTCTAGATAAATAAACGTATCAAACGTCATTGATGACGTCACTTCAGACAAAATTCAAGATGGGTCTGAGTCTTTTGGGTTCAGCGCGGAGTTCACGAGCTACCGCATCCGTCTCGAGTGTAGAGGACCTCAGAAGCGAATCCTCAGCAGCGTTGACAGCCTTGACAAAGGTCTTCGTGTACGACATCCGACGTCGGCTCAACTTGAGCGTCATGTTGGTGAAGTCGACGTCCGAGAGGTTCAGCGCCAGGTTCTCGGCGAGCATGCTCAGCAGGAACTGCGACGAAGCTCGGAGCTGCTCCGACTGCTGCAGGTGCAACTGCTCCGTTTGGAGCACGTGGAATTGCTCCGTCAGAAGCTCCTCGGTTCGAACCTGCTCCAGGCTCGCTCTGAAGTACGATCGTGCGCGTGGCTCTGGAGAATCAATCACGGATTTGCTAGTGTTGAAGCGATCGCAGGACTCGTGCATCTGTTACAACACACACACTCCCATTCAAAAAATGTTAATTCGATTACATTTTGAAATTGAGGGGTTTGAAGGACAAGGTGCACAAGTGCAGTTTTTGAAAAAAATTAAGATATTCATGATTTCAAGTGAAACTAATATTAATGCATATGCTGTGAAAAATTCGCTCCCAAATTGCAATTTTTAAGCATCCAGAAGTCAGTTTGAACTTTCTTTCCGCCATGAGGATCCATGTAATTTTGAAACTTCAAACATGCATTTCTCGAAATAGCAAAAACTGCACTTATGCGCGCTTTGTCTTCCAACCCTCTCAATTATGAACTACTAGTGACTCACCCATCGAAAGATTTCCCTCAAAAAGTTAATAACATCGTTTATCCGTTCAATCGAAGTTTATTCAGTGATTGAAAAGTGTGTTCGTTTCAAGCTTCCTGGTATGTTTGTTGCCTACGCGGCGAAATTGAAGGCGTTTTGAAGTGGACGCTAGGCTTCGATCAAAAGGTTTTTGCGTGGCCTCTTGGATTAGCGAAGTTAAAATTAGTTTTCCTCATATTTTTTTCTTTTTCTTATTTTAGTGCCCTTGTTGTAATGACGCATTGTGCAGCCACTTCTCAGGCACCACCTTTAATCGGACTGAGTTTATCAGAAAGGAGCCAACCCATATTTTTGAAAAAATTGAGTTAAGAATTTAATTGAATTTTACTAGCCGTATATTTTCTCCTGCCGAAAACTGAAAGTCTAAAAACTAAAAACTTTTTGTGAAAAGAGGGGTTTAAGTTTATATTTTACATTGAGCTTCATGCAGGAATAAAACTTCAAATCTCTATCTCTCAGTTTCAACTTAATGCGGGTTGGTTCCTTCCTGATAAACTCGGTTCAATCCAGCCTTGACTATTTTAAGTGACTCTCTTGAAACTGCAGGTTTGGAACTATAAACTTCAAAACGACAAAGCACCGCTTTGGTATTACATTTCCTGACGTTTTGTAGAACACAAAATGTTTATTAGACACTCAATACCAGCGGTAGTAATGAATCTAATTTGATTTTTGTAGACTATGGTCCCTTTTCCTGTAGACGATTGCGATTATCAAAAAAATGTTCGGACTCCAAACATTATGTGCAGTCCGCTCGTGATATCTGAGAATGTACCATTTCATCGCTCCCTTGACGTATACCTAGTTTCATATGAGCCACAGAAAGTATAGAACCATACGCAACACGGCGCACGGCCGGATTAAGGGGGTGGCCACATGGGCCGCGGCCCATGGCGGCAAAATTTAGTGGGCGGCAAATTTTGCAATTTTTTTGAATGTAGGTATCAAAAAAAGAGAGAAAAAAATCGGATTCAGAAAATAAATTACAAACAAGAAAAGACGACCAAATCTCTCATTTCCTGAGAGTGAAAGTGTAGTAATTTCTAATTTTGTCGTCTTTCGGTGATACAAGAGACAACACCTTTAGTTAGTCTAGTTAAGAGAGAAACCAAACACGCAATTTGACCTGGAACGGAGCGGTGGTCGGCATGAAACACATAGCGCCTACAAGACTACATGAATACTTCACGCATTACGTCAAACACACTGCGGTCAGCAGCAGTCGGCTTGAAACGCATAGCGCCCACAAGACTATATGAATACTTCACGCATTGCGCCAAACAGTGTGGTCAGCAGCGGTCGGCGTAAAATGCATAGCGCCTACAAGACTGCATGAATACCTCACGCATTGCGGCAACACAGTGCGGTCGGCGCGGCGGTGGAAGTTAAAATTTTTAAGCACATTTATGTTTGTTCTTTCTTAACTTTTATAAATGGAAGGACTTGTCCAAACAGGGATGGGTTTACGGAACTGAACTCTTGTTAGTGTTGACAGGGCTTTTACAAAAAATGTGCCCAACGCGAGTAAATGCGTCTCATACACCCCTCCCCCAGCGTCTCGTTCACTTGATGGTTTTTATAGATCGTATTCGACAGATCACACAGGTAACATTATATTGATATCGATAATATTGATTCAATATGTAACCACAGCCTCAGAGGTCAATTCAGAAATCTGAGGTAATGGGTCTTATCTCTTATGTGATCGAATTTTTATTCTCTCGAGTACCAAATGGCACTGAAAAATGAAATTGTTAGGAATTTTCTCATTTTCAGCTTTTCCATATCAAATCCTAAAATTTTTATTCGAGGTTATGTTCTATTCTTTTGAATCAAACGATACATCGAACCACTGTCGAATACGATCTATTGATGTTTCAAAACAAATGAGAAGGGGGCGGAAAAATACAGGCGGCCCATGGGCGGCATGTAGGTAAATCCGGCTCTGATACGCAACACAGGGTTCACGTAGAAATCGTCAGAGGAGCGAGGATTTGAAGTAAACAAGACGTGTACCTGTCTCAAATGAGCCTGATCCGAGCTATGTTTGGGCTTCTGGTCGAAGTAGGCCGTGCTGAGAAGCATCGGAGTGAGGAAGTCTTCTTCCTCTTTCGCGGTTCCCTTCGCCGGTGGAAGCTGAACTTTAGGCTTGGCGCTTTCCCGAGGGTCGCAGGAGAGGATCCTGCGGAGGAGCTGTTGGAGTCGCTGCTCACGGCTGTTGGTAGCGGCCCGTTTCTCCGCTCTGAAGAAAAGCTGACAGTAGCTGCAGTCGACCGCGTTGTGGCCGCACAAGGATCTCCTCCCATCGCCGATCGTCGAGTTCCGGCTTTGCAACTTCCGCTCGGAATTCTCGAAAGATTCGGGTGTTTTGAAGTTCGCGCTCTCCTGGAAGCTGGACTCGAACCTCCCGATGTTTGCTGGATGTGGGCCTAGAAAAAGAAGGCACGAAAATCTTACAATAAAGAGGTGGAAGATGGATTTAAAAGAACAGAAGTATGATATCCCTGGTTCGAATCCCGATGGTGACGTCAATGTTTTACGAAACTACTCGGCCTTAATCCCTGAAAATTTGAAAGGACTGGAGTATGGATGTCCACAGGCAAAATTAGGGGAGACCTCCCCCCCCCCTTCCACAATGCTGCTCGGCCCTCCCCAAAAAATGTGAAGGACCCAATCTTGTAATTAGTTTTGAGATAAATTCCATAGGAACTCTTGTTCCTACTCGACTGTTGACTGTTCCCACTTCCAGGGAAATTTTAAAAACTTTCTAGTATGTATGATACATAGATTCTCTTTAATTTAAGCTGAAAACCACGAATATGGCATCAAAAATTCAGAAAATTTAGAAAAACGCACTGTAGGTAATGCTACCCTGCCCCCTCCCGCCACTGATATACTGTGCTCTTTTTTGATGAATTTGATTCGGGACATCAGTGCTTACCGAAAGCAGTTTCGGTATCCCTTTTATCGAAGCGATAGTATCCTCTCTTCGGGGTCGGCTCATAGTCTGGACTCGACGAATTGACGTCGAAGTCGCTTTCGATCTCAAATTGGTGCGTCGTTTGCAGCTCTGCGCGAGGGTGGCGCTCGAGATCTGGGCTCGGGAATCGAATCTCGTTGATTTCGAAATCTCTTTGCTGCACCCGAGCGCCGAATCTGGGAATCAAGTTGCCTGTTGAGGAAACAAGATGACACGCTAGAGTTCTTGGCGGTTATAATGATGATTTGAGACATACAGGCTCAAAATCGGCACAAGTTTACTTTTTGACGAAACTAAGATAACAGCACTAGTAGTTTGTTCTTTCTAGTTATGGTTCTAGATATCAAACGAGAAGAAAACGGATTTTCCTAAAATGAAAAGGGAACCATTTTAGGTGAATGCTTGCAGATTTTAGAGAATCCATAAATTGTAAAATTGGACAAATTATCAAAGCAAGGCATCTATGCATTGAAATAACGCCTGTTATACTGACACTTGCGAGCAGTGTTTGTCGAAAATCGGGTTACTCCCCGGTTTCGAAAAAAAAAAAAAAAATTAAGTAGCGAGAAAAATTATAAAATTAAAAGAGACGAAGTCACAGAATGTGAGGGGGAGGAAGAGACGTTCAGTCCAAATTGCGATTTTATGCCTTCACTAGGGGAGCCACGCCCCCTAACCGCTTCGTGTTCCGCAGCCTCCCGAAGCGCTTCGCGCGCATCAGGTATTACGTTACTTAGTTACGTTACTTACGTTACTACAGGCATACGTTACGCGTTACTTTTAGTTTATAGAAGTTTTTGGACATAACCCTAGAATTTTGCAGCTTTTGCCTTTCCAATGTTGCTTTACCGCGACTTTTTGATCCATAACACTTCACTTTTTCTGCATATTCGAAAAAAATGAAGAGAAAGAAAAAGGAACACAAAACAATATTTAATTTAAAATACCATTTCGGTTGCGAGGCTTGTGCACTTGTTTCAACTTTTTCGCGTCAAGCACCATTGAATCAGGGCTCTGCGATGTTGTGTTGGTCATGTCGTGCCAAAGCATACGATTTTTTCCAATTTTCCTTCTGAACCGTGGCGGAAAATTCATGGAGAAACCCGGCTGAGATTGGTGATGCTCTCGCTGGTCCTCGAAGGGCTAGAAAAAGACATTGAAGGACATAATGATCAGCTCAGCGGGCCGATTATTAAAACTTATAGACAAAGCTATAGACAAACACGACAAAAGGGATTTGGAGGGATCCTATTGGTGGAAGCAGGTGGTGGTAATGGACATAGGAAGTAGGTAATAGACTAACTAACGGCAACCCATTAAATACCCGACAGTTAGTCCATCATTTTCTTCCTTAGTCTATAAGAACCAACCATGTCAACCAATAGGATCGCTCCATACTCTCTATGTCTTCTTTGTCTATCGCTTTGTCTGTAAGTTTCAATAATCGGCCCGCAGTGCATGATTTAAATAACAAGGTTAAAATGTTAGAATTGACGCGATTTAATCACTGTTTCCAAAATTGAAGAGGACGTAGTCTATACAAATCTGTTGATGTGATGATTTTAGTAAATATGGACAAGTATTGTTTATTTCGTATGCAAGTTAACTCGAATGTAAAAAGATAGAATCGCTGGGATAAGAGCAACCTTACCTGGTTGGCTAAAAAATTACGCTTCTTCAAAATAAAAATCAAAGTATCATACTCATCAGTTTGCAATCTGTCAAGGGGACACTTTGAATTTTGTTCGTTTTATGATCAAGTGAGTGGGAACGTTCAAATATGATCTTTAAAAAAGACACATGACAAAAAGACAAAGACCTAAAGTTCAGACGGGATGTCTTTGACGCAATGTAGGTATCTCTAAACAAAATTGCTGTGGCTCTTTTGTCAAAATTAAATGGATGACCTACAAAAAAATGTACACGTGTCTCTAATAGTGCTCTATAGCTTAACATTATGAACTGACCTCGTCCGATAAAATGTAAAATGTATCCTTGAAAATATAACACTGTTGGAGAAAAACCCAACGAAAGCATTGACCGTAAACAGTAATACCTATATACTAGGCACTTTCGTATGCCAGAGTTATATTTATAAATATTAAAAATGTTTATTTTATACAAGAGACACACAAACACTTTCAATTGACCTCGTTTTATTTTGAAAGTAGGTTTTCCTGATATGCTCAATTGCTCAACCTTTTTTCAACTTTCCATTGGCATATAAATCTGTTTCACTTCCAAATTCACCTCATTTTCTCTGGTTATAGGTTTGCGTGGCTGCCCAGTGCAACGGTCACTTCAATCTTCGATTTTTCTTTTAATTTTCTGGAAAACTAAGTGAAGTCATCGATGGACCAACAAGCAAGAGAAACTAGTAAAGAAAACGATGGTCCCGTGGCCCGCCCTCTCCCTGAATCTACGATTACGCACTGAAAAATAGACAGCTTGACAGTCAGTGTTGTAAAATTTCTGCTCATATTTTATAATGATGATGATGATGATGATGATGATGATGATGATGATGATGATGATGATAATGCTTAGATAATGCTGTACCTAATGATAATTTCCATTGAAAACTCTAAAACCTAAGGGTTGATACACTTTTATGAAAGTGCAAGGCATCATCAGGTATAACTTCCCAGCTTGATACTTGCATACGTTTACCTACATTTTTTACGGAAATGCCCATACATCATACATTCGGAACACACATCGAGTGGATTTCATATATCAATAAAAATTAAAATATTTTGAATGAACTGATGCGTTCAAGCTCTAGACATACGGTTGAAACTCCTGGAAAGCAGTCTGTGCAAAAAACTGGTGACTCATAGCATCGCTCCCAACTCCCAGTGATCGATAAAAGCGAAGATGGGGAAACCCCGTCTGATGCAATTCTCAAAATTACTGCCTCAGACATGAGTCATCATCCTGAATGAGGTCGCGATGCTATGGATTTATGCTTTTGTATTTTTTCTCACTCTAGCAGTAGTTAATAATCTACTTATGAGAAGAAGAAAAAACACGAAAATGTGGCTCGAACTGAATAGTGTGGCCCCAGCTCTATTCTACTATCCTGTTATCTGCCCATGAGTATAACATCTAAACTTAATTTCTAAGTTTCAAATACTGAAATCCGCACCTTGTTCTAAAGTAGGACTCCATGTAATGTTTGTGCAAATTGCATAACATGCCTAGAGAGTGCATGTACCCTAAAAACTTGGATATTACATCACACTTTTTAGCTGAGATATTTTAAAGATCACGTTATGAACAAAATTTGGACATTTTCAGCACTCAATTTTACGCAAGTGTGGAAATGAACCAATGTACATTTAGCTAGAAAATAAAACGTGGAGTTCGTGCAAAAACTCGCATTTTCTATAGTGTCGCCGCGACGCACTGTCGCGTCATGTCAGAGGCGAATCCTTAGAGACTTCATCCGGTAAACTGGGGAAGGCTCGCGGTTAAGGCGCTGCAAGCAACTATTTTAACCTTCCGGAGCGCGCGTTGCCTATTCGATTGATTGAAGGCGCTTTGAATACCTTGCCAAATTCGATTCCTCCAAGTTAAGCATCGCACGTTGGTCGTTGATTGTGCGTTGTCGGCAACGGCTCAGAATGTACCCCCCTAAAAAGGCATTCCCCATTTAGTTTCACATTTTGCATTCTAAGAAAAGTACTTTACTGACACCGATTGACATTATTTTTGCGATATCGAGTGTTTTAACCATTAAACCGATGGAAACCAATAGAAACCGAGTGCGTGAAAACTTACGTGTCAAATATGCGTTTTCTTAAAGACGAATAAAGTCACGTCATTTTCTTTCATTGCTTGACCTACTAATAATCCTGATTGATGGTAAAGCTATAATTACTACCTCGATTGCAATTGCAATGTTTGAAAATTTCCGCTCAAATTGTATTTTTTCAAGGAAGTACCTACTACTCGACAACTTATATTTTCAGAAAATATTCATGAAAGGACGAGGAAAAATCAAACGAGATTTTGCGCGAGAATGATTATTAGCCTTCTTTAAAATAGAAAAATACGAAGGAAGATGCGCAACGTCGCAGTTTGAAATACGTAGTTCAGGCGCTTCCCTATCAAAATGTCATGAACTTCCGTCCAGGCTCTTATCTTCAACATTTTTTTTTCGATCCATGCATCATTCGCTGAGTGAAATTTTAAAGAATTCTGCGATACACGGTGTCAGTTCAAAAATTATAGACAAAAGTGTCTACCCTACCTAACCTGAAGGAGCAAATAAAATTACATAAAATTATGAACGCAAAGGAAATCGTGCTTCATTTACCTCAGTCTGACGCTGCTCTTTTTAGTCTTCATCGTGGCATTCTGGTATCGAGTGTGTCTTCTTCTTAGTTTGGAGGAAATTAGCCTAGAATCAGTAATTTTCTTACAGCGAATAACACGCTCAAAAATGTACACATCCTTCTTTTCCCATTTTTTATTCACTAATGATCATAACAAAGGAAGGGGAATTTGGAATACGAGTACTAAAGAGAAAACAACCATTCCAGTGAACTTCCATTAAGCATCAGCTGTTGTCCTGCGGTCGTTGTGGACCTAGCACAATGTTATGCACCTAAATAAACTTTAGCTGAAACGACGTTTGACAATGGATAATATTGCTTTTTTAGCCGGTTTTTCAGGAGCGTTTCAAGTCTTTTACCATTATTTTAACAAAGTCATGTTTTACTAAATAATGTTATTTTCGAAGAACGGAATTTTTATACAAGTCGTAGGGCGGATCTAACCGATATCAGCCTTCACACTGCCTATTTTCCTCTCGAGTTTTATTATTTTTTTGTTACAGAGGACCTAAATAATTTACTCTTGAAAGTACAAGTTAATGTTTTGATCAGTTTACTGTTGAAAAAATAAAACATGAGAAGAAATTAGGCAACATTTGATGTAGTTAGGTTAGTTCCGGTTCAATTCGTCTAATTCATGTTAGTCGAAAATACTGTCCATGAAATGGACTTCATTTTGCAATTAGGAACTATAAATTCCGGCCCAGTTTAAAAACAACATATGTGCCATTAGTTTCTCTATTCACGTAAGTGTTTTCTCAGATGAACCAGAATTTATAGCTCCAAATTGCAAAATGCAGTCCACATAACATTTGGGCCGGAACGTAAATGCAGTTATGCACACCCTAAAACTCTTGAACAAGGAGGCTTAGAGAGTCGAGTTTACGTAAGAAGGACTTTTAAGAAGATTTAGAACTAAGCAATTTTGAGAAGCATTTTAAAATCCGGGCTTTAGTATTCCTTTCTTTCGATATGGATGGTGAAACTGCAAAATCGCGCTTTTTGGTTTTAGTCATTTCTTGAAAATTTCCCTGAATTTTCCTCTCTGTGTGAAGAATACTATGAAAATTCCAAGCACCAGAGGTGGTTTGTTCCTCTTTGATAATAATAAAAAAATGAGAGCGGAGATTTTGAAACGTCGCAAACGAGATACGCGGTTTTGCAGTTTCACCTTCGATATCCTTTTTCACTCTCCCCTCCCCTCTGTAATTACGAGTGTAGGCGAGCAATGTAAATATAAGTACGCCCCCCTCCCCCCTCAGGATCAGAGCGTGAAAACTAAGATGTGAGAAAAAAACTCATTTTATCCAAAACTTAACAAAAAACTTAAACAAAAAAACAAACTTAAACAAAAAACTTAACAAAAAAAAAAAAAAAAAAAAAAAAAAAAAAAAAAAAAAACATGCAAATTTGTATTGCAAGCATTGAGCATAGCAAGGAAGCTAACGTTTGATCCCACTCCCCTTGGCCCCCTCCCATCCAATAGACGATTACACAATAAATGAGAAGTGTGAAATAATTGCATTCCGTTTATCAGGGACGGATTAAGGGGGTGGCCACATGGGCCGCGGCCCATGGCGGCAAATTTTGCAAATTTTTTTAAATGCAGGTACAAAAAAATCGGATTCAGAAAAAAATTACACACAAGAAAAGGTGACCAAATCTCTCATTTCCTGGGAGTTCATTAATTTCTAATATTGTCGTATTTCGGTGATACAAAAGACTGCGCACCTTTAATTAGTTGAGTTAAGAGAGAAACCAAACACGTAATTTGGCCCGGAGCGGCGCGGCGCAAACAGAGATGATGACGAGGACTTGTTATGAAAAAGGAGAAGCCCTCGACGCGGCGCGGCGGTCGGCATGTAATACATATTAGCGCCTACGAGACTGCATGAATACTTCACGCATTGCGTCAAGCACAGCATGGTCAACAGCGGTCGGCGCGGCGTGAAACGCGCAGTGCCTACGAGACTACATGAATACTTCACGCATTGCGCCAAACACAGTGTGGTCAGCGCGGCACGGCGGCGGAAGTTATAATTATTAAACCACACTTATGTTTGTTCTTTCTTAATTTTTTAGTTCATTTCTTACAAATGAACGGCCTTGTCCCCACAGAGATAGGTTTACGGAACAGAACTTTGGCGCTAATTTCCGTGAACTTTTGCTGGTAGTGTTGACAGGACTTACGCAAAAAATGTGCCCAACACGAGTGAACGCGTCTTATACACCCTTCTCCCTCCGGCACGTTCACTTGATGGTTTTTCTTGATGTTTCAAAATGAATTAGAAGAGGGCGGCAAAATACAGGCGGCCCATGGGCGGCAAGTAGGTAAATTCGGCCATGCCGTTTATTACCTTTGAACAATAATTCTCGACTTTATGAGAAATCAAATTGCAATGAAATGAAAACCCCGGCTTGAATATTAAGTAACCTTATTACAGCTGAGGCTCGCGTGTAATTAGTTGCATTATAATTGGTACCTATTTGATTTTTCTTTTATTATTATTTTCACAGCTTTTAAATTGAACGGAACATACTTTTTCACCATATAATTATGTATTCGTGTTGGTTTATTTCGCGGATCCTGTGGGAAGGTGAAATTGTTTACAAAATGCCAATATTTTCCCCCTGGAAAGATCTATATCGCGAAATTCTTTAAATAACTTTGATCCAGTGCCAATTTTTTAAGCAAACGGAACGTATTAAGAGGAAGGTTTGCGTCCTCACCAAAGCCGTTTCCAGGAACGCCAAAATAGCGGCACAGAGTCGAACTTTGCAAAAAATAATTTTTTCCCTATACACATGGTTTCGTTGGAAGTCCGTTTTGACATTAAGCATCTTATTTCTGCTCTGGATTCTTCTTGGATTCTGAATTTATTTTACCTGCGGAAATCCCTTTCGTTAGATTTCACCGGAAAAATTCATTTTACAAACTTTTGAAGGCGGGCACCTTGAATAAAGTGCTCTCAGAAATGTATATTTGATTATCATGTTTTATGACATTTAATCTCACAGCACAAAATGACGTTGAATTTATGCAGATTGATTTGCGCGCCAACTATCTGGAATAGGAGAGAAGGAACTGTTGTTCTAATTTTGACTCAGTTGTACCGCGTTTGGCAGAAAAGAACCAAGCCACATCGGCTATTGCCAAATTTATTCAGGCAATTTAATATTTTAGAAGAGAACGTTTTAGCGAATTATTTTGAAAATTTTAAGGCATTTGCTTCGCACTATGCAGAAAAGTCAATGGAAATTGCCCAAAAATCCGCACAACCGTTTTCATGTAAAAAATTAAATTGCCTGATTGAATTTGGCAATAGCTGACGTGACTTGGTTCCTTTCTGCTTAACGCGGTCCAGTTATATCCGTATTACAGTTATACAATTTTACACTTTTTTTTAAAGGGAAAGGTTTACGGAAAACTGCCTCCCCTCCCCTCTCTATTAAGATCCGGTGTAAGGCAACGGCCTCAAGAAGGAAAAGAGGACACTCCTTACAACCCCGAAAGTGGTCCGGAACTGGAGGGGGGAAGGGGGGGGCTCCCTAGAAAAATTTTGAGAATCGAGATGTCTCCTCAGCAATTTTGAGCTGCTCTTGTTTAAAGGAGATGTGTCGGTAACAGAGACGTCAGGCAGTTACCTATTCGCAAAATCGCTCACAATTATTTCAAACGAGTAGGGCACTGAAGGGGGGAGGGGGCAGGCCCTAGGCCCTCGTCCCCCTCTCGCAGTTCCGCGCCCATGCCAACGGTGCAATGCAATTGCCCTCCTGCTCCGACCTCTACGATTACATTCTGTCTGCATGCTGCTCCGTTTAAATAAAGGCTGTAGAGGCGCTTTTGGAAGCTTGATACAAGTCCCCCCCCTCCCCCCTTCTCTTTTCGTCTCATAACGGGACTGTTTCACGCCGGTTTTCATAAGCGCGCGTCATAAGATGGCTGACTGTGAGACGTGACGGCTTCCTCGTACCAACCCGCCTTGTTTGACATGCCCAAGTTCCCTCGACTCGACGAATCGGTCGTTTTCTGGACTTGTTCTTCAAGAATCGATCAGCCATCTCGACCAGTTCATTTCGATTATAATGCTCTTCGCCTCGCGTCACATCTTGCTGTGCCTCAATCCTCGCCTGGGAGACCACTTTCCATTTCTGTCTGGGTATTTAGTCAGGCTTGAAGGGGGGAATTTCGACATGCTCAGTCAAGGTACAAGGTCATACAGCGTTTAATGGGAGAGTTGCAATTTTTTCTTCATTCTGAAAGGGTTGAAGTCAAAAGGGCCTCCATGGCATCGAGAATTTTTTGAAAAATGTGCGTCCCCGATTGCAACACTGTAAATTTCCGCTCCAATAATTTTTTTTAGTGTATTTGCCGAAGAATTTTTTTTATTAAAAGCAAAGAAAAGTAACCGAAGAAGAGTTGTTTTGAAATGTTTCTAAATCTTTTGCATACTCATTTACGACGATAAATTTCGAAGAGATATTTTGGTTGCTTTTTTATTTGAAAAAAAAATTAACATGACCATATTGTTAAACACGCTGCGGTCGAGACATGTATAAATTGCACGACTGAATCCAGGCATCAATACACGAGCAGGCCTGTTCAAAATTATATGATACTAGCAGGTCCGCCACATCCCATCTCGGGCCCTGGTACCAGTTTTAAGGTCCGGGCCCCAAGCACGGAGGGGGGGGGGTCCGAGGGGCATCCCCCGAGAAATTTTAGAATTTATGCGACTAATGGGACGCATTTTGAAGCTTCCATAACGAATTTTTCCATCAATTTCTGCGGAATAATTATGTTTTTTATTTTCTACTTTCCGCACAAAATACTTGCGAATTGTTGCATTCAAAACAACTGGAAAATTTTTATTTTTCTTTTTTTTTGGGGGGGGGGGGCGGTATTATACTATTTTCAGTTCAATGAGGACCAGGCCCCCTTGGACTCCCCCTTCGTTTGTCTATGGCAATGGAGTTGAGCCATGAGCCATTGAAGTCGAGGATGCCCAGACTGGAGACACTTCGCATCTGACGACGGAAGAAAATGAAACGTAGTTACTAAAAATATCCCTCTGTACTGAAAATCTTGAAAAACGATAGAAATTTTCCAAGAAGTAAACCGTAAAACGATGATCCGGGTATCGGAACTTGGCTGTATTGAAAACGCCTTCAAATGCGGCGTGATACCTCACGCATTCCGGAGAGTTCAAATAGTTGTATCATTGCGCCTTCGAAATGCGACGAAGATTGCAATTGAAATAGCCTTCATGCACGCTGGCCTTTTCGATTTCCGTTAACATTATTGCAGTCATGAATGCGCTTCAGCTAGAATTGTATTTACAAATGGGTGGTTTTTCTACGAGGATTAAAAATAAACGAGTGGTACGGAATATAACAAAAGAATATGAACTAAGCAAAATGATAATCCGGGTATCGGAAGTAAGCTGATTTGAAAACGCCTTCAAATGCGGCGTGATACCTCACGCATTCCAGAGAGTTCAAATAGTTGTATCATTGCGCCGTATGGGTTGCTTGTGAATTCGTAGTGGTTTTTCACGGGTAACACGGGCCCCCTCCGGGGCCCGGGCCCCGGTACCAGGGACCCAGTATCCCTCCCCTTGTGGCGGGCCTGGATACTAGTTCTGTTGGTTGATCTACTTTTCAGTGGTCGCTGATATTTTGTACCTATGTACCTAACTCAGCGTGATAAATCATGCGTGAGGCTTATTTACGCTCACTCCATTTACTTCGACAGGCACTGATTTTGAATACGTTGTTAGATACTTTTTTTAAAGAATATCTTCGAAATATAATGGTGCGTGGTATGTATGTACTTAATGTTGCCGTCCAGTGATTTGAAGGCACATCTAAAACAGAGGACTCACACGTGCCAACGTACCGTATGGACACGCCTTCAAAATGGAGGGTATACGATGCGCAACACTCATGTAGTATAAGTTGCCGTTAAATAGTTTGAAGGCAAAACTAAAACACAGAACTCGCACTTTTTTCATGCTCAGCGTCGAAAAAAATTTTTACATTACTTCATTTTCTGTAAAAAAACAATTTTTGTAATATAATTTATTTTCTCCATTTCCTTACATTATTTTCTTATTGATTATATTTTGATATTTTCTCATTTCTTAATTTTATTAGGAAATGGATCTGGTACTTAAGCTTTCAAGAACGAATGTAACAATGTCGGAGTCGAAAAGGCGGATCGATTCCTAAATCGTTCGAGTTGAGTCGTTCGTTTCTGCGATTCGCTCTTTTCCGGAACCGATCCTCGGAACCTGCGCGGTGAACAACTGTGCGGTCTGTGTGAACTGACTGTGAACGACCTAGCCACCCATCCACCCAACAGCATTCGATTGTCCTTCATTTGACTCCTCTGCCCAAGCCAAGTGGTTGTGTTCCTCCTTTACTGAAAAATGTAAGTTGAATAGTTTCATTTTTCTTTACTTTTCTTCCAAATTTCAATACAATAGTTGTCATTACGCATTATTTCACACTTTATATATTGATTTCCCGTGTAATGAGCCGCCTAACCACTCTTCCCGGTGTTTGTTTCACGCTTCCCCCTAAGCGTTGCATCATGCTCCTTCCTTGTCCATATCATTCATCCTTTTCGTTTTCCAACTTTCTTCTTTTATTGAATTTCCCCAGAATTTCCTTTAATCTTGTCAAGCGCCAAAATTTAGGCTATCAGATTTCAATATTCAATGGTCCTGGCTTATCAATCTCTTGCATGGCCACTCCGTAGGTGCTTGTCAAACTTTCCTTTATCAGGGATTTTTGTGTCCCTGAAATTGCATCGTCAAGTTATTCTGCATAATTTCTCATTCATATTTCCTATTCTATCCGTTCAAACTTGATAATATGTCCTTCCTCGTAGATCTAGGTCTAACTCCATGATGCATGACTGCCTAGAGATCACAGGAAGTAAATGGTTTTTCAAATGTCTCTCTCTCTTATCAAGGAGATGGGACCATGATATTACCTAGTTTCAGATACATTTGCCCCACAATTTGGTGCTGAAATCTGTATGAAGATTGGGGGATTACTCTGTCGTGCCTTAATTACCCCTTCACCTTCGGATAGTGGTGATCATTTCAGCGCAGCCAGCGTAAGGCTGTACTCATTTCATCCCATTCCGTTTCTTAGTCCTGCTGTATTATGGCACAAGAGGAAGACTTGCTGTATGTGATGCAATGCTTTCATTGTCCGAATTTTTTCCTGTGTATCCCTAGCTTTAGTTTAAACACATCATCTACTATCGTTAGAATTCAGATAAAATCGGTGTACCTACCCTGAATTTCCCATCACCTTTAGGTATCACTTTTGACTCAAGGTTATACTGCTCATAGATAATGAAATCACCACACATCTCATTTTTCAGAGAATATCTCCCAATCAAAATAATCATCTGATTAATGTAATATATGGTATTGCTATCTTTACAACCATGTTCAATATTTCTCAACTTTTTTGCACGAAGTTCTTCTGAGAATATTTTACATCATAGAATGAAGGAAATAAACACTCTACTAACTGGTTGAAGAGGTTCGCCAAGTTGCAGATGGAAATAGGTAGTTCGGTACTTTCATCATCGGTACCTATCTCCTTCGTCCAAATGTATGATAATCTTTTTCACAATGGATTCCTGAACTTGAGAGGTGATGATTATGAGATTTGGTTTAGTTAAGTCAATTTTTTATTTACCTACCATGGCTGCATTTGCCTGCGTAAAGTGGTTCACTATTATCGAACATCCTTCAACAAGGATAAAAATAGTGAATGGCTACTGTCAAAACATTTGTAAGTCCCAACTTTATTTCTAGGAAGAAGAGAGTTGACCTTCTAAAATGTGTTGCCCAGGTACATCGGTTACTTCCATAGAGGGTAGCTGTCAAATATTAGATATTCCTCTTGTATTAATTTTGGACAAGTAGACAAGTGTGAACTCTAAATAAAAGATAAGAACAGATCGTGCATCCGAAAGGTGCACCATCTCCACTATTTTTACTCCTCTCAATCCTGTGATAACATGTTTGCCCTCCATTTCTGCTGATAACAGATGCCGTGCTTAAATCAAACCAACCAGTGAGAGATACTGAAATCTCTCCCTTATCAACTGCATTTTATTATCCACCCAAGGTAGAGATTAGAAAAAAGTCTCTCCAATTTTTCTGATGTTCATTGCCAATGCCGTGTTGCTGTTGGCCCCATTATCAGGGGATCTTGGGTTCAATGCCTGGTCAGGCGAACTTACATTGATCGGCTCATGCTGGAGCTACCTTAGCAAGCTGGTTATCGAGCAGGGATGGAGAGGAGGGGGGGGGGGAATCTGGAGTCCATGAATAGTACCTAGGGGTGAAATGAATTGCAAAAAAAGTGGTTAAGTCCATTTTAACAATGAAAAGTTATGAGGGATCCTCTTTTAGGAAAATTCTATGATCAGTTACATCACCTTTTCATCCTTCCCTATTATTATTATCACGAGAATTGCTCCTATCTTTACCAAGTGTGGAGGAAGGGGGGCGTTGTTGATGTTTTCATAGTGGATTCAGAAATGCTGCTTGCGAACTTATGAACTACCTGAAGAATCACAAATTAATTTTTCAAGTTTTGGTGCCCTGCCCTCATTTGGAACACTGACATGCTTATTGATATCGATCAACAACGTAATGTACCTTGATTACCTGCTGATAAGAATGTATTATTCAAGATTAAAGAAAATTTTACTGCTATGACTGAAAGCCTGAAAAATTATGCAATAATGCATCATCAAAAGACTTTTTTGCCTCAATGAAACACTTTTTTACTAACAGCATGACCTAGAGTTGCCTCATTTTACGGTATTCTTAGGCTTGAAAACCTTTGCAATTTCCTTGATCCTTGAATTTTTTACTAAATTTTCTGTACTGGTTATTCTTTCAGAATTACTCTAAATCAACATGTCTAACATTGGAATCAACGGATTTGGCCGTATTGGTCGTTTGGTCTTGAGAGCCTCCTTGGAACGTGGAGCCAAGGTACTTTCTTCTCTCTTAGATTTTGTCTCTTGAATCTTCAACTTCAAAGTGGATCCTTTACTTTATTTGAGAAAAATACTGTCAGCTCGTATGTTTTCTATTCATACAAATAATTTTATTAGAAGGATGACAGTTAATTCACAAGCTTACAGGCTTTTGGGAGAACAGATCAGCACAATCGTTATCAATTTGTGTGTGTATAGCACAAGAAGTAATGATTTTCCAGAAGAAACTGAATTTTAATATTTTAGATAGAAATTATGCATGCTACTGAAGTAATTTAATACTTTCTACAGTTCTCAATAGGAGGATTTAAGCAGGGAAAAAGACCTAAGTACATTATGAAAGTTATTAAAAACCAAAAACAACTTCAAAGTAATCTTTTCAGCTCTATACTGGAGGAGGTCTATGTAGTAACACTTCACTAGCGGTACTTTTAAGTATTCACTAAAAGTAATTCAACTATTACGAGCAAAACAATTTTTTTAGTAATTTACTTGCAACAGAATATTGATAATTTTAACTGTTCTTTCAGGTTGTTGCCATCAATGACCCCTTCATTGGTCTAGACTACATGATCTACTTGTTCAAGTATGATTCCACCCACGGACGCTTCAAGGGTGAGGTCAAGGCTGAGGGAGACTTCTTGATTGTCAACGGTAAGAAAAGCTTTCCATCGTTCAGACCAACATTATTCTGTGTTTCCATCTCAGATAGCACACATTGCTGTTTGCAAACTCAGTTTTTTTCCATCCAGCATAAATATATCACAACTGCTGAGTGGATTATTTCCTTTTAAATATTGTTAAACATGTCACAAAAAAGTCTTCAGATAAATTCTCTGAATTATCACGATCAGGAAATTAAAATGATGAAAAATTGCAATCTGTTCTGTAGGTCCTTTGCACTCGGCACTTCCAATTCAAAAGAATACTTATTAAACTCACGTCAGGAAAAAAGCATCACTTTGCCCTATTTTGTATTATTTCTCATTTGCCTCTCCCTTTTCTCTCACTGTAATTTTCACGTCCATTACAGGAAACAAAATCCACGTTTTCTCTGAACGTGACCCCAAGGCCATTCCATGGAGCAAGGCTGGTGCCGAATACGTTGTAGAATCCACTGGTGTGTTCACAACCATCGACAAGGCCTCCGTAAGTTTTCAATGACTTTTATTGAAGTAAGCCTAAGTTGGTTGTCTGGATCATCTCTCCACTTTAAAATTTCAATAACAATAATAAGAATTGAACTGAATGAAATTCAGGAAATGAGCTCATGTAAATCATCAGGCTAAAATGTAATAGCCAGTTCTCTCGTATAAAAGATGGCTTCTAATAAAATCAATTCATTAAAAGAAAAGCAAGTATTTAATAATGTGGAAAAGGTTGGAAAGATTGAGAGCAAGAAAATAATTTAAAAAGGCACCAGTGAGAATAAACATTTTTTAAAATATTATTTCTCAACAAATATACTCAACGAGTTATTTATTTGATGTGGGTAAAAGAAGCAGTTTCAAGCAAATGAGCTTCTTGATGACTTTGTGGCCATTTTTTGTATAATTATCTAATCTTATATGAATAGGAGTTTTAAGTAGTAGAATTAACCCAGAAACAGTGTTACCATTTTTGAGGATACTTATGTGGCTTTCATACAAGCAGCAATGTTCAGGAGGGAAATTTTACCCCAAAAAATGGTTGTCATCATTTAAAATAATAGTTACCCCTCTCTTCCTATAAAACCAACCTTAATTAGGCAAATACCCGAGAACACACCATTTTCTGGATATGAATTTTCGGTTCTCCTTCACAAGCAATGTAATTTGTGTAAATTTAAGTGTAAGTAGGTAGTGAATAACAAGTGAATCTATGAAAAAAATTACAACACTAATTCAGTGCTTGGATATTCATGAGATTTGAGCAGTGAAAGAGAGAAGCTCTAAGTCAGTCTTATCATTGTTAGGAGAAGAAAGAAGAAGGAGGAAAAATAGAGCGGCTGTTTGTTTGATATTTAACCTTGTCAAGGTGAAGGCTGTAGTTGAGTCTATGAGCCAAACCAGCGTGTGCTAGAGTCAAGTCCAATGTCAAGGCAGGTGAATGCAGTTTGGCTTTGGAACTAGTTTTTGTTTGGAATAGATTAGACTCGGTTCCTTCCATACAATGAATTATGCAACACTCAGTTCATTCCCACTTAAAAAATGTCTTCTCCCATTTAAATCCACCAGTCAATTAATAAGTCTTACTTACCAGTCGTTCATTTTTGACACACCAATGTAAATTTTGATAATAGCTTACTGCAAGTAACAGCATTTAACTCAATGAGGTTTTTCCTTTCAGAAGATTTTTAGGACAACCGAGTTAATGGATCCTCGGAATTAAAAAATAAACAAATATGATACAGAACAAAAAGTGGCCACAAATTTTTGTCCCTTTAGCTGAAAACGACCCGTAGGTATCACAACTTGTAATTTGTATTCATTGAGTCTTTTTTGCTTCCAGGCTCACTTGGAAGGTGGTGCCAAGAAAGTCATCATCTCTGCCCCAAGTGCTGACGCACCCATGTTCGTCGTCGGTGTCAACCTTGAAGCATACGACCCCTCTTACAAAGTCATTTCCAATGCATCATGCACAACCAACTGCTTGGCTCCTCTCGCCAAGGTCATCCACGACAACTTTGAAATTGTTGAGGGTCTGATGACCACTGTTCACGCCACAACCGCCACACAAAAGACTGTTGATGGCCCATCTGGAAAAGTAAGTTACTTAAGTTTGTCTATCAACAAAAAGAGATTATAATAAAATTGGTAAGGGTCTCAGGTTTTTATTCGACTAATACTTAAGTGTAAAGATTCACTGCAGTTCAAGATTGTGTCACCTTTCTGCTGGAACTTACACTTGCGTTGAGATGTTATGATCCATTATCTTGATGAAACCTAAGTAACCTGCACAGGACTTAGTAAATATCTTTTAGAGGGAGGAAAATTCTGTGCTATTTTGGATGTTTTATGGAAAGGCACAATTTTTTGGAAAATTGCAAATGATGGATCATGTTTTTCATCCCAAATGTTATGATATCTCCCCCCACCTCTTTCTCTTTTAAATTGTTAACCCTCCTGGGAAAAACGATGCGCAAAATTTTCTAATGACAATCCCTCAGCTGTGACACATTGCTGAAAAGAAGACAAGGAAGGCTATCTTGGTGTAAAATTCGCAAGTCGATACATTTGAAGATTACACTTCACATTCAATGATACTATACGCTTGTATCTTCAATTGGCAATCAGTCCTGGCTCAGCCCTTTGAAGACTTCATTCTTCAAGTGAAATTGCCTCATGTTGAGTCACCCGAAGAACATAGCCCACTGAGATGCTATCAAGTTTCTTTACCCTGTAAATCCCTTCTTTTGTTGTAACACATGGAATATCCTGGAAATAGAAAACATTTCTCAACACTAATTGGCACTGTAGAACCTAAAAGCCAATGTGTGGCTCACCAATTTTTTAAAAAAAAATGTATATTATTCTCATTATGTAAATGTCAATTTTTTATCATGTCATCACATTCAACCCTCTTTTATTTTAGTTATGGCGTGATGGCAGAGGTGCTGCCCAAAACATCATTCCAGCTGCCACTGGTGCAGCCAAAGCTGTAGGAAAAGTCATTCCCTCTTTGAATGGAAAACTCACTGGTATGGCTTTCCGTGTTCCTGTCGCCAATGTCTCAGTCGTTGACTTGACAGTTCGGTAAGTTTTTTCAATAATATCTTCTCAATCTAACCACAGCACATCCGTTTGGTTAATTGAAAATAAATTATGTGCTTACCTATTTTTGTGTGAGAAAAAAGGCATTCGTATTCTTGAGAAGCAATAATATTCTCTCTCATACCCTCAAAAACTCAGTCCATTGAGCCAAAATCATTTTAACTTTGTAAAAAGTTAGTATATTGCTGTCCTTTGTGACAGAGCTCTCAGCAAGGAACTTGATTGAGAAACAGTGGTTAAAAGTACCCAGATGCAGAGAGACTCGCTTTTTCTCATGTCAATAGTGCACATACACTAAAATACCTGTTCATAGTTTTTCAGATAAATTAACAGAAATTTCACTTTGTTCTAAGAAGCCATCATTGAAAATGCTTCATTCTTTTAAAATCAAGTCCCTCTACATCTGGAAAAAAATGTTACAATTTTTTACAATTAAGTCTCTACATATCTCAAACCTTACTCAAAAATTTAATACAAAATAAAATAATAAAACTCAAAAAATTCAAAATTATATTTAGACACATTTCACGTTTTCTTCTGCTTTTATAGAAAAGCCAATTTGCCTCACTCTCAGGGTTTTTCTTTTTTGGTTTGTTTCCCCTCTCCTTTTAAAAAACAATCTGCTTATTCCACTTGATGTGCGAATTCAATTGCCCCAATGCAATGTCTTGCACTTGAATCAAATCTCAAGTCCCTGAAGTCGTTGGTAGATAAGGAAGTAGCAGATAAAAGTTACTCACTCTCAAGTGAATATCAATGAGGGTGTGCCCGAAAGCAGCTCTTGAGTCCTTAGTAAGTAATTGATTTAATTTTTGTTTTAGATTGGGCAAAGATGCAACCTACGATGAAATCAAAGCTAAGGTCAAGGCCGCAGCTGAGGGTCCACTGAAGGGTATCTTAGGTTACACCGAGGATGATGTTGTATCCTCTGATTTCATCGGTGACACCCAGTCCTCCATCTTTGACGCCAAGGCTGGAATCTCTCTTAACAACAAATTCGTGAAACTTATCTCTTGGTAAGATACTTGTCATTTTTAGAAATATCTTTATAAGCCTCAGCCTCTTCATTCCAAAAATTAATCTTTCCAGTTTTCTGGGGGAGTTTATATTCAATTTTTTGTTATTTTTTGTTATTGCCAGGTCAATGAAATTTAAAGGCTTCTTTTCGATATCTGGCGAAAATCGAGAAAATACAACTACAAATCTCACTTGGAAAAAAAATTGTACAGAAAATACAAATCTTCTGAGCCTCTTGTAGAAATGTTGAACCATTTTAACTTCTATCTCTTTCTTCTAACTTTCTCCAAAGGAGTTCCTTTCAGAAGAATGATTTAAAATAATTTAAAACTTGAATTATTTGAGAACTTTAGGGTCAGTTCTAAAATGAGCTAGAAACCGTGGCTTTTTTCACTTTGACCCCCATGAGTCGGGAATGGGCCTGTTGCAAACTTTTGCTAGAGCAAAAATAAGAGTTGTTTCTTATAGATAATGCCTCAAAAATCACGATGAGCGCATCGGCAAACTCTGAAATGCACTCATAACTTCACAATCTGCGTAAGAAATTTGCGTTTTTTTAAGCTTCCCGCTTCAAAAACGATACTACGGCATAGGTGAACATTTTGTTAGAGGAGTCGCTCCATCGTCGGCGATATTCATCATGGCCGACGCTTGCACGCAGTTCCGCGCGTAATTCAAGGAGAGTTCAAGGTCAATCAATTCGGGCGTGGAAAATATGAACGTTAACACACCGATTGTTATCTGGTCTAATCCAGTTCAGGTGTTATCTCGTCCCATCAAACGTGTTTTGGCGGATTGGCGTCGGCTATGATGATTATTGCCGACGATGGAACGACTCCTCTTACAAAATGTTCACCTGTACCGTAGTATCGTTTTTGAAGCGGGAAGCTCAAAAAACCGCAAATTTCTTACGCAGTTTGTGAAGTTATGAGTGCATTTCAGAGTTTGCCGATGCGCTCATCGTGATTTTTGAGGCATTATCTATAAGAAACAACTCTTAGTTTTGCTCTAGCAAAAGTTTGCAACAGGCCCATTATCTCAAGTTTAGCCTAAATATACAAGGTAATGACAGAGAATGGAGATGTTGCATGTGTGAGGAATTTGCGATTTGACTGTTGATTCTTATGTATAAGTTCGCGAGAAACACGATGGTGCCACTGGTTTTCTCTGAAATCAACTCCCAAGCTCAAAAAAAGCTCTCAAGTTGAGGCCAAAACGGAGGGGATATCCCACCCTACCCTGAGAGTCCACCTCTACATCAAGACAAACTTTCCATGCAAAGATAGGGAGCAAATACATTGACAGGGCTGCCACTTTATTTGTGGACTCTAAAACTGAAAACACGGCATCACTGCTAATGTATTTTCTCCCTATCTTCGCATGGAGAGTTTGTCTTGATGTAGATGGGGACTCTCAGGATAGCGTGGGATATCCCCTCCATTTTGGCCTCAACATGAGAGCTTTTTTTGAGCTTGGGAGTTGAGTTTAGAGAAAACCAGTGACACCATCATGTTTCTCGCGAACTTATACATGAGAATCAACAGTCAAATCGCAAATTCCTCACACATGCAACATCTCCATTGTATCCACTGAGATTAGCAAACTCTTATTTTTTCCTGTAATTGATGATCACATTGCTTTATTCAGCAGAAGTTTTTTCTACATCCGATCAAATTTTTCATTTTCAGGTACGATAACGAGTATGGTTACTCCAGCAGAGTCATAGATCTGATCAAGTACATCCAGACCAAGGATTGAACGCCTGCAATAACTTCATTTCATCACTTTTTTAATTGTGTGGTTTTATAAACCTTACCCCATCGTCGTTTATGTGCGCCTCCTGTTTTAATTGTTTTACAATCCATGAAGATACAACTTTCTGTCTCACATTAGATGTGAAGTTCCATTTATTATAAATTGTATCTTAGATACGTGTTTATTTGTTGTTAAGCCCATTTTTTTTTCATCCAATGAAACTGTACTTTCAAAAATTAAGAATCTGTGAATCAATATATTTATTAATTTAATTTTAAGCCTGGTTGTTCTTTTCTCAGGTTCCCTTTTGAGTTCATGATGTGCAGATCATTCTGAAAGTAAGTAATCACCTTTCGGCCAAAATATCACGAGCGCCATTTTAGCTTGAGCACTTTGTCGCCAAATTTGTCCAATATTTTACGGGAAAAAGAATGAACAGAATTACTAGAAAATTGTACCTAATATTTTTTTGTCATCAAGATGAAATCCTGAAATTTTCATGACAGTACCTAAGTGCAAAAGTTCTCAAGAAAAAATTAGAACAATATTGAGATGTCTGGCAACATATGTAGCATCTAAGCGTAACGTGAAAGGCATTTGTGACACTTTGACCGGAAAATGACGAGTATTATTTGTTATATGATGGCTTCCCAAATTCTTGTTGTAGCAGCAGTGATATAGGCTTACTTAAGTTCCTGACCAAAGACACAACATTGTCAGTTTTGGTGTACCACAGCATTAAGATATTAAGTGTGCATTTGATTCAAAGATTGAAATTTTTCGATAGTTCCACACTGCTAACTTTGCAAGGATTTTGGTAATTAAACCAAAAGTTGCTTTCTACAGGAGGGTTCCTAAAGGCCCCCTTTAAATTAATTTAGTCCATTTCATCCTCATACATTTTTTTTTTACAAGTGCAAAAATAAAATTTTTCCTTCTTTTTTGGATGGGAGAGTCATCGTGGAAAACAAGTAATAAGACTTTATTTTTCCTATTATTCGACAATATCATAGAAGTATTTTCGCAGAAAGGGCAACTATCATTCATTAGCTATTATGGATTTCAAGAGGGCCTCAGTTGAAAGATGCGTATCTCTAATTGAGAGAGTACAAATCTCCACCGGTTTTTTGTTTTATACATTATTGTTTAATGTAGCCATGACAAGGCAATAAAATTCTACAGTGTGAAAAAAAAGAAAGGGTTTTTGGGAGAATCAGTGGTAATAGATCGGAGGACGTATGTCAAGAAATTGTAAAGAGCCGTCAAATATATTCAATGGAAAAGAAGAAACCGCATTATGTAGGTAAAAACGAGCCTTGTACCTTATTTATAATTTCATTTGCACTCCAATCTACAGTCAGTACAAAAATCGTCAGAAATGCGCTATTTGCACACTTCGATGGAGCCTCTGGCAGTTGATTATTGAACTAGTTGTAAATGAGCACTCTAGTCTGTTAGAACATAGTGAACTCCCAAACCCTGTATTTTTCGGTTTGATACGTTGTAGATTTCCTCTCATAACTTTAATTTTCAAGTGGAAAACTTCTCCACGGGAATTATTGAATACTCTACGCCATGATGTTTCTTTTCAAAGCAAAGAAAATCCTGTGAAAATTCTAAGGAATGATGTTGATTTTTCTCTTTCGAAAGAATTAAATAGGAGCGGAAATAAAATACCGCAACGAAGAAACGTGGTTCGGAAGCTCCACAGAGTCAATTTGCTGTTCCTAAGTTCCTCTTGATTCCAAAAATTCCGAAAAGGTGCGATGTGTAGGTACATAATTTGTGTGTAATACGTATGCTTAATTCAAATTTCCCGGGATCATATGAGTGGACCACATTTTTTCTATACGCGTTGCCAAATATAAGAATTCTAAATTCAACTGTATTTACACGTCAATGATGTGGTGAGACAATCTGACAACACTGCAGCGTAATGTAAACAGGAAGGAATTTCTCGCGTCTCAAATGCTCATGCTCATGCTCAATGTGCTTTTCACGAATTCGCGGAATCCCGAATCTTTTTCAACTAATTTTGCAGTAACTTAAGTGTGTTTCAGCAGTGCCTTTTATTGTTCAAGTAGCTTGAGATTCAGAGTTTCATTGAAGAATACAGTATTCTCTCATCTCGAATCTCTCGTGTTCCCTTTCTTGTTTGCTCACTCAATTGCAGTTAATGTAATTTGTTAATTCTCTCAGGTCCTCTCTGTTTACGCTTAATTTTCTTTCTTTGCAAAGACCTCATCTCGTAGGATATTGTTTGCACACTCCACTACCATGTTTATACGGCATAGTTTTTGTCTTGTTGCTTTTTTTCTACGTAAGTACTGATACCTACTTACTCCTACCAGTAAATGAATCTACCGAACTCGCTTCAGTAACCGAACAGTTCTGAGTAATTCATGTGATTCCATTCAGATAAGTTGCTAATCAACGTAGATAAATGAGACTTTCCAGGCTATAAACTGAGAGTTTCACAGAAGAGCACGGTTTACCTACCGTATCGTAATTAGTCGTGAATTGTCATGAATCGCTAGCTATAGGTTAGGATTCTTGAATAGATCAACTTTTAATTATTTCTCCTAAATGGACCGCAGTGGAACATGATTAGTTGTAATTTAGCCGTTTTTACTCTAGCCAAACGCAGGTGTAAGTCGTAGGAATCCTGAGGGTGATCTGTCACGGCCTCTGACCCAGTCGAACTGGCGTGCGATATATTGCGTTGATAATGCCATAAACTTCTTTGAATTTTACCAAGTTTTTGGTTTAGAATGATTTTTAGGCTCATGCGCAGGGGCTGTTGTCTTTTTTTGGCCATGAGTTCAGAATCAGCCAAGATTTTAACATAACCGATGCAATATATGCAAAAACATTGAATCACATAGACCGTGCATCATCTCAGTTAAATGTAGTGTTCATGAACAACAGCAGGGTAATGTCACGTTTCTGTGATAATGCATAATGTTTTTTGTTCTCATCAGGGCAAGCACAGAAGCTTTCTATTTTCTTCTCAATGTACCTATAAATTGATCTAATGATGTCATAACTTTTTTTCATAGTTTGTGTTGGTCTGACTGAATGTCTTGGCGGCCCTGGCAAAAATACATCAAATGGAAGGTCAAATGTGAGGACATACAAAGCTGAAAACACTAAGGAAATGGAGTTTCACCAGAACTTAAATGGCGGGTGGGGTCTCTCGGATTCAGTTCCACCTAAAAGTCTAAAAGGCAGAGGTAATTTTCGAAATACTTTTACCTACATAAGCTTTTTTCCCCCCGTGTTAACATCTTGGAGACTATAGGCATGTTTATTCCTTTGTTTCTAATGAACCACCAGAAGATACAAATTCCAGCATTCTGATAGATGTTTTCTCAACAAAATTTGATGCTAAAGACAATTCAGTCAACAAAAATTGCTGAAAGTAACTCCTAATTAAAATATTGAAGTTTTTATATGGTTACAGAAATTTTGAATTCCCCACTCGCAAGAAACCAGAGTATACGTGAATCAAATATTGCAACAACAGTTTTGGCAAACATCTTAAATGAGCAATGTTCCCTCTCTGCCTCTGATGTTCAAAGTGTAATAGCTGAGCTGAAATGGTGAGATTGAGGTTGCCATATTTTTAGGCTCCAAAAATAGTTACTTACTCTAATGTTTAGTGTGCGATTTAATTCAAGTAGATTAGGGTTTTTTTTCATGAGCAGGAAGTTGGAATTAATGCTTTGAACAACGTTTATATCTTGATCAGAAGTTACTTTCAATAATTTTCGTTGCACAAATCGTGTTCTTTATGAAATTTTGATATGATAATCAGTATCAAAATGTTAAAATTTGCACCATGTCCAATGGTCTATTGTAGACTACAGGTCTCTTTTGAGGAAATGTTGTGAAGCTGTAAATTTGTCCTTTCCCATTCTGTGGAATGAAATATTTTAATCCACTCTATACTGTAAGTGAATTTCACCAAAATTATGGTATTGCTATCCTTCGTTGCAAACATGAGCGGAACCAGGAATTTTTCGCGTGTGAAGGCACATGGAGGCATTTCATCAAGGGAATTCCAAGGGACAGGGGAGGGAATAGATAGACATGCCACGAATGAGGCCTTGGGGGCACAGAAAAAAGAGGAGGTGCGATAATGAGTTCAGGAATTCTTATCCAAAAAATTACACAATCTTTAAAGGTGGCAAAAATTTCGTGCACTTATTTCACAAAATCTCTTACACTTTTTGAAAGGAGCCAAGTAGATTACATGCCCCTTTAGTTCAGTCCATGCTTATAGGTCAGTGTGTGCTGCATTATCTAATGATCTTATAATTTTTGCAGATGTCCCTCCGAAGAAATCTAAGGGTTCTGGAATTTCAGCGTGGGCCCTCATAGGATTGATTCTAGGAGCAATTTTATCCGGAGTTTTCGTGTACTACGCTATGATATTTTATCCTATCTTATGCAAGAAGGAGAGAAAGTATGACGTGATGGAAGTGTCCGCGACACCCTGAACAGTGAGAATAATCTATAATCCATAGAATTGCAGCAGAGGTTTCAAAAACTCGCTAGATACTTCTGTAAATATTGTCGGACCAGTCTCAGTCTCCTAGGCAAGCCTCTCTTCACAGGCTCCTATGTTGGCTGAATCTTGGAAATTACTCTCCTGAATGCGGAGGCTGGATCGAGAATGAATGTCACAATAATGACATTGAGTATTATATTTGTAACAACCCCTCAGGCAGGGGTTCTTCTAGCATGACACATTTATTTATTTCCAAGATTTTGGAATTCAGAACAAAAGCTCAGAAACATTTGAGTTTATTTTGAATGTAAAGAAGGTAGGTGAGTCCTACATTACCTATTGTGTGTACGAAGCATTCCTAGCCGCACGGGTCATAGAGTCCACACCCAATAAATGTATGCACTTGTAGAGTGTAATAGAATATACAGTCATTTTTATTCTTGTATTTGTTTTCAATGCGTTATGAAAGACAGCTGATATCCTGTTGCACACTATAAGTACGTACACTTATTTGGCGTGGACTTTACTCCCAAAAAATCTCATTATCTTGGAGTTTGTGGAAATGCAGACCCCCAAGCCTTTTTCTGCCCTCTCTGATTTATTCACCCACATATTTATTGTAGAAAAAAATACACGATATCTTAATTTCATTTCGACTGTCACAGAGAAAACTTGAAAATTTTTTAATGCATGAATATATATATGTATCCTCCAAGTTATATCATTGTTGAAACTTCAAGAGATCCAACATGAAAGTTAAGATAGTTATAAGAGTTTGCACTGTATACAAACAGACTCGTAATAGTTGTACCATTCCGATTTAGTCATGCAGTTAGGAACTCACCCATTCTGGATTCATTCCCATGAACAAAAGAAGGTATTAATCTTCTGTGAGAGTTAGCAACTCATTCAGTTTTTATTTCAATGTAAAAAAGTTGTATCCTGAGATTTTGCTTATAATATTCTGTTTTGATACAATTTTGATGTGGTGAAGGTACTTCTGTGAAGTTACTAGCAGGCTTATTATCTAGAATAGTACCTAACTCATTATGAAAAACAAGGGTTGGTTTCTTTTAGCCTTGTTTGTTCTAATTCAAGCCGTATTAAAAGAATTTACACTATGATTTTAAGTGCTCAGCTATATCTAAATAGTATCCAGGGAAGTTTTTAAAGGAATTATTTTAACATTCCATAAAGTGTCAAGAGAGAGAGAGGAAGCACATGAAAGCTGTGTCAGTGGTATACACTAAAACAATCTCAAGGTACAAGCGATAAGCAGAGTTCATCTCAACAAGACCAGTCTTGTTTTCCTTTTAAAAACGCACTGAAGTCGTTGTCTTCAAGTTTTTGTTGTAATTAGGTCATGCAGTAAGAAAGAGATGGATGCTGAGTTTCAGGCGGGCCTGTCAAGGTATGTGTTTGTGGAAGCTGAACCATCTTAGCTAGATTGCGTTTTAGACTGTGTTTGTTATATGCCAGCAACATAACTTTTGTGTGCCTCCTTGTTTATAAATTGGCTGCAATGAGTTTAAATTTTGTTCGTATTTTGTTCAAAATATCCACTGCCATGTTGGTCACAATGGCTTTTCTCTTGTTTGGATTTTTTTATTATTGTGCAATTCCACCATCAACAGTCCTACCTAATGTTCATCACTTCGACCGTGATGGCACAATTGTAGAAAACTTTCAAATTTTGTTGCTTTCATAATTAGATATTTACTTGATCCGCTGTGAATCTGAAACTTAAAGGCTGAAAAAGACATTTTTTGTAGAGCAGCACTGCAAACCTCAGATGCACGTTTTTCTAACTTAAAGAATCTCATAATTTTAACGCGAAATACTTATATTTTTTACTCAACTCTTATTTTTGGTTCTAATTAATGTCGATCAGTTTTTACAAGTTTTTTTTTTTTTAAATGTTCTTGATTGTTTAAATGGCAATCACAATTTTGCAATCGCATTTTTCCATGGAAGCAGAAAGTTTTGAACTGCATATAAAGATAAACACTCTAATTATTGACTGCACAAGGGTTAGGTCTTTTTTTTTTGCTTTTTCAATCGTAATTCCTGTTTTTTTAAAAAAAATTTCTTTTGTTTCTGTATTATTTAAAGTGCGTTTGTCATGTAGTCTTACTTTAAATTAAGTTTTTATGGTGTCTACTTAAAACTTGGGGCACATTAAGTAAACCTTCCTACAGTAATAAGCTAAGTAACTCTCCTCATGAAAAATTCATTTTGTATTTCATCAGAGGAATACACTTTAAAACACTTAAAAACAATAAAATCACTAACCTAGGCCCAAATTTTATTGGGCTTCAGTCAACTGTAAGTTTCAAAACGTAACCGCTAATTTTGGCTTAAAGTTGGGAAAAATATACGCTCAACTCATGCTGTACGCAAGTGGAGCTTTTTTACAGCAGGCTTTAGCTATCCCTAGTTCTTCATCGGTTCAGACTATCAATCAGGAATCATATAACGAAGTCAACATTCTTGCCTCAGCTTGTGGTCGACTGCTAACCTACCAACAAAATTTGGGCCTGGCACCTTGAAAAGTGTGATGATCAATCGCAATTACTTTCATTAAATAAACTTAATTTCCACCGATTTATTAAGCAATGGATTCATGAAACTGTACAATAAAAAATTAGTTATAGTTCACTCTTAGGTTAAGCTCAGTCAGAATTTCAAAGGTCTTATCTTGAATTTAAAGTCTAAGATGACCGTAAATGTATTTGCTTTTGCTTTTAAGATTTTACTGTGATATTTTTTACTGTATTTGTAGGGTAAGAAGTTGAAGAGTGTTTTATTTTTTATAGCATCTTTTTGTAGAAACGTTGCGTTTGAATTTATTTTTTATGTCTTGAACAATCGTTTTGTTCTGGAAGAAATCATGTTTTTTTTAACGGAGAAACGAAGTATTATTATTTGCTCCATTACTATAGCAAGTGAATCTATGTCATCATCTTTATATGCTTAAAGCTGAGAAAATAATCTTTGTTTTATTTTCATAAGATGAAATTTTCTCATAGAACATTATGTTTAACCTTACCTTTTACATCATGAACTGTCGCAATGTTCTAGAGAAAACAACTTTTTTACATCTCTAAAACTGAGTTGTATAAGCATTCTATTGCTACCAGCAAGTGATTTTGCCGACTTTGTTTTACTCCGGTTTATATATTAAGAAACCATGTACTCATGTTTCTCTTTAAGTTCTTATTTTCGTCTTGAATCATATCGACCAATAATCGATTTATCCTACAATTGACTAGGCATTTGATGACAATTAAGAGTAATTTTTTACAAGATTTTTCCAGGAATTAATAGATGTAATAAATAGAAACTCGATCATCCAAACTAACTGGAAACACGAGGTGAGGTCCAATAATAATAAAATAAAATAATATCTTTGATTTGAATTATTTAATTACGGATCATCGAGTTTTTACCATAACTCTTATTTTAAGTGCCTTTCAAGAAGATCTGATGTACCTATGTAGGCAGACGCAACTGTTTTGGTGTCTAGCCAGCCTGAGAAAGCAAATTTTTTCTCACCCATGAATTTCTTCCGATTCAAATAGTATTACAAGCATCAATAATCTCATTCCTAAGTGGATTTTTCACTTTTTCCTTACAATAAAATTTTTTGTAATTTTACTCCAAAAAAAGGTCTTTTTCCTCTCCCTTTAATTTCATAGACTTTGCACATTAATTGGACGTATTTCTATCAAACGAAACTATGTGCTTTATGACGTGAGCCCTGTTATGCGTGTTTTCTTATGGGTATCAGGGCTCATGTCTTAATGCGCATAGTTCTGTTTGATAGAAATACGTCCAATTGAACATTGTCGCTAGAACATGGGTACACTTGCATCCTCACAGGAAGTTGATGGTCCATTTTGATCGGTCACCACAGTTTCAGAAAAAGAAAAATACATTTGATACTCCTTGACCTCCGAGAGAGGCAGCACATTTACCTAAATTTTTAAGCTGAAGGGGCAGAAATGGCCTTCATCCCTAAATCATTGCCACAGAGATAAATGAAAGGTAAATGAATTTACGTTGTAAAGAAAAGCTGACAAAGAGAGGGAAGTTTTGAAAATCAAATAAAATTTAATCAGTAAATTTGTTTTGTACACAATCGAAAGTAAGAATGTCCATATACAAAATTTCAAAAAGTTGTGATGCACTTCCACGGAAAATAAGTGAAGACATTTTTCGGTACTATTTTCTTAAATGAAACATTTGATGAGACCTTCTGATTGAAAAGTTGAATGTAGACATAGTTACTTGACAGTAATACAAATGAGAATGATACAATCAAAGAAAGAAAAAATCACAGATAGACTCTAAATGAATCATTGGATTGTAAAATTCATTCTACAAATGCTAAAACACATCTGGATCTAATTAAGATTTTATGATGCAGTGAGAGAAGATTACAGAGTGATTGCAGAGTACAGAAAAAAAGAAAATAGAACCATACACAAATATCCTAAGAAAACTATTTTCCAAACGACTGATACATTATACAAGACAAATGCTTTTAAGCTCGGAGAGATAGTTTTTCGTTGCTACGGACAATTTTTGTGGAAGACATTGCCTTACCCTTTTGGAAACAAATTGAATCAATCATTAGGTGGGAAGAGTATTTAAAAAAAGAAAATAACTAGAGCCTAATGATATAGTAATTGAATGTTGGGCGAAAAATATTTCTTTAGAGAGGTAAAACTTAACAAAAGTTCCTCTGCTGTAAAATTTTTGAAAATTCGATCTGATCAACGTAAAATGAACTGATGAGAATAGATCCCATTAAGGCAAACACAGATACTCAAATTTAATTGACAATACACCTCAACTTCGTTCTCAAGTAAGTTACTGGAAATAAAAACGATCCGAAAAGAAAAAATAATGTTGATGGCAAGCTTAGGATACGCGAAAAAGTACGATCACTTACATACAGTCTGCATTGCTTCTAAATTCCTTTGAAAATGGTCTTTGTAGGAATGAAGGAAGCTTTTACTAAACTAAGGATTAAAACATCACATTATCAGGATAAATTTTCTACAAATAACTTAAAATATGAATTAGTTCCGGTATGAAAATAGACAAAAGCAAGTACAAAAGTGAAGAGAGGTACATAATATTAAGATCACGAATGGACAAGACTAAGTAAACCCGATCTATCTGGGTGGGAATTCTGAAAAAAAAAGAACATGTAGGCTTGAGCACCACAGTGTAGAGATCGGTCATATTTCAAAACTCTTGATGTAGATAGATCGTGTTCAGTTGGTGATGTCCAAATTAGACTTAAAACGGGAGCTCTACTAGACAAAAAAACCTAATGACTTGATTTTTTACACGTTTGAACTAAGAAGTAGGTTACAAATGCACAAACTTTTTACACGGTCAAAAACAGGGAGTTAAGCACTTGACAAATATTAGTGGCATTTGATACATTTACTCTGAGATATTAACAGCTCACAGATCTTGTTTTATATCATCAAGTTCGACATCAGAAAGATCTATATCTTCTTCTGGGGGTAGTTCTCCATCTTTTCCATCCCAAGGGTCTATTGAGTTAATGTCTGGGAGCTTCGCACCTTTCACAGGAGCGGTTGTTCCACGTCCGAAGGACAAATCCCTGGGTGAAAAAGAACAAAACATTTGTTAGGCTTAAAATAACAGTTTTGAGAAAAGTAGGGTTTCTTCTGTCATTTTGGGCAATTTTATCTCTCTTTCTCTCTATTTATTTAAATATTTGTTTGTATGTTTATTTCTTTTTGTAGTGTCTTTGTTCCGATAAATGGAAAAAAATATATCAACGGCTAAGTGCAAAAATGCTTAACTCCATTGCAATTTTTAAAAATTCCCAAATCACGTTTTATTATCTGCAAGGAAAATTACCCAAAACGTTTCTTCACAATTTGGTGTGATTTTATCAGAATGAAGGAAAAAGTTCACAGAATATTTAAATAGAAACTGTTGGTTAGTTTTCCGTTAGAGAAATAAAACACGAGTGGAGACTTTAGATTTCACAATCTGAGATATGCGTATTTCAACTTAAGCCATTAATATTTATTTTCCGTAACAAATATTATCAAACCAGAAATGGTCAAGAGCTGGTATTGGGGAAACAGAGAATCCCTATCCTTGGGCTTGAAAAAATAAAAGTGAAAATTTTGAAAAGGCCCAAGATCAAATAGGGTTAAAGATTAAGCATTAACGAAAACACTACAAAAATATGCAGCAGTCTTTCTTAGCATAACATTTAAAAGATTCAAAATGCTTTGGCCCTTCACATCAAATTTTTGGCTTTGTTTAGGGTACTTTATTATGGTTATTTTAGTTTCATGGTCACAGGCTGTTTTTACTAAATCTGATCTCATTTTTCTGATGGGAATATAGGACGTACATACGTATGTTTTTTGCTTGAGGTAACACTGGGCACATATTTTAGAAAAATTGATACTCATGTTACTTTTCCACTATCACAGAGCACTCTATGCAAGGTCAATCCAGGAAAAAAAGGTGAGAATCTCTTTAACAACCTCTACAGCCTCCTCAGAGTACGTTCCGATTATAGCAAATCAAAGTGTTGCGAGAATGTTACATACCATGCTATGTAAAAAAATGTTCCGAATAAATAAGTCCCACCCAGGCACCAATATCTCAATATTGAGATTTTTGGCGCTAGGATCCAGGTTTTAAAAAAATGATTGTATGGTAACGAAGTGAGAACATAATGCAGCTTTGTTAGACTGGGCTAAAACTGAGAGAAAATCCTTGGCAAAATCAGGCATTTGGTAATCACGACAGTAAAGACTGAGCATTTCTTTCAGTTATCAAGGATTAGGCTTTTTCAAGATATATAAGAAGGAAAAATTGAATTATGTACCTGAGAAATTCTGAGATGCCCGATTCAGAGAAAGAGCCTCTAAGAATTGAATACTTCATTTTTTTGGCATTTAAAACGGCTAATGCAGGATAGCCAAATCCTCCAATATCTAATGCTGCCTCTAAGTCTGGCTGAGCACCAGCCTCCGACCAAACCCACCTGTAATCCAAAAAAAGAAGAAAATCGATAAGTGTTTTAAAAGGAGACATTGCCTCCTATTTAATTTATCTACTGCATTTAAAGGAAAGATTATTGAATTGTAAAATGAATTCTTCCTGGAAGTAAACAAGCACTGAAACATCAAGGAAATTCATCATTCAGTATGCGCTTTTCGATAGTTAGTTTCCTAAAAATATCTTTCAAAATCCCCACATTAAGCTGGAACTACATAAAAAGCAAGACTGCACAGTGAAAAACTTAATTTGCAAATTCAAGTGTTAAATCATGCACCACTTAATCAGGGGCAGAAACTTCTCGACCGTATAACCAACAGGTAAAAATTGGTTGTGTATGAAAATGGAGAAGCCCGCGCAGTGCCCACGTTGGCGTAAAAATAACATACTTCTGAAAAATTGGAGTGAAAATTACGTGTTTTTCTAAACACCACAGCTAACATCAAACCAATTTTTTTTTAAGGAGCAAAACAAGCTATCTTGTAGAAACTTTGGAGGAAAAGGTTTGTTAAATTGAAAAGAGAAATTTAAAAAATACGAGGGCTAGAAACTTTCTGCATCCTTGTGTTTGATGCCTAATGATCAAGAGATTGGAAAGTTCCAAAATATTGACAGACCAGAAACACAGAAATTCTTCTTTGAGCTCTCAAACTTATAAAAAAATCCTAATTTGGATGATTTTGTAGTGACAACTCCCTCTCTCCTTTTGATGTCAAGAGTCTCTTCAATGCTACATTTTGGCTTTCATTTGATCTTATCATGAAAGATTCACGATAAAAGATGAGACTGTCATAATGACTTTAATTTTTAAAAATTGCATTCTGGATCAGAACTTACCCCCAGAGCTTCTTCTTGAACTTTTCACCTAAACTTGTTAACATTTTGATGTAATTATTACGGCACTCCGACTGACAGTCCAATATGTGTGGCAAAACAGCAACAATGCACAAAGGATGCTCTTCACAAGCGCTCTTGACTACAGATGTACTTGTGACCTGAGGAAAAGAAAAAAAACAGATAAAAGATCGTTGTTATTTGGTACAATTTTTCTTGGAGATACTTTGTCCTGGTAATACAAAAGTTTTATCTTCAACAAGATACTATAGTTACAGGAAATTAATTAATGTTTTTAAGTTTTCACTACTCACGGATCCATCAGAGGAGCCACAAATGTTTTCAGAATTACTAACAAGCAGGACTTTGAAAAAAGTTACATGTAGAGAGGAGTGTTAAGTAAGGGGAAAACTGCATTAGAGACAATTCCATGAAAAATGAAACCTCAAATATATAAAAATGTTGGGAACTTCAACGGAAAGCCAGAACTTCAAAAAATTACAGTCAAGTTATGTGAGAAAGAGTTCCTTAAAAAAATTTCATCGTTAAGGAAGCAAAAGAGGAAAAAATAGCAGAGAGACTTAACAGCCTTTTCTATCATATTAAAGTTTTTAGACCAAAAAATAAAAAAAATAAAAAACAAGTAGCAAAAGCTACCTGCTGAGGGGGCGNATATAAAAATGTTGGGAACTTCAACGGAAAGCCAGAACTTCAAAAAATTACAGTCAAGTTATGTGAGAAAGAGTTCCTTAAAAAAATTTCATCGTTAAGGAAGCAAAAGAGGAAAAAATAGCAGAGAGACTTAACAGCCTTTTCTATCATATTAAAGTTTTTAGACCAAAAAATAAAAAAAATAAAAAAAAAGCACAAAAGGTTTATTTTAAAATAAAGCAGAGAGAAAATAATTTTTGCTTTCCTTTTTCATTACTATTTGATCTACAGCATAGTTAGTGAAAACAGCTGAGGGATAATTTTTTTTTGAGTTGTCCCTATTACATCACCATTTGAAGGGGTTTACGTTTTTTGTCAAAAAGTGATGTTTTAGCATCAAATGAAAGGTGGAAAGATAAAACCGAATTCAAAAAATTGCTGAATTCTGGGCACAAGTTTGTAAAAAAAAAAAATATTTAGTCAAATACCCATAGTTATGCTCATGGATTTGTCCCAGTTGACAAAGGGTGCTAAACAGGCACATTGAAATGAAAAAGGAAAAAAAGTAAATGTTTCAAAATAGTGCTTTTCAATAAATTTAAAGTAGGCACCTGTACAAGTTCTGGCGCAGGAACATTTTCTGCATGTTTTTCAAGGGCAAAGGCTACGATGTCAGAGGCTGTGCGGCCTCCGCTGTAATCTTCAGCAGAGGAAGAGTCTTTTTTACCTCCAGCAAAATATTTGATCGATGGATAACCTCTAACATTATATTCACTTGCTTTGCGCTGGTGAACAGTTGCGTCTAAAGCTCCTAATTTAACCTGGAAAAAACAAGAGGAATACAATTGGTTAAAGATGTTCATCCAACATTGCTAGCAGAATGAACTGGTTAAAGTGAATAAATTGAGGCAGTGGACGAGAAATTATGCATTTTGATCAATTTCTTTTGCTAAAGGTCAAGAAATGCTTAGCTTTCATTCCATTTTAAATTGAAGTAAATATTCTTATGGGAATTGGAATAAAATGAGAGAATAAAAATTAATTAAAATAGGAGAACTGAGTCACGGTTTTTAGTTTTGATGAATTTCAGACGAAGGTTAAATTTATTTGGTGAATTTCTATGAAAAAAAAAAGAGCAGACAAAAAATATGTCAGTCTGGAAGGTATTATCTGAGTAGAAAGCTACATTTAAAAATTCACTAGAGCAAGTTAAGTTTCAATTTACGTTCAAGAAGTTTTGCTACATTAATCCCTGTAACTCAAGTGCAGAGAGTTCCAAAAAAATTAAATGGAAAGGATTGCAAAATGAAGTTTCTTACCTTTCCCTTTAGCTGTGTAGCAGCATCAGCCCAGTGAGGAGCAAGGTTTTTGCAATGTCCACACCATGGGGCATAAAATTCAACGAGCCAGATATCTTCCGAGTTGAGTACCAACTTATCAAAATTGGCATCGGTCAGTTCTATCACATCAGCAGGATTTCCCTGTGGACAGGTAAAGATAGATAATTTTAATCTCAAGCAAAGAAGATAAAGAGACCAAAAAATATAGGGAATCAGTGCTCAACAATTTTAGTTGAAGAGGTTATAACTCTGGAAATTTCAGTAAGCTCCTTCTTTTTTTCTCATCTTATGATAGAATTTTAATTTTAACTTAATTCAATTTAATACTAGGATAATGTCTTTAATTCATGATGGAATAGTTTAGCAATGTACAATGCACAGAGAGATTGGAGAACATCGACAATAGGTAAAATCGATTTATGTCGCAATCTGAACATATTCATCCTAGCTTCACAAATTTTACTCTTTTTTTGCTCTACAAAACCCTTCTATATTTACAAGAATTGCATTAGAGCATGATGAAGTAAATCTTTAGACAAACAAAAATAGGGCAAAAAAATTCTCCAATTTCACCTTTTTTCAAGAATATCTTGGCTCAGTCTCTTAGAGATTTACTCTTGCGTTGCATATAATGTTGTAGATAGGCTATAATTTGTGTTGAAAAAGAATTAATGTATTGCACCCTCGAGTCTGTACCTTGGTCTTTCCACCACTTCCTCCCGATGAGGGCTTCCCAGTCAACTGAGTGTATGCTTTGCTCTTCAACGTCTCTAAAGCTTGATCGACAATAGCTCTGGCTTGTCTGGCACCTTGATAGTCTGTTGGGCTGGATTTTTTGTCGAAAATTTTTACTGTCGGAAATCCTTGAACAGAAAATCTAGCAGCTAAGCCTTTGTGTTGATCTGCATCCACTCCTCCTACTTTAACAATACCCTGAAAAAAAAAATAGAATTTTGTTGAAACTTTATACTTCACAAGGAAGACATCCAGATTATATAAACTGTGGCATCACTATCAGAAGACACAATTCAAAAGAAAATCTGAAAAGTCTCAGCGTGGTTTAAAAATTATGGATCATTTCTTCTAACTTCCCAGAAATATATTAAACTTTTAGACAAGAGAATTGAAAACATTTCTAGATGGAAAATTGAAAAAATTCCCAAGCGGTAAAATTGACGAAATTTATGGATGTTAAACTTTAAAAAATTTCTGAAGATAAAATTGAAAAAATTTCTAGGACTTTTTCACAGAAATTTTTTTAAGTGGGACAAAAATGCTGAAAACAGAATAAGCTAATGCTTAAATTTTTTTTCATGATGTGAGCTAGAAATTGGCATGAAAGTTATGGACAGTGAAATGCTAAGTACCTTTAATGCTTTAGCTGCTTTGGCATATTCAGGGACAAACTGCTGACAGTGTCCACACCATGGTGCATAGAATTCAACAATCCACAAGCTATCACTTTTTGTGACAAGTTCATCAAAGTTTCGTTCAGTTAAATCAATGACATCAGAATTTGAAGGGTACAAGGCATGACCGGCCTTGAAAAGGAACGCAAAACCTGGAAGGCAGACCACAAGAGAGGATAAAAGAATGTGCAAAACAAAATGTTAGAGTAAAGAAAGAGTTGTTTTATGATATCAATTAGTCATTATTAATAAAAGAAGTTGACTTTCCTGGTCTTTTTGCAATCTGTACATTAATCACCAAAACATTTGAGAACAACCGGTCTTCAGCATAAGTTACCTTTTAGTTCCAACCAAATTGGAGTTAATTAAGTACAGTCACATTTTCTAAATGCTCACTGCATAAGGTATGCTCTTATAACTATTGCCTTCCTTATCTTCATGATGTGTTGCTACCAGTATTGGTGGACAATCAACAAAGTAGCTCGGATAGACATTGATAGGTTCATTAAAAATGTATGATCCAAAGAAAAATTTCAGTGACTTGCTTTTCTTGAGCAAGAGAGCTGCCACCTCATCGTGACGTAGTGCCAGGATCCGACTAGAAGAAACTAAAATCTTTTTGCATTGAGCTCCGCTCTGACTAAAATTCTCTTTCAATGGAGTGTTACAGTCCATGCGGAAAAATCTTATTTAAGACCTTACGATGAGTACTGTGCGGCTATTTATTCAACTTGAGAGAATTTAGCTGCGGTGCCGTAGACTGTTATTATGGTGATCAGTAAATGTGAAAATGCAAAGGTGCAGCAATTTGAAAAGTAAAGCAAGGCTCTCATTGCACATAAAATGAAACACACCCTTTTCTGAAGACGTACTTAAAAAGCATCTCGTGATCAGTCAAATAAGACTGCTAGGTAGTTACTTTGATGCCTGCGGATGATAGAAGACACAAACTATCAGAGAGCATGAAAAGGACTCAACGGAAAGTTTGAAATTTAGCCATACTTGAAATATGTGTAATATAAGGTAAAAGGCTGAACAGTTGACTTACAAATGAGTAGATACATGATGCAGAACTAAACCTAGACGACGATGCAGTGACAAGAGGAGCGAACGATGATGATGTCTGTTTGAACTTTGCTTTCGTTTGAGGTTGAACTTTAGAGAGTGGAGATGAAAATTGGCAAGCTATCTGATTAAAGTCTGATCATGATGAAGCACACAGATTTTATTTCAGATCACGATAAATTATTGCACTATACTGAGCCGCCGACACACATGCCTTTTCAAGTCATGAACGTAAACACAAAAAATTTCGTGTTGAAATTTCATTGGAGCGTGATAGCTTGAAGCAGGTTACCAACTGAGCAAAAACAAGAGGAGAAACATTCTAGTAAAATTTTTCATTTCTTTCCATGCCACATTGTTAAGCTTTCATTACAACATTGCCAAATCATACTTCCTAAAAAATTTTGTGAAGGAGTGGGAATGATAAAAGATAAGCATACCGGTGCTGAAAAGTGTAATAAGTTTATTTCATTAACGTTTATATCTCAAATTTTCTGTTTTTTCTCTCGTTTTTGACGGCAGACCGGCGAAAGTTCGCTGCACATTAAGGCATTATTGGCACTATTTAGCGTCATAGCTTTTGGTACCTTTCCTTACCCCCTCCGCCCCGCTAAATCTTGTTCTAGCAAAATGTGCTAAGCCTCCAATGTTTGTGTTTACGTATTATCATTTCAATTAGCAATTCATTTTCTGTTTTATTGTATGTGTGCCTTTATTTCAAGCTTTTATTCTTTCATCTTCGTTCAAGAATAATTGAATTGACCCTTCTTATGGTGAGTTTCAATTTCTACTCACCCTTTCCAAATTTTTTATAGATGATAACCTCAATTCACTGAACGGTAGCCATCATTGTCATTTTTCAAATGAACTCTCATTTCACCCAGAATACACCCCTGCAGATTATTAATCATTCACTCTCTGAAGTGTGAGGCTCCTTTGAGCCCTGTTGCACTTAGCCAACTTATTTAATTCGCAGGCCTCTCAAGTTCTTGCATTCATTATGTTATCAGGGTTTTCTTGTGTCCTCCTTCTGCGGAACCAGCAGGCCAATCGCTTTACTGTCCCAGTTAAGACTGGCTCCGACTAGGGTGCGAATGATGTTTTGCATTGTGGAATTATGTGATACAACAAACTGATCCAATATTTGGGTCCATGTATGACTGAATCATAAAGTGAATTTCAAACATCTGTACCTGGTTGATTCGAAAGTTGTTTTGATCTATCACTATCATGCAAGAACGAATCGGTTGCATTTTCTTTTGGGCTCGCTGCAAGCGGCTACTTTTTTTCATTTTAAATTCTTCAGAGGCTGTGAATATTCCCGAAGTAATAAGTGCAACAGGAAAGGGAGCAGCCGTAGAAAAAATTGGAGAAGCAAAAGCAATCTCTTAAGTGAAATATTTTTAGTTAATGTCCTGATTAACAACTTGTAAGGAGACAATTGTATAGAGGTAAGGAAGAATATCCCAGCAAAGATATCTTCATAGTATTGCCTATTTTATGTTCGCCTGGCTGCCGTTCTATTGGATACGCTTACCTATAAATCCTCTTAGGTATCAGGTAATTTTTTTATCTTCAACAATTACCCGGAAGAAATTAAAATTTTATGACAGAGATTTAGCGTTGAAGCAACATCCTTTGAAGAAGAAAGGTCAACAAAAATTAGGTTTTGTAATTAAAAAAAATTTTCTTCGGTTCAATTTAGAACTGGGGGGAAAAAAAGTCACATCCATAAATTGCACCATTCAACAGAAATTTACATGCTAACCAATGGGCCATCTGATGTTTTCAGGTTAATGTGACTTTTGTCCTATCTTTTCTTTCCCCAGTTCTAATACCTCCTACATGTACCATTCCTTTGTAACCAATTCAAGAATCATGTGCCAGCTTACAAGTCTGACTCAAGATTTAAAATAAGGATACTGCCAAAAGGGCCAATCTGGGTAGAATGAGCAACTTACCACACATTTTTTTTTTTTTTTTTTTTTTTTTTCAGGCGATCTTCTTTATCCATACTCTCGCAATGATTTCCTGACAAAAAATGAAGAATTCATGTTACATTGTAGGGATGACTTTCTTTCATGGTCAACTACCAGTGTAATCCTGGAAGCCTTGCTTCATTTTAATAGAAATGATTGAGAAGTAGAACTGTCTCTCTTAAAGACGCCAGCTAGTGCCTACCTGTCAAAATGGCATCGCCAGATTCCTCGATGGATGGGTCTAGTAGTGGAGGTAAGTAAAAGTAATGGTAACTTATAGTAACGAATACCAAGATAATTTAAATTGAGGTCTTGGGAAAAAGTGAACTTTTCATTATCAAATTTCAAATTATGCATTTATTCTTTAAGGTGACTTCCTTGTAAGCAGGCTGCAAGCAGTCAAAGCAGAGGACATAATTACGTAGATTGTGAAGACAGGAGCTGAGAAATGAAACAATCCCAGGCAGGAGAGTTTGCCTAGTCTCAGATGAAATTGCTTTCAATTTAGCCTTATTGTTCATTAGACTTTTTCTGTCTTCACCGAAGTACTTTTTTATTAATCAACATTATTTGATCTTTATCTACATTTTGTTTCTATATGAATCTTTTTTGTTTACAATTATTATGCTGAATCTGAGGCAATCAGAAATTCTGAGGGGTTGTATTGTGTTTTTACTTAACCTTATTTATTTATTTATTTATTTATTTTTTCCTGTGTATTTTGCTCTCAGCTCCTCTTTTTTAGTTTAGACCCCTACTGAATTTGAAGATAAATTTTTTGGGAAAAAAAAACAAATTTTGAACTCATACAATTCAGTAATAAGAAGGAGTAACATGTACCAAACTCAAATCATGCACTTTGGCGCTTTGATACCCATTCAAAGTTCGAACAAGCATTTGACAAGCAAAACTTAAAGACGTAATAATTTTTGAGAATACCAAGAAATTCAAAGCTGCTAGGCAGGCTTGTGAAAGTGCAAAAGTATAGATATTTCTTTATCCCTGCTGAGCCCAGAAGCTGTAACTTCTTTCATTCGATGGTGGTTTGGTTTGAAGATCAAAGTGAAATGTTTTTTTAAGTCACTCATCTGAACTCAAATAAGTTACTTTATGCATTCAGTCTCCTCGTCAGTCACTAAATTGTATGATTCTTAACTTGCAGAGGCCCTTCCAAGGAGTTTCTCAGGCAACGATCGAAATCGAGAAAACTCATCCCGCGATTATGACAGTTTTAAGCAGCCGGGAGACAAAGCCATGCATGAGCTTCAAGTGCTGCGGAGGTAAGATAAGTTTTACTGCATTTCTTTGAAGAAATTTTCCTTTGGTCACACAGCTCAATTTGTCTGTTACATTCAAGTATACTCTAAATTGAGGACAAACATCAGGAAAAACCAGAAAATTTCAGGCCTAGGATTCAATCATTAGGAAATCTATGGGATTTGGAAAAGCTAGAAACAATCGTTTTGACAAAGTAGACCCTCCCCCCCCCTCTCCCATATCTTTGAATGCTCCTGCAGGGAATGGTAAAATGCTGTTAGAATCTCATGATTATTTCATCTAGTGTAAATTTATTCAAGGTAAATGATGATGTTTACACACCAGAATCTGGATGTTCGGATTAAAATGGGAGCAAATTTTGATAAGCTTAGGAAATTTCCCTAAAACAGAAGTAACCAGAATCCTTAAAGAAGTTCCATTAAATTAATATTCTCAGTAACAAAATTTTCTTGAAAAACAGGCAACACAGTGAAGCTGTTCGTCGATGTGAACACACAATGAAAGAACTGGACTATTATCGAAATCAGCACCATGCAGCCATGTCGCAGCTTGAGGCAGCCGCTAAAGAATCATCCAGTCTTCGAACCATGTACTCTGAGTTGATAAGGGACAAGCAAAGATTGGACAGAGAAGTAACTGAGCTGCAGACAAGCATTTGTAATCAGCAGGTAAACTCTGAAATTAAATTCTTAGTCTATAGTTAATTTTTTTGTTTGAGATCAAAGACCTTGAGCCGATATATGAGAAAAAATACAGTGTTTTGTACATGCTTTGTATTTTTAACAAATCTCAACTGATGAGGTTTGCAAGAAGTGCATTCATGCTAAAAGTAGTTTTCTGTTTTTTAAAAAAAAGGAAGTTGGGACTGTTGAAGCTTCAGAATATTTTTAAGCACAGTAGCGAGCAAAGTGCTAGTCCCTACAGGCCAGTGTTCCAGTCAACAAATTAAACTTTAATTTAATAAATAGTATTGATCACATTTTTCATAAAACCCTGATCAGATTTTGTCTTAATTGATTTTTGTTTTTATCCCTCAGGATGTCATCGTGGCTGAAAATGGAAACTCAGATTCCATTAATCAACATTTTATTTCAACCCTCAGCAAGTATGAAGTTGTGAAGGATGAGTACGAGTCATTGAGGAAACGATATGATGATTTAATATCATCTCATTCTTCCGCTGTCGACAAATTGGAACTTGCCCAAGTATGATCTTGTTTTCATTAAGCTTTTAATCTTTTTAATATTACTTAAATGCAGTTATTAAACTAGGAGATTTTTCATACTTCTTGTAAAATTAATTCCTCATAGATATTTACTCTCTTCTCTCCGTTTTATCATGTCTGAGGAGAGTGTTTACTGTTTACTGTTCAGTGAAGTGATTTTTTTTTGGAAGAAGTCACTAATATTCCCCTGAAATACTATTTTTTTTGCAAGCTTCAAGTATAAAATGTTGTTTCGTTTGACTGAAGGAAAGTAAATGGAAAAACTTAAAAATATTAAGAGAGGGAGGAAGCTTTGAACGAATATTCATCTTTCATATTTTTCAAATGCCTTGGAAGCACCATCAAGAATTCAAAATGATTAAGTTAAACATGGGGATGATCAGGTTTTCTTGTCGCCAAGCTGTAATGTCTTGAAAAAAAATCTGAAATTTCGATCGGTGTATTGACATGTTCTGTCTTGAACAATAGGCGCAAGGTCAAAAGACACAGATTCGTAATCTTTACAGAACTGAAGTTAGGTCTTGATCGAAGAACTCCAAGCCCTGTATGCGCCAAGTTTCATACATTGTTTTGATACAAAGTGGGGACATGATCAAACTGTTTATCTATTAACTTAACCGTTAGTAATCTAGTTTATCAAAAAGGGTATCTGGTGCAGAACAGGACTCTTTGGTTCTTACAGGCTATAACGGCTCAAAATTAACTGCAGCCTCCTGATACTGCTCTGCAGCATATACCTTTTCTCTAGCAACTTTGACGGATTGTGCACTAGAGAATTATTGTTTGCCGTTATAATGCAGCTCATGATTTAAAAAAGTTTTGGTTATGTATGTAGTTGCTTCAATCAAATTTCTTTGAATTGCATAGTATTACACAATATTCAACCCATGACTATCATTCCTCATTGGAGAAATTAATTATTACCATTTTTTGGTCATTTTGCAGGAGGAAGTGGGGCGATTGAAGAACCAATGCGAAGAAATGGTGAAAGAAAGAAATTCTGTGTTAAGAGAGCGAAACGGTCTGAAACAACAATGCACTGCAGTAATTCGTCAGTGGGACATGGCTTTACATGAACGTAATGAGGTCCAGGCAGCTTTGAAAGCGGTAAGTTTAAACAAATGAATTATTTTTTGTAGCCTGTTTTGATGCAACTTTTTTTCTATGAAAAAATAAATGAATAAAAAAAAGGAGTCCTTATAACGTCTTAAAATTCCTCAATATCTGCTGCACGTCAGCTGTAAATGTGATGCATCCGAAGGTCTGAGAATAAAATTTTGAATGGAGCTTGAGACAAAAATATTAGGATTACCTCCATTGTTGTGAAGATTAATTGAAATCCTTAGTCAGTAAGCTGTAAGAAGAAAATGAAAAATTTTAAAAGGGTGACAATTTGTCAAAAAATTCAAGTCAGAATCAGGAAGGTAATTCTTCTTTAACTGTAAGTGGGCTAGGCTACCCAGCAACTTAACTTTGTACTGATAACAACCAAATGAATGGCTCCACAGTATTCAAAGGGTCTTCCTAAGTGAATAATTTTCTAGAGCCCATTTCATATAACTTGATATTTTTCGCCATGTACCTGGAGTACTGAATTCCCTACTCCATACACACAGTGAAAAAGGTCAAGTTAACTAAAACAAGCTCTAATAAAAATTTATTTTTAACAAAATTTTAAGCCATGTTGTCCCAGACTACCACTCATGCAATGTAAACGTTGATTAATAACTCTGTTGATGGATGTAACACTATATTAAATGGAGATCCTTTTCAAAGTTTTTTTTCAAAGTACTTTTTTTCTTCAATCAATGGTGTTGAGTTGATTTCATAAGTTTTGTTTGAATTTTTCAGTTACAAGAGAAGCATGATAAGGCTGTGAAAGAATTCAATGCAGCGATGGCTGTCAGAATGAAAGCAAGTGAAGATTTAAAATGGTTAACCGAAGAAAGGAATGCTGCAATGGCTGAGTATAACCTTGTTATGAGTGAAAGAGACTCGGTACACAAAGAAATTGAAAAACTTTCCGAAGACCTTTCAGTTGCTTTCAACAAAAATCAAGCCCTTGAAGCAGAAATGAAAGAATCTATTGAAGAAGTAATGCTCTTTTATTATGTATTCATTCTATTTTTTTCTTTTTACATTTATGAATGAGCCTCAGGTTTTTTGTATTCTAATTGTTGATACTAATTTTCATAGTGATTTGCAGAAAAATGATCAATAGCACCCTTTTTTTCCAATTCATTTTCTGAGAACACCAAGGAAATAAAGCTCCAAGAATTTTTTAAATTTGTGTTAACTTGTAGTAGAAAGATTCTGCATTATAAATGCCAAAAATGGGACCTACTTGAAACGATATTGTTGGCAGGCTCTGATAACGTAACCAGGGGGGGAGAAACGGTGTTTGCTGATCGGCTGAACTTAGCTTCAGGCATCGCTTTGCAACAACAACTAGTTAACAAACTAAAATCAACAAACAACACAACAAACTAAAATAAAATCAGACCAGTGAAAAGCCAACAGGCTTGGTCTGATTTTATTTAGCTTTTTCTCCCCTCAGAAATACTTTTTTGAGCTTTTAATGAATTTTTTCGTTTTTTAACAAAATTTTTCATTAAAGAAATTATGCTAGTACAACCCTGCAAAAATTTCTTGCTACTGTGCCCCACTCTCTCCAGCACTTTGTTTTATAATATTTTAGTTTTCACCCCCGTCCATGCTTAGTAGGAAGTAAAGTTTCTAAAACATACGGAAAAACTGTAAAGATATCTCTCATCAGATTCTTTTTTTCTTTTTTTTCTTACAACGTAGGTACTCATAAAAATATGTATAAAACAAAAGTTTACATAGAAACTTTTGTTCATAATCACTGTCACATTATTCTCATGGATTATCATAATTTCAGCTCGTTGATGCCACAAAAAATAAGCACGTTTTTGCTTTCAAAGAAGTGAAGTGCTTTGAAGAAAGTGAAGTTTGACCTCAAGAATTTAGAAGAGGAAAGGGGGAGGGGGTATGGAAACTGAACTGGCAAGAAAGGCCCAGTCCTGAACTTAACCTCCCTAACATGTCTAAGCCACGGTTAGATTTCTCCAATCTTGGCTTAACTGATGTATGAAATAGTCCAAATATTTTTCCAGGGCGGCAGGTCTCCTAATTCTAATTCTGATTTTTTTTCTAATGAACGGGTGCTCTTTCTTGCAGAAAAAAGCTCTAACGTACCACATTGAAACTCTGAAACGTGAAATTGCCTCTGCATTGCATGACCGTGACAAAGCTTTAAAAGAGTGCAACGACTTGCGAGAAAAATTTGGTGAATTCACAGCCAAGGAAGAGTCACAAAGAGAAGCGATGAAGAGCAGATTCGAGTATGCCTACAGCAGAGAAAGAGACACAACAAGAAACGATGCAAGAGAAGTGGAGGCAGCATCAATTGATATGTTTGTGAAATCGCAAAAGGAGCGAATGGACAACCTGGATCAGGCGAATCAAGAAATAGACCGTTTGACCAAGCAGAATGAGAAACTTCAAGCTGAGTTACAAGGTATTTTTAAATTTCTAAATTTAGTCATAAGTTACGTGTAGATTATGCCACAAGTAGTTTTCTTTCAGCGGGTCGTACTTGCAAATATATTTCAAAGACAATGATAATACTTACAGATCATCAGCTGTGTATTGACTCCTCCGACATGGAGATTCCAACGTACTTGTGAATAAGGAGCGCTGGTCAAAAGTAGACTTGATTACTGTTGTGTCGCTGATTATTGCAGAATTTCATGCTGCTATATCAGGAATCTCTACGGCCTTCAGAAAATGTTAGATAGTTTCTTTTACAAATCATACATGCCGATTAATTGGCTTCTAAAATTTTGGGTCAATGTCATAGCACTGGTTTGTAGATTCATTGATGAAAGATAAGTCCTAATTTGCCCGATCACAGTGGTCATAGCTACTTCAATGGTCTGTTTCAATAGTAGTGTTCCAAAATGTTTATTCTATATGGATTTATATCCTACGTCATTCGATAAACATTGCTGTTTGATGGTTCCAATTTAAAGAGACATCTAACCTTCTCATATTCACTCTAGGGTAGGAGAATGAGTCCAAGTATTTCTTGCTTTTGAAATTTCTCGTGTTTGATAAGCCAGTTGATTTATGATTTAATAATATACAAAATTGTAATGAATTGACACAGTAAATACTACACAGGTTTTGGACACGAGCCTATATTGTACTACTTACTTAGGAACCATTTGAATTCAGTGTGTTGAATATTGCAAGAATGATGCAGTCTGCAAGGCACTCGATGCCTATTTATCTTTTTAACTATCAAGCAATTCAGTGTATCTGCAAATGAAATAATGATCTGTTTCGAGAAGGTTTTATCAATTTTAAGTAGGTTTGTGAACTACATTTTCTGCAGTTCAAAGACATCGCTCTCTATCATGCCATCTTCTTATCTCCTCAAAAATCCATCGGTGAATTGTTTGGTTTTTTCAATTTACAAATATGAGGATCTTTGTTTGTATAACAGAGGCACTGCAAGAAGCGCAAGTATCGAAACGTCGCCGAGACTGGGCTTTCAGTGAGCGAGATAAAATAATGTGGGAACGTGAAAGCATTCGCACATTATGTGATCAGTTAAGGAAGGAGCGTGATAGAGCTGTCTCAGATCTAGCTGAGGCATTACGTGACTCAGATGACATCAAGAAGCAAAAAAATGAAACTACCAAAGAACTTAAAGTGCTCAAGTAAGTACTCCCTTCCTTTTTTTTCCCCCTTTTTTAATGTACTCTATGGTTACCCTTCATTTACTGAAATGAGATTACCCATAAAAATTATGGGTATACAAAAGCTATGATGATGAGGAATTAGAATGTATTTGAACCCCCTGAAATTATTACCTGCTGCTATCTGTCTATCTTTGACCCAAATCTCTCCCTCTGTCTATCTTGGTTCATCACCTTTAATTAAAGTTAAAAATTTACACCTATGCTCTATTGATCAGTTTCTTTGATACATTAAGATGAGTTTCTTAAACATAAAAAACTCTAAATAAGAAAGTAAAGTGATTGAACTAATTTAATTCAGTAGTAACTTCCAAAATTGAATTGAGTACTTCCAATCTCTGAAGTCCATGAGCAACCAGAATTTGTAACATTGTGTGTTTCTTGCCTAATTTCCTCTCAAAAATAGAGATTATATATCTAAAACACAAGGGAAATTTTCGGTTCGTGCACCCACCCTTTTTTCAAAATTAAAATTCACAACTTTTGCAGGGAAAAAATGGAAGCTCAGTTAGAGAAAGAATCCCGAATCTTACAATTCCACTCTACTGAGCATAGTCACAGTCATGATTCTGCAATAGACACTGACTTGGCTGAGTGGGATACTGAAACGGTCAATATTAACTTGGTAAGTTAAGACAACCAATCATTAATCCTTATTTTGAGCTTGTTTTTGGTTATTTTTTATTTTAGTGATCAGACTATTTTATTGTCAGTCCATTTTCTTCATGGATGTTATCTTTGTGCATAAGTCATGATCACTAACTTATGCTTTAAGTATAGAATCATAGTGAGACAGGTTATACCAATCTTATAATAAACACTGTCGTCTCACACAGAATGTTTGGTAGACACAATGGAGAAAAAAAGAGCTTGATGTTTCAATTTTATTTATTGAATAAGCAGATTGAAAAAATTTGTTTTTGAAAATGTTTCTTAGTTAAATCAGAACAATTAATCGAATGAAACAATCGAAAAGTAAATTAAACCCTGAAGATTCTAACTAATACAATTTTCGCAACAATTTATCTAATCTTGGGAAAAATTAATCCAAAAAAATGTGTTATTATTCCTACTGTGTAGTATCTTCATAGATAGATAGATTTGACAAACGTAAGAGCTCACTGTAATAGAATAGCTGAAATGCGATGTGGAAATCTATCTAGCAATGATTAGGTTAGCAGCTCACATGTTCGCATGGTGACATGTTCTTTGCTTTTTCAAAGGATTTAAAGAGTTCAGGTAAAACATTTACCTGCATTCCGCACTAAAGTTTTTGATCAGTATTTGTAATTAATTTTTTCCATGAATGCTTTAATTTTTCTAGAGTGGTCTGGGAAGTGAAGAGGATCTTGGGTTTGAATTAATTGGTGGCAGAGATGACCCATATTTTGCCAACGATAGCGCTATTTATGTAGCTAATGTAGTCAAAGGAAGTATAACTGACGGGAAACTAAGGTAAGAACTCACGTTAGGCAGCATTCGACAGCTGAGTCTATCCTTAAGATGCATGACTTGGAAGAGGGAGGTCTAAATCCAGTGTTACATGCATTTTAATTTTGCGCATCTTTTTGCAATGACTAAAAATTTAAGCTTAATTTTATGAAAAAATATTGAAAATCAGAGTTAAAGACATTTCCTTGGTTAAGGAAGAGTGCAGAAGGATACATTACGCTATTAGCGCTTCAAAAGGGATGTAAATAATTTAAGAAATTGGCTTCCTTCAAGAAGAATGCCTGCAAATACAGCTGGGTTTTATTTTTCATGATTGTGTATTCCAGGAAAATCTTAACAGGATGTCCTTCATTCTCTGTGATTTGTTTTATTTATCTATAAAAAAATTCAAATCACTTAAAAAATGTAGTCAATATTTCATGGACAAGAGGTAAAATGATTCCAGTAAGTAACCCCCCCCCCCTCCCAATTTGTTGGTTCATCAAGTTGATCCTACATTAACGTATCAGGTTTGACAAACTAAGAAATTAGAGAACAAAGAAAGTGCCAAGATACATATTTTCATGACCAAATCCCTTTATAAAGAAAGCAGCCACAACACAGATTTATTCTCATACACGCTGTCGAAATTTCCTTTCAGGGCAAATGACTGCATCATGCGAGTAAATAATTTTGACTGTAGCAATGTTAGCAAGCGTATGGTTGTTGAAACAATCAAGTCCAGCTCATCAAATTCAGTTGTCTTGGTAGTAAAAAGAAGAAGAATTGGTGCCAGAAGTTTGTTTACAACACATGTAAGTAAACCTTGATTTTACCTAAATTGGAAAATAGATCTTGATCTGAATAAAATCTACAAGCAAAATCAAATTAAAAGGTTTTTTGCATGCTATCACCAATATAGACACTAATTCTGAGACCTGCAAGGATACTGTTTCCAAATTTTTTCAACAGCTAACCACCTCTCAATTGTGGTTGAGTCCATGGTCCAGTATAAATATCTATGAAACATTTTCCAGGCCATTGGCCAAAGAAAAAGAAGGGGAAAAAAATTAAATCCTTTTTAACATGAGATGAAAGGAAGCTTTGTAAAATTTTCCCTTCGTAGCTGAAAATTTTTCAATACTGCTGAAACACTAATTTTAACTCATTTACATTTTCAGTTACAGCTAAATAACTATGAGCATGGCCTAACGTTAGAAAATGGTTACTACATCAGCAGGATAAGTCCTGGTTCATTAGCAGCCAAAGAAGGGAATTTAGCTATTGGTGACAGAGTATTAAGCGTAAGTATTTTTTTCCATCAGTTTTCTGTATTAATGTTTTTCAGCTCGGAAGAAAATTTTCTGCCGCATTCAATACATAAGAATCATAAATAAAATATTGTCCTTTATCTTTTCTGCAGTAGAACTGTCGATACTAGGAGCAATAATGTGTCACCTTCTTGTAAAATAAGATGATTGAATGGGCCACTAGGCAAGATTATAACTCATGGAGATGCAGTCTGTGGGTTTGCAGCGGACCAGAAGTAACTTTGCCAATGCTTTGGCATGAAATATGAAATTACGTCGAGGAAAATTGAAAATTTTGTTTCGGTAAGAAACCTTGCTCAGTGAGCAAAGAACCCTAGTCCAAATGCATTATCACATAGCAGGAGTTGTGATATTTTTTAACAAGCCTAGGAATCCCAGGAATTAAAGTATTTTACAGTTGCATTTAACACCTGTACACTTTTTCGCCTACAGCTGTGTAGACGTTCTAGTTTAGAATCAGTTGTAAACCAACTTCATTTTCGTTACAGATCAATAACAGACCATTAGATGGTGTGGGTAGTCTTCGAGAAGCAATGGCTTTACTGAATGAGCCGGGAAATTTGCTAACCCTTACTACCTTGAAAACAACTCACTGCTCCAGTAACTGTAGGGCAGAGATGTCCAATCGTGACGTTTACAAAAAGTATACCAATAGCAGCTCGCAAACTGAAAATAAGCCCACTTACATGTGGTGAGTATTTCGAACTTCTGAATCTTTTTATTTTGAGCTGTTTACCCGTAGAAAGTAAACAAAAATTCAACCTCTCCTTTTAAGGGTACAGAAAGTTCCTAGCCTTCCCATTTTAAAACCTACTTTTTCCTTAAAAAGCTTCCAGTGATAAATTTTTCTCCTTATAAACTATTTACCCTTGACTTAAGTTTTGACTTGATTATGTTACCCTGCACTGACTGCCCCAAAACCATTATAAATGAAAAAAAATTAGTTCCTTCTTGCACAATGCAGTTCACTTCTGCTCTCATTTAAGTGAGATTTGAATTTTGTAGCTGTAACATTGTTGGCAAGAAGTTGACAAGTATTTTACACTCATACCATTACAAAAAGCTAACTCAAAGGGTTAGTGTTGCCTCTTATAGCCTAATTAATTAAAGCACCTTAGAATTTAGATACTGAGGATTTAAGAGGTAAAATAAAAATGTGAAAATTTCTAAGTTTTATGTCTATCTTGCTTCTTATACAATTTGCCTGTGTATTCTTGCTCAATCCAGGTACAGTGAGAAGCCAATCTATGAAGTCCCAGAGAAACCAGCGTTAGAAAAACCTTCTACTTCAAACAAATGGGATTTGATCTGTGATAAAATGGACGTAGTCCATGGGCGCTGCGGAAGGTCCTTAAAAGAAGAGAAAAAACACATACATGATCGTGATGCATCTCCAGTTCCTTTTGACCAAGAGCGAGATGATGCTATTGCGGAACTAGATTCGGTCATCGATTCGTATCATTGCAAACATAGTCACCATCATAAAAGTAAAGAGATGGACAAGAACGGAGGCACATGGCCAAAAGTGAGAGGAGGACCTCTCATCGAACACAAAACGGGGACAATCATGCATCCTAGAAAGAATAAAGAGCGACTCCCTCTATCCGTTTTGTTGAACAATCCCCCAAACTATAATTTTCCACCTTGCTGTCAGAGACCAGAAGAACAGCGAAGTTCAATTGCGCAGAAGGATGGGGGCATTGACTTCTCAGTCAAGTCAGGAAACATCGGTAAGGAACTGATTTACATTTTTGTCGTATTTGTTATTCTCCTGTACTTTATTAGTAGAATTGTCAAAGAAGTATTGTTAATTCAAAATTAGGTAGATGAACTTACAACTAAAGCTTTTACTGCAAAAATTAGCAAGTGAAGGACTGAGTCAGTGATTGGCTCAGAGCATTTTCTAAATGTGGAATCTCAGGCCCAATGTTTCATTTAAGCAATCTAGACTTGCCCTAGCCTATAAACCCTCAAACAATAGATAGAAGCGCTCATCCTGGAGTCATACAATTACGTCCATCAGCGGCCATTTTTCATTGTTGGACTATGAGATTTACATCTTCGGAACCTTTTTTATCATGCATAGCTAATCCTTTTTTGCAACTTTTAAGCTCAGAATTCTAGTTGAGTATGTCCATTCAGTGAATCTAAATTTGGAAGGTTATAACCTTCACATCCTTTAAATTTCTACCCAAGCTGTTCTTTAACCACCTTATGATGTCCTCTTTTTTTGTTCTAATTTGTAGGTAAAGAAGTTTTAGAGTATTACGTGAAGAAGAAAACACCAAAACAATACCAGTCCTCGGATACCGAATCCAATGCAGACTCCCAGTCACACAGTCGAATTCACTCTCAACTCTACGGCACTCCGCACTATCCGTTTACACCTTTTTTGCATCCAGTTTCGCATTCTCATGCTCACAATCGTTATTCATCGCTCACTCATCAAAGTAATGAACCCGTATCACTCTCGGATCCAAGGTCTTATTGCTTCGAACCCTCAGTTCCTTCTTACAGTCCGCTTTCATCGGTGAGTTCCTCATTATATCCGTGTATTAATCAAGGTTTTTGGCGGTCTGAAAAACCTAGAAAGTCAGGAAATTTACAACAACCTGAAGAAATCAGGAAAAGTCCAGGCCTTGACTAGTTGATTGACTAACAATTCTTGTACATAATTCTGGACCAAAACATCACGTAGAACGAGATTCTTGCATCAAAAATTACTGAAATCAACTCCTTACTAAGATATCATTGTTTTAATTTTACATTGGTCACGGGAAATTTGAATTGCCCGATCACTAGAAACTCAATACTCTACTTGAGTCGAATCGCGTACCACAAAGGTTTCGACAGGCTTCTTAATTGAACATTTGTCATTTCCCACCCTGTGTAGTTCAAACTATTTATAACTTTGTATATTGCCTAGCCAAAGCGTCAAGATTGAAGTTGCCAGATTTGTACATCGCAAAGACTGTCATGGTAACGTTTAGTGCACGTTTCGACTCACTTATACCATTGAGTTTTTATGAGCGGAAGGTTTGAATTCACGCTAGAAGAAACATGAAATATCTTTGTTTGGTGTCAATTTCAGTAATTTTCGCTGCGCAAATCATGTTCTACAAGATATTTTATCTAGGAAACATGTATCAGAATGCTTCACTTTGTACCTTGTCCACTGGTCCATCATAACATGAATGATCAGAGTCAATTATAATTAAGGGTAAATAGGTATATTAGGGTCAATCATATGTTAGATGTCGCTCCTTTCCTGATGGTGGAGTAGATTTGAAAAAAGTCTGGGAAAATTGGGTGCAGTTGGATTTTTTTCTGAAGTGTATGGACAGAACAGAGTAAATCTTCTGTTTCTTTATGTGTGTTATCACATTTCAATATTTCTTTTTCCAGTTTCATCACACTCACTCTCCGTCTGTCGATTCCGCATATCATAAATCTAAGTCAATTGTACCTGCTCATTCTCATCCTGGAGGGTGTCGAGCCCATGATGATCTTCCTGTCCCAGAGTCATATCAACCTTATCATGGTGGCACCTTTCCCAGGAAGAAAGAAAACCAAAGATTTCGGTAAGCCTTTTTTCGCTCCATTTTGTTTTTTCCCTCTTAAAGTAAGAAGTCTCTAGAATTAATTGTTTTGAAGTCTTTTTTGAGTAAGATGTTATCAGCATACTACCCTTGCCTTAAAATAATTTGTAAGTAAATACAAGATAATACAACAATAATTTGTAAGTAAATATAAGATAAAATAGAAAGAAGTTAAAAATTTGCACCTCAAGTAATTTCCCTTTTTTAAGTTCAGTGGATCCAGGGGAGAAAACTAAAGAGCAGCCAAGTGCTTTAACTATTACATTATCAAAGCGTACAGTCTGTGGGTAATATGTCGATTCTTTAATGTATTTTGAGTTAAGTTCTCGAGGCCTAATAAACTTTGCGAGATAAATGCAAACAAATATCATTAAAAACAGGCATAGTCTCCAGGTCTTATCTTTTTTATTTTATTCTCAGTTTAATATTAATATAAACTATTCTCATAAAAAAGTTAAGTACACACCTCTGTCACATTTCAGGATCCCATCCAACCCTAGCGTTGCAAGCAAGAGCAGCGGAGGAAAAGTTTCTACCGGTAGTATTGAGAAGTCATCGGAAAGAGGGAGTCCAATGCCTACCTTTCACGTTGAAGTGCTGAGTTCCGGTTCTCGCCAAAATAAAAGGAACTCGTTACCTGATTACTGTTGGTCTCAAAAGTAAGTGATGCAGCTAAAGTTTTTCACTTTTTTGACCCACTTAAAGTTGCAGGTAAGGTGTCCATAAATGTCCGTAAACATTGAAGGAATTTGAAGGTTACTTGGAAAATTGAAGACATCAAACCCTTTTTGGATGTTTTAACAAAATAAAATGTGAATCTCTGATTGAAACGTTAGAAATCTCCACTCAGGTCATATTTTTTCTGAAAAAACCCAACAGTTTTCTCAGAAATTTTCTGTGAATTTTCTTCATTCATTCCAAAATAGTACATAATAAAAAATATTAGCAGGATGTTTTATTCCGTTTATATCGGCAATTTTGAAACCTTGCCATGGAGCTACCCAATTTTCAACTATGGCCATCAATATGATTTTACGTTAGAATGTATTGCATGCCTGTATATACATTCGTTGTCGTTTTGACTAAAATTTCAAAAAATTCAATGCCTTTGGTGAGAAAAGGAAATACACAAATGATAAGTGATGGCATTTGGAAAGAAAGGCCATTAAAATTTTCTGAGTCTTTTCATAAAACTTAGTCTTAAAGTTTTTGATGTTTTCAGGTAGTTTAGGGAGATATTTAACCTATCATCCTTTTTTTTAGCCTACACAGGGCATTTTAAAAATGCAAAGCTATCTTTTTTTCCAGACCTTTACCAGGAGAATTACGCCGTGTCCATATCGACAAGTCAGTGGAGCCTCTTGGAATACAGATATCCTGTCTGAAAAGTGGTGGTGTTTTTGTATCCACAGTTAGCGAGCACAGTTTAGCCTCCCAAGTTGGCCTTCAGGTATTTATTTAATCATTCTAGGATAAATTAGGTTAAGGCAATTTCACACTGTTTAACAGTTTCAAAAATTTTCTGTACCCTCTGAGCAAAAGCTCAAACTTTTGTGCGTATCTTTTTCTTTAAAACTTAATGGAATATTTAATTAAAAGTCCTCGGCAAAATAATGTGTTCAGAAACAATTTTCCCTATCACCTTTGCAAAACCGCCGCGATGGAAAACAGATCAAATGTGATCAGCAGTGTCCTACAGTAACTATTTATTGACCATTCATAACCATTCAAACATGTTCTCTGGTATAAGGGAAGAGGTATGGACAGAGCTTTGACTTGTTTTTGATCGACTTAAGGAAGAATTCTGTGTACCTTACCAACGTTCTAACCCTGAAATCCTGAGTTAGTGCACGTTAGCTCTGTCATTGTGTTAGACAGGAAAGGACTAACTGCCACACCACAACTTGAGGACTTCTTGCTTATGATGTGCTACTGCACTAGTCATATAACATCTGTCCTGCTTTTACCGCGGAGTCAACCATTATAGTGCTATTTGCAAGCCAATCGGAAATTAGTGCTGTATTTTCGTGATGAGGATTCGAACATCGTCTCTTGCCAAAACTAAAGTGTCAATGCTACAATAACATTCAAAACCCCTCAGCATTAAATGTAGTCTGTAGAAGTATTTCTTAGGGCTCAATTAGTTTTTCTTTTCGTTTAATGTTGCTCTTTTTTGATGTATTCAGGTTGGAGATCAACTTCTTGAAGTTTGTGGAATCAACATGAGGAGTGCTACTTATCAACTTGCTGCAAATGTTTTGAGACAGTGTGGCAATTCTATCACTATGCTTGTACAGTACAGTCCTGATAGTAAGTTTTCATGTGTTTTCTGAGATTTTTCAGTAGCCTTCACTGTATTACTGTGTTCTGTTTTATTTTGAAGATATTTTTTTAAAATTTTCCGGGAATTAATTTAAAACTCAAACCAGTATGTCTGACATTTTTGGTTAAGCATGTCTCTAGCGAAGCCTGGAAGTAATTTTTTCGTAGCATTCTTTGAATGTTCATATTTTTCTTGAAACGCAGCAGCATTACTTGTCTTTTGGGCCCTTACCTTATTGGTGGCAATCGCCTGTAAATGGGTCTGTTGCACCCAAGAAATACAGCCAACTGAATATACACTCTAACGGTAAATTCGCTCGAAAATCACGTGGGGCACACAAAGTTTGGAATCCACTCCTAAGCGCGCAATCTGCATAGTTTGGAACACTTTTTTTCAAATTTAACGCTTATTTGGGCAGTTTTTCTTGGTGGCTGGCAGTCAGGTTTGCCCGGAGAGAGACATAACTAAAATAAACAAACAATCTCACCAACTTTTATGAACTCTTTTCATGTAATATTTCAATTTATTCAAGCTTTTTTCCTTGTAAAATATAGAAATAAAAAGGAAACAATTGCTAAAAACAATTGAAATCATACAATAGAAATAGTTAGCGAAATCGTTCGTTTACTCAGATTAGTTCTCTGACTCTTCTGTCCGTGCAATCCTGGTTAGCAATAACGGAGAAAAACTGCCAGCGGACGCCAGAAACTTGAAAAAGCTTGTTACAAATTACGCTAATTGTGCACTATGGAATGGATTTTAGAATATTTGGCGTGTTTAAGGTGAATTTTGTGTGATTTTACCTGTAAAGATTAAGTATATACAGGGTGGGCCAGAAGTTCCAGGACGGTCGGCTAACTTTTGAACGGTTCGAGATAGAAAAATGAAACTTTGGGAATGTTCCTATCTCAAAAGGGACCATCTTTTGGGGGAGTCAAAATTTTGGTCCCCCCTAAGGGAGGGGGCGGGGGGCCTCCAACTTTTTTTTCAAATGGCAACCCCTATCTTGTGATACCTCATTCGAAAGACCATAAAAAACTAAGAATTTTGGCGCAAACCGCGGATCAATATCTTAATTTTTGACCGAGTTATGATAGGATCAAAAGTCAAATTTGACCTATTTTCAAAAAATCACAACTCCGGTTCAAAATATCGTAAAGAAAAAAATAAAACGGGAAAATTTACTGATTGTGTTCGCTTTTTTGTAAAAATTGCAGAAATCACTTCGAACTAATTTTAAGGGGGGATTCGGACCCCCAAATACGTCAATTCAAAGGTCATTCAATTTTCACGCGAAATAAGCCAATTTCCCCTAGATTTGCCTCCACATTATCTCAGTAAGGTCAAAATCAGTTCAACATTACGTTGGGCAAGTCCCCAAATTTCAGGAAAAGTTAAAAAAAAAACGCAATTTAAACGGTCAAATTTAATTACCTTAAATTGCGTTTTTTTTTAACTTTTCCTGAAATTTGGGGACTTGCCCAACGTAATGTTGAACTGATTTTGACCTTACTGAGATAATGTGGAGGCAAATCTAGGGGAAATTGGCTTATTTCGCGTGAAAATTGAATGACCTTTGAATTGACGTATTTGGGGGTCCGAATCCCCCCTTAAAATTAGTTCGAAGTGATTTCTGCAATTTTTACAAAAAAGCGAACACAATCAGTAAATTTTCCCGTTTTATTTTTTTCTTTACGATATTTTGAACCGGAGTTGTGATTTTTTGAAAATAGGTCAAATTTGACTTTTGATCCTATCATAACTCGGTCAAAAATTAAGATATTGATCCGCGGTTTGCGCCAAAATTCTTAGTTTTTTATGGTCTTTCGAATGAGGTATCACAAGATAGGGGTTGCCATTTGAAAAAAAAGTTGGAGGCCCCCCGCCCCCTCCCTTAGGGGGGACCAAAATTTTGACTCCCCCAAAAGATGGTCCCTTTTGAGATAGGAACATTCCCAAAGTTTCATTTTTCTATCTCGAACCGTTCAAAAGTTAGCCGACCGTCCTGGAACTTCTGGCCCACCCTGTATATTATGCCATATCTCTTGCGCACAACAGATACATTGTACAAACATTGACTGGAAATCAAAGAATTCACCTGCAACTTTGCTGGCAGTTTGGGTCATTCTCAATCCTTGTGAGCCAAACATTAACATTTGACTGTAAAAAGCTCCTTGAGCTATTTTCAAACCTCTTTCATTTTTCAGAGTATCATGAGCTTGAGGGTGGAAGTTCGAGCAGTGGTGAAAGTAGATCTGACACTCCTACTCCATGCAATTCTCCAGAATCCCGACGTAAGAGTAATCCAGCTGTAGGACACACCATTTCAACTTTAACCCGACAGAAAACCTCAGACAGGTGTGTATCACTGTTTTCTGAAAAATAGTGTTCAATTATTAAGTTTTCATATACAGTTGTTTTTTGAAGCTACAACTGTATCTTATGATGATGAGAGAGATTTAATGGTAAGCCAAATCTTACCATCAAGTAACAACCTGTACTGAGTACTTCTTTTGCTGTGAAGAAGATTTTTAGGCCTGACTTCATTGAAAAAACGGACTTTACTTGGAAACATTTATCAAGTCACAGTTTTTTTAACTGGCAGTCCCTATCGACTTGCATGACAGGATAGGACCGGGGATTAAAAAAGCCTTGATGGTCAATTTGTTAATTCTTAAAGCTGAGTGATTTTCGACTAAACTAGTTGCATCATTTTGTTTCTGGCATTTATGCAGAAGTAGGATAAATTTTGCACAGGTCGTTTTCCACCTTATCGATAGTATTTTCAAATGAATATTTGTCTTTTTTGTATTTTACAGTGATGGTCCAAGGTATTTAACTATGGAAACTGGGAAGTGCAGCAATCTGGGAATAAGTTTAGTAGGAGGAAATGCTGTCGGCATTTACGTTCATAGCGTCCAAATTAGTTCTTTAGCTTATAACGCTGGTTTGCGGTAAGATTTCCATTTGTCCTTCACAAGCATGGATTTTTTTTTTCAATTTCAGTTTAATCTTTTTTCAAAGTTAGAATGGAACTCGTGTACCCACACTGTTCACTTTATTCACTTTTGTCTTAAATTATCAAGATTTTAGCCTTTTCGACCTTTTTTTTTCATTTGATAAGGAAAAGAAGTTTGTAATCATACCTTCATAGCCAAGGTGACGTCACGATTCTGCATTATGCAGAGTAGTTTCACCGTAGAGGGAAAAATTTTATGTAGAGCACAGTTGGGGGCAAAGCCCCCCCCCCCTTCCTAGAACCGGGGCTCCGTGCCAGTTATTTTTTGTAATTTTTATTCTACTTTAGACCGCAACTAATTTATAGTTAATTTTCCAAAGGAAATACAGTATTTTTCAATTGTAACTTAATTTTATGTATTATCAACAATCTGTGTTTTAAGTGTCATGTATCTACAATTGATCAAAATTTACGTCAATTTTGCATATTTTTACATAACTATTTCCATTGGATGTTCTACAATTCTTTATTTTTATTCATTACTTTATTTATCTATTTTTTCAGGACTGGCGATCGAATTTTAGAGTACAATTCAACAAATTTACGACAAGCTACCGCAGAAGAAGCAGCATATGAACTTGCTAAACCTGCGGATAAAGTAACTGTTTTAGCTCAATATAACATTGACAGTAAGTTTCAATATCAAAATGGATTTTTTGCTTGAAATATCATTAAAACTCAGTCCAATGATAGATGACGGAAGTGATATTGGGATTAGTTTGAAAAGCTAATGTTGAGATGAAAAAGAATTTTTGTGAAAATACACCTAGTGCATGCTTTTCTGTAAAAATTAACTGACATTTTTTATCAATGGAGTAATGCATCAATTTAAGAACTAAAATGAAGTAATTAGGTAGGTTCAATAAGTGCTGTAATACTTTACAAGGATGAAAAATGTAGATTTTCTGTACAAATTTTTATACTTTTTTCATTTAAAATGTTTGCATTTTATCGAGTTGTGAGACTTTACATTACCATAATGGGTCACTAAACCTTGTTTATTTTATTGAATATTCTGAAAATACAAGGTAAGTAGATAACATGGTGATTTTTCCGCATTTTTATGGAGCCGAAATCGCGGAGAAACCCGCTTTTGAAAAATCTAAAAACTGCAAGACATTTCAAACGCACCCGAATGGCGGGAAACTGACGGCGTTGACGCACTGCGGTAGTCACATCGCAATCTTCTCTCATTTTCCTCTGATGTTTGTTTAAATAAAACGTGTTTCAATGCGGAATTGTTGCTCATTTATTACAGCTAACATATGAATGAGATTCAAGTCTTGAATTCAAAAGATATAATTTCGACTTAAGTATTGTTTTCATATACGAAGAGTAGATAGACATTTGACGGAAGTCGTTGAAACCCTTGCCCACTTCTGATTGGTGCCGGATGACATCATTCGGCGCGGCGCAAAACTGGGGTGTTTTAAATTTGCGTATAAGTTGAGCGATTTGAACTACGCATTTCTCGGTTATTGAGTTACTTGTTCCCGTTTTTAATGAGCGTATCGTGTTCTACGCGTCATTTTCCTTCAGAAAACTATATTCGCAAGTCAAAATTCGTTCATGGTTTAGTGACCCATTTATGCATGCTCCTATTTCTTTTCTCTTTATTTATTCATTTCTCTTTGCCTCTTTCAAATCTGGAATTGACCTCACCTCTTGCTCAAAATTTTAGGGTACAACGAAATAAAAGACAAGCCAGGAGATAGTTTCTACATTCGAGCAATGTTCGATAGAACTGGTGAGCTGGGAGATGATTTACAATTAAGGTTCCACAAAGATGATGTCCTGTATGTTGACAACACCATGTTCAACGGAATACCAGGAAACTGGCGTGCATGGCTTGTTGATCAAGATGGCTACCAGCACCAATGTGGTATCATACCTAGCAAATACAAGTGAGTTTTTTTTCATTTCTTTTATTTTCTTGGTGCATGGGCCTCTCTTACCCATTAACTTGTTGCTTGCCATGGTGCCATCATGCGATCCGCAGATTGCGTGATCGGTAAAGAAATTTCTGTCCAAAACGACTTCGGAAAAATTTCGACAGTGTATCGATCCTTTCAACTTTTTCGGTAATATTTCAAGCAAATTTTCATAAGTGAAGTGCAAAGAAGTCATTTTTTCAAAAAATCTGGAAAAGTGACCAGACAATGCCTTTTTGCGTGAAACGTTCGGCTGAATGGCATTTTTTCCACCTCTGGACATGGGTTGTGTCATGGATGTATTCTTATGGACCTTGCGGCCTAAGTCACAATGGAGATAGTTTTTTTTTATTTTAAGCACGTCCTATTGGCCTTTTAAACTAGCGCTATAAGAAAAGTGTTTCTATTTATTCTTTGAAATATTGAAGGAGATTCTCCGTTGAAAACTAAAATTAACATTTTTGGGCCTGAAGGAACAAGAAATATATGACTAAATTTGTCCACAATATCATAGACTTAAGTATCTATTCCTTTCTAGCTTTTTAACCTTTTTCTCTTAACTTCTTAACAGGGTGGAAGAAGAATTATTGCTGAGACGTAGCCTTGGAGATCTTGAAGGCAGGACAACAAGACGAAGTTTTTTTAGGCGAAAGAAGCACCAGCGCAGTGACTCCAAAGAACTTGCAAGTTTTTCTAGTATAAATCTGGGATGGTACAGTGACTCAGGATCCCTAAACGAAGAAACAGCCTTAGCCTCTTACCAAAAAGTTGTCAGACTTGACTGTAAGTATGCTCTTAGACAGTTGTACAAGTGCACAAAGCTAAAATTTCTTTCCCATATTTTTCAAGTTTACAATTTGATCAGAACATTCATCAAATATCTTATTGAGAAATCAGGTTTTTATTTGCCATTACCATTTAGTACATAAGGAGCGTGTCTGTCAAAGAAGTTTTCAAATGCCTTTATGGACTGCATTTTTCAAACGTGCTTTGATTTAGTTTGAATCAGAGGTATTTCAAATGAAGGAATCAAGTGCCATTTTTGTGTTTTGGAAAGGAATGAGTCTAAATTTGCGACTCTGGCCGGAAACTCATGACACAGGTGAATCCTATCCTAAATTATTTGATAAAATAAACAAATGAGCTCTTGTATTTATCAATGTAAGTATAGCAAGATGACTTTTGTTCGGAAAGATGGATAACACTTTTTCTTTTTTTTTTTGAATTCTTGCTTAGTTTCATTTATGGTACTTTTCAGTCGTAGAACAGAGGCATAGAAGTTTTCTGTTCTTTTGAAACCTAAAGTAATTACTAATTTTTGGACTACTCGCTGATGTTCGTAAAAACTTTACATGGTAATATGTATTGGGGTGCTTCTTTCTTGTCATCCATCAACTTTATTCTCTAGCTTTTAGATTTGAGACTTTTGAGCTATCATACTCTTTCAGCATTTGACAAGGAATTTTAAAATCTTGAGCTTGTATTTCGACGGAAATTGAAATTATCAAGAAATATTTCAATGTTTTTCAGCGGAACCTGTATTTAGGCCTGTGATAATTGTGGGACCACTGTCAGACTGTGTAATAGAGAAATTAATTCAAGATTTCCCCGATAAATTCCTACGCTGTGTACCAGAAATAATGCATTGCTCTCAGTCAACTATTGAGAAAGGTTTAAACGACAACCTTTTCATTGACTACCGCAAAAAAGGATCATATTTTGAGTGTGTGACAGCTGCAGCTGTCAAGGATTCCTGTGATAAAGTAAGTATAAAGATCTTTTAAAGAATCTAATATTTTTGTGACACAGAAAATTTTTGGCACTCATTTATCCGTAGTCCACAAAATATACAAACAACCTGTCCATGAGACTTAAAAGCTTGCACCTGCAAAAAGAATAGATGGAATAAAAGTGCCACTTTCAAGTAGGCTCTCAAGTAGTTGCGCTAGTCACAGAATCGTTTTCTGATGGCCTAAGCTCATAGATTAGCAAAAAAGAAAAAGATCTGTTTAAACGCCAAGTTTCTCCGTCTAATATTAAAGGAGTTATCGCTCATTAAAAAATCGGCACGTAATATCGTCTACCCACATACCATAGGAGCACATACTGTCGTTTCTCCCTCCTTGGTTTCATCAATTAACGATATACACAGTTGGGCTTCTTGCCGAGCGTAAAACATGGATGAAAGCAAGGTGGAAGAAACCACAGTACGCACTACTGCAGTTGATGATGTCGTATGCCATGTTTTCCGATAGGAGAAATCCCCATTAATGTTGGACCCAGGATCTTATTTATCTTGCTAATCTATGTGCTTAAACCATCAAAATATGATTCTGGTGCTGGTGCAACTGGCCCATTGTCATATGACAGTACGATTGATTTGCTCAAATTTTGGAGTATAGTGCCTTAGCCAGTGAATGCTGTTCGTTCTTACCAATAGTGTGGTCAAGTAGAAGCTACCTATAATGTTTGAATTGGCTATTGTTGCAATAAACATACCAACATGAATCTGGGCATTTTTAAAGTTTACATTGAATGGATGTTGATTTTTCATAGGCTTATAAGTATTTTTATCGGACTATTTTTAATAAAATGGATTCACAAAAACAAAATTTGTTCCTGCCTTGAAAATAATTTTTTAAATTTAAATATCAAAGCAGCCAAAAATCAATTTATACCAAGAAAAAATATACCAAGTAATAAAAAAGTACCAAAATCATAGCATATGTAAGATTTCTGATTCGTAATTTCTGGAGTAACATATTTTTTAATTCTTTAATGAGATGGTAAGTGATCCGTGCGTCAGTCTTTTTATTTTGTAATTTCAAAACATCTTGTGGTGATTCCTCAGAATTGTCATTGTGTGCTGGACGTCGGGTTGACAAGTGTAGAACGACTTCATCGTCATCAAGTTTATCCTATTGTTCTACTCATTAAATTTAAGTCGCCGAAACAAATAAGGGAAGTTAAGGACTCGCGATTCCCTCTGGACAAAGTTGGTGCTAAAGCTGCTAAGGAAATGTATGAACACGCGCTTAAAATTGAAGTTGAATACAAGCATTTCATTTCAGGTAATGTGTATTTAGCTATTACATCACAATCTCTAATCTTAGAAATTAGTCTTTTTCTTCAAAATCTCAAGTTGCAAAAACCATTGTTTACTGCTGCAATGATGTTTTGGCACCCATCTCTAACCGTCTTACATAATCATATGAAAGTCATTCCCTAGGAATGATAAATTACCTAGATTTACTCTGAAAATGGAATCAGAATCTTGTATTTTGATTGGAGGGTTCCAAAATTTTGACCTGTTTTTATTTTCTGAAGGAAATATGCAGTGGTGTCCCTGAAATTGTATGAAAGATTTTCGGAAATAACACAAAATTTTAAGTATGTAGTATTGATAATTGGTTTGTATTAAGTATAATATGACAGAAAATTCGTAACCAAGATATTCATACTCTAGTCTCTTTGTTATTACTTATTACTCTCAGAAATTTTGATTTGGGCAGGTTTAAATATTATTTGCTTATCTTCCAGTTGTGGATATTAAAACTTGATTTAAGAGCTCTTTTCTTTTGGCTGCCTCTCTTTCATACTTGGATTACATTTTGCAATAAGGAACCACTATATCTGGCTCTCCCATAAAAGCACACATCTACATTGGGAAATTAATGGCATGTCTGTTGTTTCTAAAATTGGCCAGAAATAGTGGTTCCTTATTGAAAAATGTAATCCACTTGTAAGTTTAAACCGAACACCTTTGAATTTCATTCATTGTGAAAACAGAGAGAAATAACATTTTTTAGGTGTTTCAATGCGAAAGCTCTCTCTTTGCTCTCTGTCAAATGGATTATTAATTTTGTGTGTTTTATATTTTAGCTGTCATTCCTGCTGGAGTAAATGTTGCATACATGTGCACTCAGATTAAATCAGCTGTCGATTCGGAACAAGCGAAAACGTTGTGGGTACCTTGTGCAAACAACATGTAAGTTCTCTGAATCCACTGTTTGCTCACCTGATACATCAGTCTCATTGCGTCATTAAGCAAGGATTAGAAAGCTTTTGAAGCATTAGTTGTCCCTGCGTTTAACAGGATATATTTGCTGACCAATTTTTGTAGCTCAATGTCTTTCTTTTTTGTAAGTTTCTGTATTGCATTTTTTCATTGCTGAATAATTTTTTACACATAAATCTACTCCTTTAAGTAGATAGGCAGTGTGCTAAAATTCAAATTTTCTATCTATTTTGTTATAGTATCGGAGATCAAGGTCGTTTTAGCTGTATTTTTTTGTGAAAATTGACCAGGAAGTGTAGGATAAATATTTCTCAACCTTGTGCCAAGTTGTAGGCCAAAAAGTTTTTGTAAGAATTCTTCCATCAGTATAAACTAAAGCCAAGGTACCTATCTCAAATTTTATGAGCAATTACAACATCGAATTCACTTTTTAGGAAATCGTGTAAAATAAAAAAAACAAATTATGCATATCCAAGAAGAAAGTAGTTTTTAGAAACGAATAGGAGGTGCTTTGAAGAGTTCTTCGAAAACTCTTACTTATGGTATTCTAGTTTTAATAAGAAAAGTGAGGTATTCGTCCACAAATTGACAAAATTGAATTTTGAAATATTTATTTGGCTGCTAGAACAGACTATAATCCACGCCATTATAAGTTTAAAAGGAAGAGCAACTAGAATCTTTCTCCCTGACGATTTTTTTCTGCTGGTTTTGACAAGCTGGTCTATATTAACCTTCCGCTTTTCCCCTTTTCAATCTAGGTATTGGAAATGTTGTAATTTGTCCTGTATAGAATGTCATACTCCTGTGTTGTTTAACTCTGGAACTCAAGTAAATTTTAAATTTTGCCCACTGTTTTATGCAATAGCACTCATAAAGTTTGATTGTGTCAACTGGAAAAGAACCATTTACTCATTGCCAAAAGCCAAATTTTCTACTAGAGTAAAACTCATCTTTTGTGAGTTCTCTTACTTTTATCATAGTTCGCAGATTATATACTTACACTTGTTAAATGTGTACTAAAGTTCCAAAGTCTAACTTTTTTACTGTCAGAATCATTGTAATTTTTTATTTCTTCCTTATTTCTTGAATTAATAGTTTTGCCAGGATAGTGTTTAATGAAATATAAACAAAAGGAGATTAGGAGTAACACATAATTTTAGACTTTCGTAATTTACAATTTAAAGACTGAAGTTGATCCTGAAATTTATTTTTCCAAGTTATCAGCATAGAATTAGCCTTGTCATATGGAAGTTCTCCCAAAAAATTCTTATTTTCTCCAGTATTGTGGGCGCCTTTTAACCCTTCAAGAATTTTTAAGTTTGTACCCTCTCTCTCTCTCTCTCTCTCTCTCTCCCCATACATTTTTAGCTCAATGCATCACAAGTTTCTTCGTCCAAAAGAATTTTTTATTTTTTCCCCTTTAATTTCTTCATTTCGGTGAAGTTAATGAATAATTTACAACTCTATCAGTAAAATTTGAAGTGCCTTTGTTATTTTTTCATTTACATATTTTTTATAAAAATGTAAAATGTTAAATTTCAGGAACTCCTAACTCAAAAAGCGATCAGGATTAGTCAAATTTTACTTGTGTTCTAATTGTGTAGGAGGAGTCGCTGTGAATTTCCAGCACTCTTTTTGATGACGTTTCTTTATCAATAATTGAAGAGTCTTAAAATTTGGTGCAGATCACTTTTAACTGTGATATTCTCTTTCAATAATTATCATTCAATAAACTTAAGCAAAAGACAGTTGCAACAAACCTTGTCTCCATAAGAAATTTTTGGGCAGTTGGCTGCTGGAACAATCACCATGAACGAATCTTCCTATTATATATCCAGAACTCTGGAGTAGGTATGAATAAAAGTAGTAAGCAACATATTTCCTCTTTAAAAGTTTACGAGGAAAACGAATCACACAGTGGGGTGTACGAAATAAACTCTTGAGCAAGGTATTAGTGTTTCCAATTAATATTGTTTTAATCGCAAAAATACAAATAGCGTAATTTGTATAGTCTAATTTCCATTTGATCTGTGCTAAAAATACTTATTCTTGTTCAAGAGTTGGTTTCTCTTGTCAAGAGTTGGATCCTAATTTTTCGGTTGCGTGAATTGTTTTCTATATAAGATTTTGAGGAGAAAACCTCTGATGTTTTTTCTTGTTTAGACCTTGCCTATATTTCCTCACTTATCCAGCAGTATTTCTTTGGTGTCTTGTATTTTGCAATGCAATTAGTTTGTTTCATTTCCCCTTTAAGATTCTGCAGCAAAGCATTCTGTCCTACTTGCCACAGATGCTAATTACATGAAATTGTCCTTTACAGAAAAGACCCTCTTCAGGATTGTTTTCTTTATCTAATGGTATTGTACCTTGAGAAGTTAAGGTACCTAGATAGGCTTTTGGAGGGATTAATAATTTTGTTAGTTATCTCGGGTAGTCCCAATTCTAAGTAGCGTTTTTAACCCAAAAGTATTTTTTTCAATATTTCAACTTCAAGTATGTATGTACTCAAAACATTACTATCTATTTTAACCAATAGAAGAATTTAAACCAGGATTTCATCTATTCGGCCATGATGAGGGAAGAAAAGTTATTTTTAACCGAAAAATTTTGAAGTAAGAATCCTCCAATGAGATGTAATTACAAATAGTATTTTTATACTTTAAAGTAACTCCACTTATAGAGTTAAAACGATTCCTTCAAGACTGCATTTATTCTTATATATATCAAGATACCTGCAAACTCAGATTTTTCAGGAAAATGAAAAAAACTTAAATATTTATCAATGTATACGGAAAACAGGCTGATTTATTTCTGAAGACTGAAGATAGGAAACGAAACCCGATTGTGCCTGCTGTTTTCAATCGTGTTCATTCTTTTAACAGTGAATGTACTGCACTGTTACTCCTGTTAATCAGTGAAGTAAATTTTCATTGCATATTTTTTTTTTCGTCACAGAAAGTAAGACTTTTTCGTCAAAAAACATCGCATTTGAATGCGCTGTAATGAGGTTAGGACTGTGTTAATTTCTTATAAAAAGTTTGTTTGTATTTTTCAAAGCAGGTAGTCCATACACTCGTACCTAGAGCTTAAAAGAAAAAAAATAAGAATATATATTCTTGAAGGACAATGAACTCTAGTGTCTTGTGTTCGTATGATCATCATAACAAATTTCTCACTAAAAGATTTTCTTGGTTACCCAAACTTCAGTGAAAACTGCACATCAGAATTTCACTCTTTTCTAGTGTCTTTTATTTCTGTGATACCTCCGCCTTTAATGTGTCTATGATGCTTGAAGAAAACAAAAGCAAGGACCTTAAATTTTTTTGATGCCTATCCTTTAACTTCTGCAACAAATGCTACAAGTTTTTATTTGTATTGCTGTATTTAGTATCTGAGGTGTCACTCTTTATAGCAATAACACAAAAGGCGCAATTTGTGAGGTTTTAAATTTGTCACTTGTAAATTCATGTTCGGCAGTGGAGCGCCTCTACTTTATGATACTTGTGTGCTAATGATATTAGCATTAAAATTCTGTCTTACTGTTGCTGCTTAGCTGGCAATATATCTAACGTAATCTTGTGCATTACTGCTTACCAGTATACCTCATACATCCAGTCTTTCTTGTTGGAATTGTGGAATATGATGTCAATACTCTGCCCCGCTACAGAAGAGAGAAAGAATGCTTAAATTTTCGAACTCTAGTTTTTCTCAAAATTCGTCCAATTTAATTTGTTGAACTCATCCCTGATTTAGCTAAAACAGTAAAACTTGTCTTATTTGTATGGAAACGAGACCCATGAGAAAGCAGTCAGTGCGCAAAAAAGGACGTGTTTTCTCACCAAACAGTAGTAATGAGGCTTATTCTGCCAAAGAACTGTACTGATTGAGAAAAATGGTATTCTTTTCTGCCAATTTCTAAACTCAAAGTTTGTATGTTTTGTGTCCAAAATGCAACCCAGAAAGAACGCAGAGGCCAGCACTTACGACTGTTTTGCACAACATGAAAATGAAAAAAGCCCTCCTTATTTAGTTCAAAGTAAAATTCGTCGAATTTAACAATCCAAACGATTTCTGAGAGTCTTTTGAATGATTGGTGCCAATTTTACCAAGTATGAAGGTTTCTTCCATTAAAATTTTCCACTCAGACGCTACTAAGCCCATTTTCTCAAAACTTCATTTTCGCTCTCACTGCTTTCTTTGGACCTTTTTCTCAAAAATTTATTTTCGCTCTCACTGCTTTGTTTAGCAGGATTGCTCCCGTTTCATTGCTCTGAAATACCTTTTTTCTTTTGCAAGAAAAATAAGCCAGTTCAATTCCTATCAATATTTGAAGGGTGCTAAATCTATGAAACAGCCCTTTTGCCACGTTACTTTTCTGTGTGACCCTTTGCCAAATTTGATTATTGTCTTACTAGGTGGGACACCTTGTAACATTTTGTAGGTACCTCAGTTTCTATTGCAGTTGGAAATCATAATGTTTGATTTTATCTTATCAGGAAATTGTGCGAAGTTTTTAACTTATATTTATATTAGTGATATCATTTATTTCATAACTCCTTGATCATTGATTTACCTTTGTGAATTTTGTCTTCCTCGGTTTTGGTAGTGTTTCCTAGAAGCAATTGCGTTTGATTATCAAAAAACTATTACCCTGATACCTAATTATTCAGTTTGCCTTTGGTTTTTCTAACGTTCAGTGTCTGGAAAAAGATTGACCTCTGTGCAGGTTTGTCTCCCTTACCGCGCGTACAACATAATACGATCTAGATCTTAACCCAACCGGTCGGTTTGCAATTCTCTCAAGAAGTTACAATCACCAGCTTCTCTGACAAAACCTTTCGTTGTTATTGTTTTCTCTTATGTTATATTTTTATGATGTTTCTATGTTAATTTTTTCATATTTATATATTTATAAGCTTTTTTCAATTCTGCACTTATTTCAATTGATTATCATCCTTCCTTTACTGTAAGTAGATTTTTTAACAGATGAGTTTTCTGCTGGGATGGTAGCAAGTCTTTGTTCTTACTTTAGGTAATAATTCGACAGTTTTCATTTTACTGCACCAAATATGTTTTATTTCACGTAATGAACCTTAATAAAGCTAGACTTAATCTTTAAGCTGAGTTATTTTTTATTCTTACCATTGCCCTTTCTTCTTGCCTTTCTGATCAGATTTCCTACATGAATTCACACTCCTACCAGTATGAGTACTTGCACATAGGCTGAAGCCTCATATCAATGGCCAAAGTGCGGAATGACACAACTCCTTTATGAAGTTTCAAAATTTCTGCCTCTATTTTATTTTTTGGAAGAAGAACCCGCTAACTTTACATCTTGAAACTTCTACAGAATATTCTGCTAAAAGAGAAGACAAATTAAGGAAATTTTTAAGATATCATGTTAACAAGTTTTCAACGCAGGTACCCATGTGATTTCGTTTTCAGGCCATCGATATTTTTTGTCAAGAGAAAAAGAAGTTGAATCAGCATGCAAAATATCTGCTGTCACTGCGAATTAAGTTAGTATGAAATAAGTAGGATACTTACTCTTTACATCTTGAAACTTCTACAGAATATTCTGCTAAAAGAGAAGACAAATTAAGGAAATTTTTAAGATATCATGTTAACAAGTTTTCAACGCAGGTACCCATGTGATTTCGTTTTCAGGCCATCGATATTTTTTGTCAAGAGAAAAAGAAGTTGAATCAGCATGCAAAATATCTGCTGTCACTGCGAATTAAGTTAGTATGAAATAAGTAGGATACTTACTCTTGTTCTTTGATGCATTTTTTTTTTTTAAATTATTATTTTATTTAAGTATTTGATGATGGTAATTTTCTGCATAATATTTCAACCTTAGCTCTGATTGTGTTCGAAAAGTGTGCATCAGCGATGAAAACGCTACCAAGATAAGGAGTATGTACCCAAAGTCTATTATTTGCGGTCCATAAAATTCCTAACACTGAATTTCGTACTTTTGCCTCCCCCCCCTCACCTCGCACGATGTCACCTGCGTTCCCCCTAAGTGCCATATGCCGGGTGGCAAAATTTCATGAAAAATAAAATCTCGAAATTTCACGTGAAATATTTAATGAAATATCAGAAATTTATGAAAGATATTGAAAAATACCGGTTCCTTTCCATGTTTTGCAAAATGTAAAAATTGTGACTTTTTTCTATTTTTTTGTTGGAGTGCGGGTTGCATACTCTAGCCCCTGAAGAATATGAAATATTTCATAGCCTCGTGAAATTTCATGAATTATTTCCCTGAAATTTCCAATCTTTCATTTCTTTCTCACGTTTCATGCCACCCTGACCATACGGTACCATCTAAAACTGGCGGGAACCATTAACCAATCAGAAAGGTAGATTCAGGTCAACAGTGTTGCCTCATGAACGCTCATAATAATAATTAGACTTCCGTTTGTAATTTCTGCGATAGTCATTTGATAAATGTCTTTTGAAGCATATCATTGAGTTTGAAAATGTACAAACGATTGGATATATACGGATCGGATTGCAGCATAACTTTACTTTACGTAAACTCACATTTGACAACGTCCTGTTGCTTCCCCTTCCCTCCCTTTATCATTTCAAATGTTCATTCATTCAAACGTCTAAGGTAGGTTGTTTGTTGTTATGTTGTTGTTATCAGCAAACATGTTTTTGGCTCTCGATCAATGAATAATTGATTCACGTAAATTATTCAACGGTTCTCCCTTCTGAATTTTGAATTAAATTTGACTCAGTGAAAAATTTACGCAATTGCCCGACTGTTTATCTTCAATGTTAGAGCTGAATCCATGTGTCGATGGCGCTGGCTAAAGTTGAGTCACTCTATCAAAAGGACTTGAACCAACTGATTAGATGTCTTACTGGATTTGAGGTATGTAAATTTTTATTAAAATACTTTTAACCCTGAGAAACCATATCAAAGCTACAGGACTAATATGATACAGTCTATAGAGTCTCCAAGGGGGAACGATGTTTTCTCAACTGATCACACACTGAAGCATGTCTCTTTTCTTTTAAACCCATGGCTGGCTAAACTCCCTACAGGAGATTGCAAATAATCATTCTTGCCCATTGTTGCAATACCTCATCTCGGAGGAGAAAAACTTTGTACCGGAGCTCTGTTCCGGAAATCAGTTTACCAGTGAACTATAACCTTAAATATCAATCAGTCGGCACTTGGAGGTTAGAGCGTTTCCTGTATTTCCTTTGATAATGGTCTAGAGGTTTTCTTTCAATAGTTTTCCGTACCTTTGATCACTCAACTACAAGCTTCATTTGATGCGTAGATGCTATTGTCATGCCCAGCAGTGGCCTTATTGGTGACTTTTGTACTGCTTATAGGTGGTCAGAGGTAGAGCTTGCGGCTTGCGCATCGTATGTTGAGACAAACATCAATCTCTGATTAGCTCTGAATTAGCACCACTTAGCAGGTTATACATGCAGTTTGATGGCACTTCCGATGAGTAGAGATGTAAACAATAATTTGACGTCTGTCTCAACAAACGATGCGCGACCTCTAACAGTTTGGTACCTACTTACCAAGATTCCTGCATGCTTGATCCACCAGGGTTTCTTGGTAGAAAATCTAACCAATTGATGAACTATAATTTATAAAATTATTTGGCTATACAAGGCTAGAGCTATTGGCTTTAAAATACTTGTGCCCTTTCTTTTAGGAGGTCCAGGCATCGTAAAGAAATTTCATATAGAAAAAGTTACCTGTGAAGGCACAGAACACACAAAATGTAAATACCTCATGTTCTACGGTGTGAGCTGCTGCGTCCAACGCTTGGCTGATCCCATCATTTTAATCATCTCACAATAGGAACTAGGTACAAAATTTGGTTGATCTGAGATCCACATTTGTGGAACTGCATAGTTTCATACATTTCAATTTATTTTCCCTACATTCACTTTTGGACTTTTCTGACGCCAAATCGGGGGTTTTGTCTACCGTGCACCGGCCTGTTACAACCCGCCCTGTGTTTTTAGTAAGCCTCCGGTCAATTTGACCCGGCTTGGGCATCTGTCTTATTATTTTGCAGTTGTGAAATGAAGGTTCTATAAACTTTATGCTTCCTATTTTGTATACATATCACTTAGATATTTTGTATTCCAAACCATCAGGTACGCGAAAGAATTCTAAGTGGATTGCTTTTAGCAGAAAGGAACCAAGCTTTATCAGCTGTTGCCAAATTTAACTGGGTATTTCAATTCTGTACTAGAGAACGTTTGTGCGGATTCCTTTGAAAATTTTAAGGAATAGGCTTTGCATTATGCAGGAAATTCACTGAAATTTGCACAAAAATCCGCACAACTGTTTTCATGTAAAAAATCTAATTACCCAATTAAACCTGGCAATGATTGATGTGGCTTGATTCCTTTTTGCTTGACGCAGTCCAAGTGACTAACCAGTCAAATTAAGTAATCATGTTTTTAATCGTCAAAAGCAACAAAAGAAGAAAAGCAGTTATTATTTACTTACAATTACTGAAGTATGTTGGTATAAAGTCAAATGAAGTGAAACAGTACATTTGTTGAGAATTGAAATCTAATCTTCAATCAGGTTAAAACTACATGAATAGAACTCAAGCCGCCCTGAAAGTTCTATGTTATGGATAAGAAAATCTCAGGAAGTGTAAGGAGACCATTAAGGAGGCCTTGCTCTCGGGGTCTCTGGTCTCTGTCGCTTCTATTTTCTCTGGAGCCGCCTCCTCCAAGCACACTGCTCAACAGCGAGAATGGATTGAGCCCCTGCCGACCCATTCCCTCCAAGGAGTCCTCCTCAGTGCCGGCTTCCGAAGCATACTTCATGGATGGGGCTCGTTGATTGAGCATTGCGTCGTCCTGAGCATCCAGTGCTACGAAGTCCCGGAAGCTAGGCGGAGGGAAAGGGATTTCGTTTCTGTCGGTAGCTTCACCAAGCTTTATCTGTTTAATTCCATTTCGGCTGAGCACTATTGCGCTAGGCTCGGCCTGGCCCTGGCCCTGGGGGGAGAAAGGGGTCTGATTGTACATCTGTGGTCTGTCTGGTGCTATGAAGATAAATCGAGGTTGCAGGAGCGATGCCGATCCTCGAGGTGCTGCCTGCAATGCCAGCGGCTCCTCCTTAATCAGTAATTTTTCTGAAAAAAAGGGGAAGAAATAAAGATTTTTTGAGCTGTTGCAGGGTGTTGACCATCAGGATTTTCCCGATTCAATCAGGATTTGAGGTAAATCAGGTTTTAATCCCGATTTTATCAGGATTTTAGGAAAAATCGGTCGTAAAATCAGGATTTGAGAAAAGTCGGCCGTCTGATCGGATTTTTTTTATTTTTTGGCATACGCTTTTGCAGAAATTGTAATTTTTCTCCACAAAAAATCAGGATTTAGCAGCCCAAAATTAGGAAAAATCAGGATTACCCAAAAAAAACCCCAAAAAACTAGACACCTTGTATTTTGTTTGTCAGCTTTTGTTATTGCAATTATTGTGATATCCCGCTCATTCTCTGTCCGCCGTGAATAGCCAAAGGACTGCCTCTCTTGTCCCATTAAGTGACGCACATTGGACAAAAAAACACATTGGACCTAGAGCATGGACCAAGAGAATTCTCTTGGGAATTCATTCTCTTCGTCCATGCCTAGAGTCCAGACTCTTGAAAACATTGACAAGAAAAAATACTCTTGATTCAATTGGATTTTTGCTTGAATCAAAACGAAATCCGCTTAAATTAAGAGGCTTGGTTCTTGATTTAAGGTAGATTCTGATTGAATCAAGAGTACTTTTTCTTGTCGATGTTTTTAAGAGTCTGGACTTTAGATCCAATGTGTTTTTTTCCCAGTGCAGCTCTAGCTTGTGAACTGGACAGCATTACTTGAACTAGTCTATTGTCGGTCTCCTGTGGTGTCGTGGTTCTAGTGCTTGCTCTATGATCGGGAAGTTCCGGGCTCAGTTCCCGGCCAGGTGACCCGAGTTTGATGGGCTCATACAATGGTTACCTGGGGCTGGCTTGATTAGGGACGGAGGGGGATGGTGCTCTACGGACGGTAAAGCGCAGGCTTATCCCTCGTGGGATATTTAATAAATAATAAAATAAAAAATCAAAAGTGAATTTCTAAGTTACGAAAGTTTCTGTTATGTTTCATTTTTAAAGTAGACTTCCGCCCCCGACCTCCGGGGATTTGTGTTGCCGAATGAGAATGCCTGATGAGAATAATCGAGAAAGTTTGAAAAAATGCAATCCAGAAAAAATTGAAAAGGCGTTCATCATATCTAAGTAAAGTGGCTCAAGTGCCCAGTCCACAAGTCTTCCTGCCAATCAAAAACTTAATTTAAGTAACATGACTTTCAGTTTAAGATTCATCTCGTCATTTTGCATTACCCCCTTTGGAATCGGAATCATCCATATCCCTTAACTTCTTCTTGGCTCCTCAGTTAGCAGAGAAAAAACACTACAAACAAAAGGAAGCTATATAAACCAACTGAGATGCCTTTCCGAATGATAAACTCGGCATTTGAATAACGCGCAGAGCGTAAAAGAATGAAGAACATTCCAAGTTGGGTTCGAATCCAACATGCAACTATTTTAACTCCGCGGTGGGCCGGGTTGCATACGCCCGAAATTACGGGCGAAATCTGAGATCTGCCAACGGCTTTCGCGACAGAGCACAGGTGGAACTCAAGTGTTTTCTTCGAGTGTGGCGTCTTTTTCGGTCACCTATTTGGACGCTCTTGTCATACTTCGTAACGCGATATGAACATGCTGACAATGAGATGCTTTTCGAAAGACGAACTTAGCATTTGAATAAATAATGCACTGAGCGTAAAAAAATGGAAGAATATATTTACGAAGTTGGGTTACGTACAGCTTTAACTCTACGATAGACCGGTTTTCATATACGCTCGAAGTTTCGAAGTTAACGCTGATCGCACCTGTACCCTATCGCGAGAAATGTATGTGTGTACATGCATCGCGAGCGCGCGTAGATCTCGGATTTCGCCCGCAATATCTAGGGTATGCAACCCGGTTCGTCGCAGAGTTTAAATAGTTGCATGTTGGGCTCGAACCCAACTTCATATACTCTTCCATTATTATATGTTGTTTACGTTAATTGGAAGAGCGTTCCGTCATCTATGATGTTTAAAAAAGGCTCATATTGTGTCGACATGCTAAGTATGAACATTCGCAGTTCATTCGCCTTAGCCGCAAACCGATAGAAGTCAAAAGTTTTTGAAAAGGATTTGAATCTTTTATTGATTGGTTTTCATCGAATTTGATTCGAAAAAACCCAGAACTTGCATATCGACTGTGAAACTACCAGACCACGTATCTTGGTTTGTGACGTAGCAGACTTCCTAGTTCTTGAAACCCTCCGTTGTTTTTCCTCCTTGTGCAGAGAAAACTCGGTGAAAATTTCAAAGGATGATAACGATCTGGTCTGCTTTAAAAAAAAAAAAATGTGAGCAGAGATTTTTAAACACTGCAAACGGGATTACATGGTCTGCAGTGGCGTGGCGTGCTTTGCGATTTATCGATTGATCTACCATTTAAATCTATGGAAAAGGATCGATTATTAGGGTGTTCGCAGCGAACACCCTAATAATCGATTCCTTACCATAGCTTCAAATGGGGAAATATCGATAATCGATCGTCCACGCCTCGCCACTGATGGTTTGGTAGTTTCAGCGTCGATAAACTATATATTGAAAACATTTGCTATCTGATATCAGAAAATGACGATGTAAATCGTAATCTAATCATGGTCTGAGAAACTTCATGATTTTATACTGTAGTAACCAAATAAGCAAGCTTGATTATAATAGTTGAAAGTAGGTAACTAAGAATTGAGGAAAGCTCATATATCTGTGTAATTTTGATGGTTTTTTAAAAATTTGTTTTATTTTCTTTCTTTACAAAATAATAACAGTCAGTGAAAATTTTGGAGTGTCGCTTCATGAAATTACATCTCTGGTCAATATTGCGTTAACAGGAGTTCTAAAACGTACAAAAGCTTCCTTTGAAACTTCCTCTGGTTTTCCTTTGCATCTCAAAGAATATTTTTCAAAATTTTCAGACAGTGATATCGATTTTTTTTGATACATCATTTAATTTTTTTTTTACAATACTCAAGCATGTAAATTTCAAGGGCGCCATTTCACTCGAAATTGATAAGAGCATAAGTTGTAGGTAGGAGGTAAAATGTGCGGGGGCGGCTCATAAAAATATCTTGAAAATACCCCAAAATTGGGAACACTTTGCCCCCGAAGATGATCAATCCTAAAATTAAGGGGCGCCATCGCCCTCTTTAATTAGCACCCTCAGTAAATTTGGAAACACTCTGCAATCAAGGTGCATACGTTTTTTTGAACTAACACCATATCCAAAGCAATATCGCGCTGTGACTCCATCTTGGACTTATCGTTTCCCCCTCCTTCTTCAAAGTGTTCCACTGCAAGAAAAGCAACTAACACTTTTCTCGAATATGACTGAATCAAAACTATTGGAGTTATGCACGGACAAAAATGAAGCATGATAGAAATCAAGTTTTCTCGTACCTAATTGAAACTTTTCTATGGAAAAAAAAGAAGAAAAAATCGCTAGTTCTGGAATGTAAATACTAGAGTATACCTGTATACGGGAGAGTATTGCTATCCAAATCCTTTTACTACAGAAAAAGTGTGCCGCTCTCTGATTGGTCGGCTATCATGGAGTCCCAAAGTTGGCCCAATGTAAAAAAAAAAACCCAGCCCCTCCGCTCCTAGTTTGGCCCAATATCAACAAACAAGATGACGACAAAGTTCTAGACATGATTTTGGATGTGATAGAAATTTTTTAGAATAAACTTCTGAATTGAGTTCGGATGGAACTTTGATGGATATTTCTGCCGAAAATTAACCCTCGAGTGTGATCATCCCTCATTTCTCAGCCGATAATACGTGTTCCTGAGTCGGGTTTGTTTACATCGGGCCAACTTCGGAGCTTCATGATAGCCTAAAACTGGTGAACCAATCAGAGAGCGGCACGGCGATGGCAATGCTCTCCCGTACACAGGTACTCTAGTAAATACGGCGCTCTTGCTGTCAACGGCAGAGCGTGAATCCGTTGTCTTGTGGTGGTCCTGCCGACGATCATGAACAACAAGGTTTGTCGCCTAATATCACGGCCACTGACGTTAGGGTAATAGGGGTTGGTAGACACGTGTTTGAAATCTGACAGAGTGTGTTAGTGTAAACCGCTTGGGCCTTTGCATAAGCGTCCTCAATGAGCTGCTTGATAATAGTGTTCGGGAAAGTGTAACTTCCCAGGAGGCTATCCACAGGCTTTCCTGCAACATCCTCGACAAGATTTTGCGCTACTGTGGCCTTCAGATCCAACAAAGACTCCGTTTCGGGGATTCCTCCGACCCCTGTCTCCCCGAGGGCCTCCAAGAGTTTGTCAAAGACTGTCAGCTCTACCTTGGCTCCTCCTCCTCCTGTCAATGTTGAAACTTTGTCCGCGAGTAGGATTGGTGTCTGTAATAATAGTGACTTTGCGGCCGTTAGGTCGGCCGTCGCGTCGCTGGGGCTGAAAAGGGACTGCTCCTCGGGACCTGGGACCTGGGGACCTGCTGCACGAGCTGCGGCAAGAGCCGCTTCTTTTATAGCGTCCATGTCCATGTTCTGCTCCCCAGCCTTCAGCTCTTGGAAGTTCTTAGGTATGCTTGGTGTGCGAGCTGCTTCTAGAGCCAACTTTATCATGTCTTCTGGATTCGATGCATAATCAAATGCATCTGCATTTAAATCTCTTTTCCGGCGGCTACTTCGAGTCAAGCCCCCACTTGCTTCTCCACCGGTCACCTTCGAATTACCTCCGTCGGAACTTGCTTCGCCGTAGGTTGCAACCTCTACATCCTCGGAGGCTTCGCTGCTGTTGTAATCTCCTTTCGGTCGATCTCCTTCAGAATCTCCATTCGATCGATCACTGTTAGGATCTCCATTCGACCGCGCACCGCTTAAATCTACTCTCGATTGATCGCTGCTGGAATCTCCACTCCATCTATCATCTTCGAAACTCCCAATTGATCGATCACTACCGGAATCCCCATTCGATCGATCATATTCCGAATCTTCAATTGATGGATCACTGTCGAAATCTCCATTCCACCGATCACCCTCAGAATCACCAAGCGATTGAGTGCTGTTGGAATCTCCATTCAATGGCCCCTCCTCGAAATCCTCTTGCGGACGAGAGTGAGAAGTATCTTCAGTCGGACTCGTAACTTCGTGTGCCTGGACTTCAGGGGGGTTGAGTGTCGCGAGACAAAGGACAACCGCCCCCCAAAGCGCTGAACTTGTTCCGCGCATAGCTGACACTTTAACGTGCGTTGTAGACGCAGAAACTATCTCGATTGGTTCGTTCCTAGTATTTGCGAAGGATTTATAGGTTTTCTCGGAATTGGCACGCAAGATTCTCGCCATTTTCAATGGACACCCGACTTGGCCATATTTTCGACTTTTCGGGCATCGCCAGTGATAGAGCACGACGGCTTTTCTCTCTCGGATTGGAGCCGATAGTGTTTTGAATTTTGAAATCCAACTCGAGTAAAAGGTCGCTCTGCTCTCCAATTGATAGCATTGTTCTTGGGCTCCGGCTGCGCCGCGTGTTTTGATTTTTGCACAGCCTGTCTCACCTGCGGCCGCGGAGCTTACAATTGCGTATGGCGACTTTACTCTCTCGCGTACCAGCCGTCGATCAACTTTTTTGAATGAAAATTTTGGAAGGCCGCACGGTGAATCGAGTCAATGAGAGAGGTCGGACAAAATTTGGAAACTTTAAACGCTTATAACTCCGTTTATACAAGAATCTGATGTTCTGCAAGTGGTTCATTGGTTTTCTCGTGGACTTTTCTTCCAGTATCACCCCTTGAACTTTGAAATGTGTCGAAATAAACATCGACTTTTGCAGCTTTTGTCAAAAATGTCATGTCCGACTTCTCTAATTGACTCGATCCACTGTGGGCCGTCAGCAAACTTTCTTTCTAAGACGCACAGTGGATCGAATTGACGGCAGAGGTCGGAAATTTAGAAACTTTAAAAGCTTATAACTCCGTTCATACAAAACTTCAAGGTTCTAAAAGTCGCTCCACTGGTTTCCTCGTGAAATTTTCATCCGTAAGCACCCCTTGAAATTTAAAATGTGACGAGATAAACATCAGAATTTGTAGTTTCAGTTAAACATTTTAAATCCGACTTCTCTGGTTAACTCCATCCGAGACGTCTGAAAATGTTTGTTTACGTTCATAACACAGGCCCGCGCCAGGAAGAAAACTGCTGAGAGTGTGAAAGTTACGGCCCATTCAATTTTTAGCGCTGAGTCTGAAGATTACCTTAGTTTTCTCTCTTTTCCATCAGTATTCCGGAAAATTGATATTTATCCACAAAAAATTCTCAAAGGAAATTTCAAGAACCAACGTTACTTTCAAATTTAGCAGTCGATAATGAATTGATAAGCATGTATCGTATATATTTAGAATATTTTCGTTCGCTGTGTCTGATAAACGAGATTTCTTAGGCTTATTGGCCTAATTCACCATGTTCCATTGTGCTCCCGTGTAAAATTGATCACTTTTTCTTGCTTCCGAAAGGACGGGAAATTCGGTTTTCTCAGGATTTCAGATATCTTACCAGACTACTCGATTACTTTACGCTGATGAAGTTCAATTTTACCTTGAGGGTTTTCCCTATCACTTACCAAATTTCGAAAAATTCGATTTTTTTTTTTTTTTTTTTTTTTTTTTTTTTTTTTTTTTTTTTTAAGCGCCAATTTTTGATGCCAAAAAAGCAACATTTCAGTGGCTGGTTCGCTCCTCCCTAACATTAGACTCGCTCATGAAGGATTAATAGGCTCCTGGCCTCACAATTTTTTCAGCTACGTTTATGTACAGGACAAATACTACCTCTTAATATTACTTAAGAGCGCCGTGCCAGTTCTCACAGAGACTTAAATTCAACTGCCGTACATCAGCTCTCGAACTTTTTCTCTCAACACTCAAAAGAATCAGTGATAACAAGTCATTCGAGTGAGGAGAGGCTCCAAAACCCAAATGAATTGAACTATGAGGTGGCAGTGCACAACAGAGAGATGCAAAATTTAAACATGTTATTTGTGAATAAAAAATAACTTAAGAACGCCTAGAAGTAAAAACTCAATTTAGAAATTTCGAAAGAAAGAAAAATTGAATTTTTGAAAAAATTTGAAAAAAATTTGTCGAGGTTTTTGTCGAATTCTCCTTTGTTTGTTGCGGATTGCATGTACTAGACCCCTTAAGCATTCGTTGAAATCAGATGGACTTTTATTTGAAATAAGAAATTTCCCCCGTAAAACTATGCACGTAATTGCATTTTGCAATCCTTGAATTCACTCGAAGTTTCTTCCTTTCGTTCGGCGTGCAATTTACCGTTCAGATTGTTAAAATAGTTGCTCTGAAGTTGTTGCAGGGAAGATAAAGGGTTTTCGCTAATCTCATCCATTGCTTTGTTGCATCTTATTTTCAACGACAGTCTCCCATTTGAGAGATCTCTTGCAGGTTGATTCAAGGCAATACAATTTTATTGAAAGACTTTAAAAAATAAATTTATATTTATTCAAACAATTGATATTTACACAGAAATAAACACATTATTAAAACATTACATCTCTCTTTAAGTAAGAGGAATAAAGGAAAAAAAGAAAACAAATTCAGTCGGTCAGAAAAACAGCAGAGTCTTGATTATCCGCGATTCAAAGTAGGTATCCGCGGGGTTTTTTTTTCGGTGGCTCTTTTGTGATTAGCTGAGTGTTTTAAGGGGGCCTTTCAAAATACAGCTTTTTCAATAAGTTTTCCTGGTCAAATAGCTCACAATTAGTTAATCAGATTATCCACGTTACAGTTCCGGTCGCCCAAATGACTCTGCTGTATTCTGTCAGGTAACATAGAAATTCTTCCAGCTAAAAGGAAGAGAACAACCAGCTTACAAATAAAATGTGAATAAACAAGAATTCACAGTTGCTTAAAGACTAATATGAGGTCTGGAAAAAAAAAGGATTTTTCAAGAGAAGAAGCTGGGGTTTTCCATTTCTCTCCCCTCCTTTATATTTAATAGAGATCGAAGTGCGCCATCATAACAAGGAGTAACGACAAGACAAACGAAATTGTGAAGAAAAAAGTGATCTCGAACTTTAACAGAAACTCAACGACTGTAAATAGCTTTTTCCCCAGCTGTTTTCATGAGATTTCACTTACTTATTCGTAACACTGTTGTTGTGAAACGGGGAAAAAATGTTTGTACCAGATTTTAAGAGAAACGTGCTCTGAAAACACTATTAAACAAAAACAAATACAAAAAAACTCCGGAACGTTGAGTTTTTAAATTTTAGATTATGAATACAGAAGATACAAGTAAAGGGGGAGGGAAGGCTAAAAAGCAGTTGCACTAGCTAACAAGAAACGATTTTTAGGTCACAGCAAAAACATTTAGTTTTTTAAAATGGCGATAGATCAGTAGGTACTGTTTTATTTCTATGTACATAATTATAAAAATAAACACGAAATGGAAAAGAAATCTGCAAAAAGTAAGTGTTACGAGGAATTATGCTTGGGAACAATTTTATCCTCATTTAATGCGCATTTTCATAAAAAAAAAAATGGTCTTATTGCGTAAGCAAAGAACCCGCTCTAAGTGCTTTTCAATCAGCATCAAATTAACGTCAGTTCGTTTTTAAATAAACACAAATTAATTACAAAAATGTAAAGTTTACGTATACTTTGCTTTTTTTGAAAGTAAATAAAAGTACCTCAGTAGTCCTTGCAAAAACAAGAGATATATTATAAGATGAGATCCTGAATTAGTTCTGAATGAATTTCTTGCAAGATTCAAGAAGATCCGATTTAACCAACGAATCCTCTGCGAGAAATTCGATAACTAAGGAACATTTTCTCTTAAAACTTTGTGAATACACGCTTTAAAATCTAGAGAGAATTCACATAAATGCTCAAGGCAGCGTGTTTTTAAATTTCTGTTGAAAAAATACAACGTGACAGAAAACTAGGCTGCACAAAACACAGTCACCTAACTGATTCAGCCTGAGAATCAGCCTGTGTGCATATCATGTTGCATAATTTCCTCCCATGTTCAATTGTTTTACAGGAAAATTAAGTAACATCACGCCTCGAAACTTTCTACGAATTGCCCCTGGAGTTTAAAGAAGATTCACACAATTCCAAAGCAAATGCTGCAAGTATCTGTCATAAAAAGTCAAATTGGTAACTGAACTAATTTTTTCGAGCACTGTAATTTTAGGGCCGAAATAGACCATTTATCGCCACCCTCTGACCGAAGTATCTCTAGTCTAGCGCCATTATCAATTAGATGCCAAGTTGCCTGACATCTCAATATCGTTTTAGTCTTTTCTTTAAATTCATAAAAATGTCGGGGATCAATTTTGATGACATAAGAGATATTATGTAAAATTTTAAAGTGATGACGTTCATTAGTTTTCCGGTGGAAATTTGACAAGGTTGAGACGTTTGACGATATGGTGCCCAATCAAAAATGAACCGCGTCAAGGAGAAAGGAACCTAGCCACATTAGTTAATGCCTTTGATTGGGCAATTTAATTTTTTACATGAAAACGGTTGTGCGGATTTTTGTGCGAATTTCAGTAAATTTTTTGCATAGCGCGAAGTAAATTCCTCCAAATTTTCAAAGTAATCCGCTCGAACGTTCTCCTGTGACTAATTAAATTGCCCAATCAAAAGCTGGTTCCTCTCTGCTTGACGCGGTCCAAACGACGCTTGTGACTGTGGCGTGAGGGTGACGCCATGTTACGTCCTTTTGACGGCTTAAGGCGTAGACACACCCGCGAGTTACAAGCGCTTGTTGAAAGTGCAACACCAATAAGCCAGGAGGATTTCGATAGCGCAACATCGTACGATCGAAATCCTGGTATCCCATTGGTGCTCGGCTTTCAACGAGCGTTTGTAACTCGCAGGTGTATCTGGCGCTTTAAGGTGATTCGTCAAACTCGAGTGACGTGGTCGAACTGGCATGCGATCTATCGCATCTTTCAGGTCAAAAATCTCGGCAGATTTTGAATTTTCAGCAAAAAGAAGGACGATAGACCCTGCGCATGAGCCTAAAGAATCATTCTAAACCCAAAAATCGGCAAAATTCAGAGAAATGAAAGCAGAATAGGGTTTGGAAAAAAACCTCGAATTTGATTCAGCTATCGATTTCTGTATCGAATGCGAGGTTTTCTTCCGAACACTATTCTGCCTTCATCTCTCTGAATTTTGCCGATTTTTGGGTTTAGAGTGATTCTTTAGGCTCATGCGCAGGGGCTATCGTCCTTTTCTTGCTGAAAATTCAAAATCTGCCGAGATTTTTGACCTGAAAGATGCGATATATCGCATGCCAGTTCGACCACTTCTTTCGAGCTTGACGAATCACCTTAAGACCCAGACACACCTGCGAGTCACAAGCGCTTGCTGAGAGTGCAACACCAATAGGCCAGGAGGATTTCGATAGCGCAACGTCGTGCGATCTGAATCCTGGTATCCCATTGGTGCTCCGCTTTCAACGAGCGTTTGTATCTCGCAGGTGTATCAGCGGGCCGATTATTCAAATTGATCGACAAAGCTACGGACAAAGGAAACAAAAGAGATATGGAGAGATCCTTTTGGTGGAAACGGGTTGTTGCAACGGACAAAAGGAGGTAGGTAAATAGACTAACTAACGGCAACCCGCGAGAAACCCGACAGTTAGTCCATCATTTTCTCCCTTTGTCGATAGGAACCACCGATTCCAACCAATAAGATCGCTCCATACTCCCTATGTCTTCTTTGTCTGTAGCATGTCGATCAATTTGAATAATCGGCCCGCTGGCGCTCTAAGATTCGGCCGGAAGTTTCGTCGATCCTTACCGATTCTGGGGATTCTTTGCCGTTCTCTGACTTCTTCGAACCTCTTTGTCGACTTCGTCCAGGATTTTCGGCTAGGCGACCTGGTCCTGGTCGTCGGAGGGTGCCTCTCGAGCCAGAGGCACCAGAGCCGACTTGGACCCGGACTCCTCGCTTGTCTCGATCGCAGCGACGACGTTGTCCAGTATCGTCGCCCTCAGCTTCATCCTCTGCAGCAGCCCCAGTTTCTTCATGTACGGCAGCAGACTCCTGAAGAACATCATGTCGTCGTCCTCTTCCTCCCTGCTTTTGCTCAAGTTTTGAGACTTGCGTTTTTTCGCACTTAATCTTCTCTTCTTCTTGCCGCCGCTGCACGTGAGACACTGGAGATCGCTGCGACCTCCACTCTCCCGCTGTCTCGTGTCCACCTCCTCGTCATCGTCGTCTTGCTCGCAGTCGTCGGGCGATCCCCCCTCTTCTGCCTGGGGGTTCTTCTGCGGTCTCGGTCTCATGACGTCCGCCAAGAAGCTCATCTCGTCGAAGTAGATCCACCTGGAGACCGGCCTCAGCGCCGGATTCCCCTCTGAGATGACTCGCGATTTGAAGGTTTCGATGTCCTTGGACTTTCTTCGGAATATGTCCCGCAGGATCTCCCAGTTTTTCCGAGCGATTTCTCCTGCGGGGAAGAATCGAAATTAATGGGAGGAATGGAGAATTTAAATCGGAGGTTTGGCACCCGAGCGGTTTCGGGCGCTTCCATGGTAACGGGGTGGGCCGGGAACCTCGATGGAAAATTGTCACATTTTGGAAGGAAAATTTCACGGTAAGGTTGACAAAGAATTTAGCTCATTCTGGACATTCGGTTTTACATCGGGTTGTCCCGGGGTTACATGTTATTAAATAGGCGACAACAGCAATACACAAGAGGGACGCAAGCATTTTCTTCACTGTAAAATTTGTTTAACTTTAAAATTTTTGGGTAGAAGGAAACGGGCAGGCATGCCGCTCCAAGGTTACTAACTTCAATGCGTCTGTTGCCAGATGATTGTTCTTCTTTTTTGCTTCGGAAAGGAATTTAACTTTTGACGTCGCTTGTGATTTTTTAATTTCTTAATAGGTAATTTTTCGAAATTCAGACCTTGGAATCCGACTCACTCATTTTGTAAAGTAAGCGGAAAAGAAGAAATCGAACATTAATTTAGTGTTGGATGAAAGTAAGCTAGTCATTTCTGGAAGAGAGCATATCCATTTTCAGGAGAATTATAGGCTACATAAAAATACGAGCATTGAAAGGCTCATCTAAAAAAAACCCTAAGTAGCCTAGGTTGCAAAAAATTGCGATTAAGCGAATATGTTACAATTGGAGGGCATTTATCAGAACTTCATTTTACATCGCCTTAATTCTTCTCATTTTTTTTCTTTAAACACAAAAACTACACAACATGATACCTACGAATTGTCTGTGAATTTTATTCGAATTGTACGGACTTTGCTCATGAAATTTTAAGTCAGAGCATTGCTTAGTTTTCTGTGTGTAAAATGTAACATGAGAGAAAATTCAGTGAAGTTTGATGCATGTTAAGTTAAGCTGATTTTGGTTCAATCAGTCAACCTGCTATATCATTGGAGGGGCTTGGAGGACAAGGCGCATAAGTGCAGTTTTTGAAAAAATTGAGATATCAATGATTTCAAGTAAAACTAGTCTTGACGTATATTATATGTGAAAAATTTGCTTCCAAATTTTAATTTCTAAGAATCAAAACGTCAGCTTGAACTCTCTTTCCGTCCCCTGGTAAAAATTGGCGATAGGAGCTGCGTTTCAAAATACCATAGGAGTTCTTATAGCCGACTAAAAAAGGCTATTTAAAATCATAAAGCTGGCTGTAGAAAGCGGAGCAAATCATGTAGCCGAGCCGTACGAAGCTATGAAAAAGTACACAGTCGGGCTATAGTTCCTATCGCCGGGCTTTACACTTTATCGCCATTGGCTGTAAAATGCTGTAAGAAATAGTGTAGAAATTCGTGTGCTTTGGAAATCATTAAGTTTAATACGGAGCTACCTTAATATTAACACACATAAACACACATTATATTTTCCATTAAAACATATTTGTTTCATCAATTAAAATGAAAGTAATCCATACAGGATGTGCAAACATTTCCAAATCATGAGTTGAAAGACGCTGACTCCGCGGGATTAAATATTAGAGTCTAACACTAAGCGGAACGGCGACGCACTGGCGCGGCGCCTACAAACCTAACAGGGATACTTCACGCATTGCGCAACGCGTGAAGTATCCCTGTTAGGTTTGTAGGCGCGAATGCGCGTTCCGCGCTCTCTGCCCGCCCGCCGCGCCGCGTGCCACGTGAAGCAACTATTTCACACCAGAGGTATTGCACAGTATCATAAGAAATTGAAGGCGCTCCAACATATTAAGAATGACAGGCATCCTTCAAAAGTACGGAGCTTTCCTCTCAAAATTAATCAAGATACTACGGCACAAAAAGAGAGCGGTAGTCCAAAAACTAACTAAGTGCTAGTATCCGTATTAACGTTTAGCATAAACTTTATCGTCTGGCTGTTGCTTAATCGCCATCGGCTATAAAAGGCTATAAGAAATTGTACAGCCGGCTACAGAAGCTATTGGAAATCTTACAGCCGGCTTTAGGTCTATGGTATTTAGGAACACGGATTCTACTGCCAATCTTTACCAGGGTCGTAAAGATCCATTTTATTTCAAAAACTTCTAACACGTATATCTCGAAATAGCAAAAACTGCACTTAACGCGCCTTGTCCTTGAAGCCCCCTATTTGCACTGCCTCATGACGTTGTGTTTGATGTCTATCTACCATTTGAAGGGGCTGCTAGTGGAATCGATAGTGTATTAAAATTAAAATCAGTTGCAATTTTTCGTTTTATTGAAAATTGCCTATCTTCCCTCGTTTCAAATCGCCACTCACAAATTCTGCAAACATATTCGGAATTCACGGCTGAGAAATCGCAACTTTTATTTCAATATTCTCGTCACAAAACGTTACTCAGGACGTCAGAAGCGGATCCAGCAATTCGGCAACACTGGGTTTCCTCCATTTAAACCTATGTTAAATAATCGATTCTTGTCGGAGTACCCGGCCCTTCCAAAATCGATACTTTTCCATGGGTTTAAGGTGATTCGTCAAGGTCAAGTGACGTGGTCGAACTGGCATGCTATATTTCGCATCAATTAGGTCAAAAATTTCGGTCGATTTTGACTTTTTAGCGAAAAAAAGAAAGAAAAGCGCAATCGATTCAGCCATCGATTTCTGTATCGAATGCGAGGTTTTTTTCCAAACACTATTCTGCTTTCATTTCTCGGAATTTTGTTGATTTTTGGGTTTAGAATGATTCTTTAGGCTCATGCGCAGGGGCTATCGTCCTTTTTTTCGCTAAAAATTCAAAATCTACCGAGATTTTTGACCTAATCGACGCGATATATCGCGTGCCAGTTCGACCACGTCACTTGAGCTTGACGAATCACCTTAAATGGAGAAAAACAATGTTGCCAATTTGCTGGATCCGCCCATGCGAGGACGTATGCATATTGCATATGCACTTACCGGTGACGCCGAGTTCTTGTCCGACGTCGTCCCACAGTCGGGTCCGCATTTCGCGGCTCCGGTAATGTCGGTCCTGCGGGTCCCACAGCGACGATCGCTGACGCACCAGTCCGATCAACACACTTCTGTCCACCATTTCGATGTTCGATTTCATGCGATAGGAAATGAGTTCACCAGTTCACAACGACTCCTCTTTGTTATGGTGTTTTGCCGCGGTGATAAAAAAAAAACTGTCACGTGCTGTGTAGGCTCAGGCTGAGGCCAGACTAGTTCCGACAGCTGCCGACGCTTCCCGGCGGAGGGGAGTTGGAGCCGCACATCGATGCGCGTTGTTGCGCTGTTCCCCCTCATCATGGTGGGAATGGAGTGAGGGGCGACGCACAGTGGATCGTGTCAATTTGAGAGAACGGACATGATATTTTTGACTAAAACTGCAAATTTTGATGTTTATTTCGTCACATTTTAAAAATTGAGAGGTGCTTATAAGAGAAAATTTCACGAGGAAATCGATGAAACACTTTTAGAACCTCAGAGTTTTGTATTAGCGGAGTTATAAGCGTTTAAAGTTTCCAAATTTTGTCCGACCTCTCCTATTGACTCGATCCAGTGATCCACAGTGCGACGGAAGGGTGTCGAGGTATACGCTTATTCTATTCTATCCGATCCGACCCGACCAGACGCCGCCAAAGCCGCCCTACCATCACGCTCAGACGGACTGTGTCTGAATGTCTGAATCGTCTGAATCGTCTGATGATGTGCTATCCGCGCTTCGATTATCCGCGGTTTTTAGTGTTTTTACTGAAGCAAATAGGTACACTATTCTGCCGTGCCAAGGAAGAACGTCGTATGGACCTTCAGGCGTTGCTAAATTTCTCCTGGCAAATCACTAATTTTTAGGAGAATTTTTGAATATTTGTCTTCCAATTTCTCAGATAACTTTGTTTGTAATTTGATCCGAAGTTTCTATAAATTTCGAGGAAAAATTCACAAATTTCCTCAAAAATGAACGTTTAATCGAAGGAAATTTGGCAACTCTCGAATGTTCATACGGCGTTCTTGCTTAGTACAGTAGTACTGTTTTTCGGTGGTTTTTTTTTTTGTAATAAAGTCACTTAAACACCACTGAAACACTAAAATGTGTGATACAAAGAATGATGTCTGCCAAAATAACTTCTTCCAAGGTATTTATTCTTTTTTGACTAGACGCAGCCCACATTTCGATTATCCGCGCGCGGTTTTTTTCTCGGTGGCTTTCTTGTAACAAAGTCACTTAAAAACCACTGGAACACTGAAAATGTGTTAGAAAGAATGATGTTTGCCAAAATAACTCTTCCAAGGCATTTATTCTTTTTTAACCAGACGCTGCCCACATTTCAGGAGGGAAAGAGTAGAACATGATATGATATTACCGCTAATATATTTTCCGCCCCCTTCTAATTAGTTTTGAAACATCAATGAGAACCATCAAATGTACGTGCCGGAGGAGGGAGGGGGTGCATAAGACGCGTTTACTCGTGTTGGGCACATTTTTTGTGAAAGCCCTATCAACGCTAGCAAAAGTTCACGGAACTTTGCGCGAAAGTTAAGTTCCGTAAACCTATATCTCTGTGTGGACAAGGCCTCCCATTTATCAGAAATAAACGAAACAATTATGAAAGAACAAACATGAATGTGGTTTCATAATTTTAACTTCCGCCGCTGCGCCGACCGCATCACGGAAAAAATTAAATTGCTGATTTAACAATTTTGTAGGTGAAAAAAAGCGACTGCAATGTTTCAATGTAGATATTACAAAAAAATGCTATTTTAATCACCCCCGTGGTTACATTGGCTTTCCACTAGTGTAAAATGCACATTTGAAACATTGCAGTCACTTTTTTTTAACAATTTAATTGTTAAATCAGCAATGCATTTTTCCGGTGGCACTGTATTTGACGCAATGCGTGAAGTATTCGTACAGTCTTGTAGGCGCTAATATGCTTTCCGCACACCGATCGCTGACTGCACTGTTTTTGATGCAATGCGTGAAGTATTGATGCAGTCTTGCAGGCGCTGATACGTGTTTCGTGTCGACCGCCGCGCCGTGAGCTTCTCGTTTTCAACTCAAGTCCTCGTCATAATTGTTCTCCGCGCCGCGCCGCTTCAGGCCAAATTGCGTGTTTGGTTCCTCTTTCAACTCGAATAATTCAAGGTGCTGTCTCTTGTGTCACCGAAAGACAACAAAATTAGAAATTAATTTATTTTTACTCTCAGAAAATGAGAGATTTTATCGCATTTTCTCGTTTGTAATTTTTTTTTATGAATCCTTTTTTTTTCCTTCTTCTTTTTTTTTGACACGCACTTTTAAAGAAAATCGCAAAATTTTCCGCCGTGAGCCGCGGCCTACGTAGCCAACCCCTAAACACGACCCTGATAGAGAAAGTGGAGATTGTAATTGTGAGAACTTACGAAGAGGAGGAGCTGTCGTTATGAGCCGGAATAAAATGCAGAAACTGAAAATTGCGAGGTACATGTTGGGACCGGTCTCGTGGGTGGTTGGTCCCGGTGTGGTTGGAAGGTTTTTCCGACTCAACTCGCAGCTCAGATGTCATCGGCAGTTATCTCCTCGAGCCCTGTCTCCACGTCTTTCCCACAGTTTAATGGCCCTGATTTTTCCGCGCGGCTGTCCAATCGTGTCTCAATAATTTTCTCACTTTCAGTCAGCGCTTTGCTTAACCTTGTCTGTCGATGGGTCCCTGAGTTACGGCCAGTTACGGCCACACTCGCGGAGACGTTCGCTTATTTATCAGTGGCGTGGCGTGAATTGCGATATATCGATTGTTATGCCATTTAAACCTATGGTAAAGAATTGATTATTAAGGTGTTCGCTGCGAACACCCTATTTATCGATCTTTTTCCATAGGTTTAAATGGCATAACAATCGATGTATCGCAATTCACGCCACGCCACTGTTATTTATGTCAGCGCGTGCGTAGGTTTTACTCTTGAAATGATGCCTTGAGAGGGCCTTGTTCGAAAAAAAATGAAAGAAATACAATTGAAAATAGGAGCCAGTCGTATTGTACTAAATGTCTCGCAGGCGGGGAGGGGAGGGTCAAAACTTTATCAATTCCTAAAAATCAAGAAAAACGACTTATTTTTTGGGAAAATCGTCTAGTCTTTCTCTCCCCTCTCCGCTATTTACGTCACTGAGTGTGTTATTTTTGTAGGCGTCTAAAATGTGATGAATTACATTTCTCAATGGAAACTACAGAGTAATTAAACACGACAATATCTTCGGTTTTCGAATCGAAAAATTTTCTGAGCTGTTATGACAGAATGGCCTAATTTTTTAAAAATACACATTTCTAAATGGGAAATGCCGCCCTTCGGCGTTATAGGTAAGGTGGTAAATTGTCACCCTTTTAAATCTATTTTCCTACAGCCTATTTTCTAAAAATACACATGTTTAAATGGGGAATGTTGCCCCTCAGCGTTATAAGGTGGTAAATTATCACCCTTTTAAATCTATTTTCCTGCAATTTCCCATTCGAAAAAAAAAAAAAATTGAAAACATATCGTGAACTCAGCTTATGAAGCAGTACATTATCTTGTTCTAATTCTCTATTGCGCGTTTGATTTGTCGCAGGATGAAGATGAAAATGCTGGCATCTGCTACAAATATGCGATGTCGCACTTGCTGTTCAACAACTATCCGTCGGCGAACAAGTGGGAGGTCAATCGGAAAGTCGATGGCGTTGTTGAAAAGCTCCACTTTCATGGACTCCCTGGCAGAGCGGAGAAGCTGAGGCTTCTCGTCAAGAAATTCATTTCCCTGAAAGAACTTCGCAATTATGGCCAGGTATGCAGAATGTAATGAAAATTAGTGTACTTATTTTAATTTTTATACATTAAGAAGAAGAATTGATCCAATGATTTTTCGAAAAAAGACACATTTATTCATATTACACATATTACAGGCATACACAATCATACACAGGCATACAGGATACACATATTAGTCCAAATTTAGAAAAAGGCGGCAAATTTCCGAAGCCCCAATTGATAGAATTTTAGCCGATGTATGATGTTCGATAGCATGCCACTTTTTTTTTGCAAAATTTAGGCGATTGATTTAGGTACGTCCATTTTCCATTCGTAAGAAAGAAAAAACAAGAGAAAAAATAAGGAAAAAATGATAATTCTAATCATACCTGCAATTATGTTCTTTTTAATTGATTTTCTCTCTTTCTTTTTATTTTATTTTCATCCTATTTTTTTTCATTGGTTGATCGCCTTCTCAGTTCGGTGAAGATAAGTCCAACACTTGAAAAGTTCACCTTTCTTCAGGCAGTTTAGGTTAATTTTCGTAAGGAGCAAAGGTCGTAAAATAACTCAGGAAAAAAAAAAATTGAAAAAAAAAAAAAAATGTGGACAAGAGGTACTCTTCACGAGTTCGAACGTTGTATGTGAGGAAAACCAGGAAAAAAGTTGGACATAATCAGAGTTCAAGAATGTTCGTAAAAAATCGTGAATAAAGAGGACCAGGAGTTGGGGAAGTGACTTACATTTTTCACTTTTTTTTACTGTCAATATATATCTCTCGGTCCTCCTTTTTTCTCTGTGTTCATACCTTTTTTGGAATTTTTTTAAATGTAAATTTTACAGTTTATTTTTAATCTCTGCTTATTGTAACTTACAGCTTACAGCTTAGCCAAACCAACCAGACTAACTGAATGTTTAGTGGTCGTCACTCTGATCAAGCTGCCTTTTGTGTTTTAGGGAAATTATTACATTTCCTAGTATTATTTCTATTTTCTCAGGTGGACGTTGAGTGGCAAGTCCTGCAGTTGTTGCTCAGTTTAGCTTACCGTCCCTCCGATGTTAGAGAGGATATCGTCCTTGATGAGAAGGAGTTGTTTGAACCCGTCGACTCCGAAGACCTGAAAAAAAAGGAAAAAGAAGAGTGGGCCAAATACCTGCGCCAAGATGACTACAAGTTTGACTACACACATGATGATGTGAGTTGAATCTTTGTGCTGAAAAAGTGTTGGAGTGGAGAAGGGACCTCTCTATATTTGCATTCGTGTAAAGTCTTTTAGAACAATTTTTTAGATGGAAAGTGGAAGAGTGGGGAAAGAGAGGACCCTCAATCTTCGTCAGTTCCTCAGCAGTTTATCAGTTAATTCTTGCCTTTATCTCATGTCAGAGAGGATAGTTTATCAAGGTTTTCTTTTTTGACCCTTGCTTTTACTAAAAATAAAGTTTTGTGACTCACGCTTGTTGAACTTTTTTGGATTGTACTTTCATTATTCACACTGTGGGAGACACTGTAGTGAGCAATATTGAAAACATCACTATTGATGCGTTTACCAATCCCCAATCAGAGATGTTTCCTGGAAAATATGTCTGTTACGTCTGAGAGGACATTTTAGTTTTTGTTTCCAAAAAACTCTCCTGAAACTAACTGATTAAAATTGATGGAATCCACAGCTCAATGGAGGTACAATATTATGTGCTTAGATGGGTGTCGTTTTAGCTTGAGTTGTTAGGAGGGATTCTTGTGAGATAAAGGGCTTCAATGCGCTTACAGTTCCTTCGATTTTCGATATTCATTTGAAAGAATTCAGTGCCTTAGCATTTGTTAGATGATTTAATGTTTGTTTACTTTCGTTGAGATCCCATTTTCGGTTGTAACCTGATTTTTAATTCGGAATAATTTCCTCAATTTCACTCTTAAAGTAAACTATCTAATTTCTTTTCACCGACTCAATGAAAGCTAGTAAAAATGCAAAAATCTTTCAGCGTTCCTGATCTTAGAGGAACCAACAGTTTTACTAGATTATTTCATGCTAAAACCATATTTGTAAAAACTGATGCAGTCAATATATTATGTCCATTTAGATTAGTTCAATGGTAAATGTACAAAGAAAAAAGAAAAAGAATTGAGGTGGTGGTTTCTTTAGTTTAGTACCAGCGTTGGTCCAAAAAATTCACCCTCAGCTTTTTGTATTTGTTTATTTATTTGTTTCTTTATAATCCACAGGAGTCAGATTGGAGTAGTTTGGAAAGTGACGGAGAGAAAGAAATCACTACGGATCATGAGAAGGATATGCAGGAGGATAGTGTATCAGCTCAATTCCAGTATCCTCCATTATTTCCCAGATCGGAACCAGAAGCTAAGTATCGGAATCGTGAAGAATACCTCAGATGTATGGCTAAAGAAGGGATAATGGCACAAGAATTTCTGGCAACTCAAGTTCAGCACTCATGGTGGGACATTGACCAGGAGATTGCCAAAATGGGAGATAGCTCCAATCTCAGTTTCAAGGATTTAGCGTAAGGATCAAAATTATCCAATTTTTTCTCTCTTCCTTCGTGAATTATTTAACATAGGTTAGCCTTAAAATTTTGCATTTTAAAGTTATGCTGTCACACTCAAATTCTGTTTGATAGTTGCGAGGAAAATAGACAGTCATCATCAGCTTACTATGAACTGGACAGTCTGTGTGCAGACGCACTTAGTCAGAATGTACAGTCAAAATATAGAATTGACAGTGGCCATGGTTGAATGACCAAATTCTAAGTTTCCAGAGAATTGCCTGAATATGCCCCAAGTCCACATAAGTTTAACCATAGTAATGTCCAAATCACTGTATGTTTACCAAAATGTTTGAATGCACCCTCAGAATCAACTTCAAGGTTAACACAGTTCTTTTTCCCCATTTTCAAGTTTTAAATGATATTTCTGGAATAAGGCCCCATTCAAACTTCAGATGTACGTTTATAACTCTGATGGTTTTAAAAATTTAACTGTTATATACCAAGATGAGAGGAGTTATTTGGTTTCAAATTCAAATGGATATTTGATGCACTGATAAATTGATGAATTCATGTACAAGAAAGCTCCTCTTTTAGTTTTTAAGCAACCCATAAAAACAATATTTTCAGTCTCAGCTCTGTTGAAGACTCGCTCTAATTTAAATACCGCAGGTTTGAAACTAGATTTTGCTTAAGCCATGCGCATTAATTAGACATGCATACGATCTCAGTATTGCTTCTCCTAGAAAACTGATGAATTTCGTTTCAAATAATTTGCTGTGATTTGCCTTTTCATAACGGCACTTTTTTTTTTTTTTTAGAAAATTAAAAGTCATAATCTAAATTTTTTATCTAATAAAGGGGTGCAATACAAGCTAAACTTATTAAATATTGTAACTTTAGCGTACCCTCAAACTTGATCTATAGGTTGTTAGGATTCAGTCCTTAAATATAATCTTCTTTTATTACTGACTCTCTAGAAATTCATGGCGACGCACAAAAGATAATAGATTGCTCATGGTGTTAAGTGAGGAGAAAGTTCTTCGGGAAATTTTATGGACCCTTCATTGTCCTTCAAGTGGTGCGTTGTTTCAAATGGATGGATCTGGGTCCTTGAGCGTCAAACAAAACTTCACCTTACCCACTGCTTCTCAGGTACCTTTTTTCTCTTCCTATGTAAAGAAGATTAAGGGGAATCAATCGGCTGACGATAGCTAGTTCGGAGTCAAGTATGCTTTAGATTTCCTCTTACTAAGTCCTCATGGCAAGAGGCTATAACTTGACATTCAAGATTTATTTAAGACAAAAAGAAAGAGAGGAAAAGGGACAAACGTTCTCAGTTGCTCAGGTTCAGATATCGCTGTTATATTCCATGAGACTCTAAGAACTCTTTAAAATGAATGATGAATCATCCAATATTTACGGGCTTGTACTTCATTTCCTCATTCTAAACTTAAATGAAAAAATACAAAAATTATGCCTGCATCAGAACCATGATTTGTTTTTTTATTTATTGTCACTAAAGAAAAATCATTAGCTTCTTTGAACCAGATTAGGCTTATCAACGGAAAACTGCAGGATTGCGTATCTTAGTTTGTGTCATTGCAGACGCACAGTCATATATTTTTCAAATGGAAAAGCACTCAATGTCATTTTTTGAAAACTTCCCCTTCTTTCCCCCTCTGTGTGAATAATAATCTAAGGATGAAAATTCAAAGCACTAGTGTTGGCTTTTTCTTTTTTGATCAAATCAAATAGAAGCAGATTTTGAAACGCTGCAAACGAGATATGCGTTCCTACAGTTTCATTGTCGGTATCTATATGATATGTTTGTATGTAGTGCTCACTTGTTGTTGTTCGGAGTCGAGGCTAAGTTCAGAGTTTATGCAGATAAAATTTAGGGCGTTTCTGCCAGTCTCTGTCACACTTTATTGTTTGATTGATTTTGACCTTCTGTTTTTTTTCTCCAACAGGAAGCAACTTTTCAAACTGTCTCACGTCTGTCGCATTTACTACAAGTTTGTCAGGAAATGTCAAGTTTCCGAGAATCAATAGATTTTATCGAATCCTCTTTCACTCTGCAAGCATATGCTAACACATTGGCGGAAGTACTAGAAGAATTTACCATGAAAATCCTTTTGCTCGAAAGGAAACTCAATGAACATGGTACTTTTCAATTTTCTTTTCATTAGTTTACCCCCTCATTGAATGAAGTTGTCATCGATGATCTAAAAAATTAAATTTTTTGAATATTATGATCACATAATAAGTCTGATCACTCTCCGTGATTATTTTGTTTGAAATCAAGAAATTTAAGAGAAGGTTAGTATAAATAAGGTAATTTCCATTTCATAGTTCTTGGAAAATCTGTGTACCTCAACTCAATGCAGCATAAAACGAAAGTTAACTCTCTTACTTTTAATATGAGGTAATGAATTTTTTATTAATCCTTTTTTTTCTTTTCGTTTGTGCAGAAGATGATACAACCCTTCTCCATTTAGAAGAAATAATTGCACCATATTATCATGATTTGATGTATGTATATCAAATTCACCAAAAAGCAACTGAATTACACGGTAGTAAACCCAAGTGGTTAGCGGTTACCAGGTAAGCATGATTCATATAAAATGTTTCCTCATGAATAAGTTTTGGACAAAAAGGATCAGTATGAAATAAGCACAATGAGGCCAGAGTGGCATTTATAATGACAGGACGATGATGATGATGATTATTAGTTTATGAAAGGCACCAGATGCAGCTTTTGCAGTAAAATTCGAGAAATTTAATCAGATTTTGCCCATTAACTCAACTCCTCAACCCCCAGTAAATGCATGTTAATGCCAGATCAGGGATGTTAGACATTCATTTCACTCAGCAGTTTTGTTAGACATCCATTGTTTTTAAAATTCCCATTATTCCCAGATGCCACATGCTGTATTATTCTTAATGCAAAAAACCCAAGTACAATTTTTTTCCCTGTCTTAGATTGCTGGCAGAGTTAGAAATTGGCTTAATGGAGGCCACATCTTGTCGTCAAACAGATTTCATGCTGAGGCTATTTGTGAAATCCTTGCGGCCGTCAATTGATATATTGGATAAGTGGCTCTCTATCGGAAAGCTAGAAGATTTTCGAGATGAATTCCTCATATGCCGGTAAGTTCCTTCTCCCTTTTCTTTTTTTCCCCTGCCAGTTCCAGGCTCGACCAAATCATTTTTATCTCAGCCATGAAATTAGTTAAGTTGAGTTCATTGGATTGTATTGTAATGTATGATTCATTTCAATATACCTGTATCATTCAATTTGGCCAAAAACAAACTTTCCTCAAAGAAACAGATACATGAAGTCGCTATTTTGCAGACATCTGTAAGAGATAATATGTCAGGGGTTATTAAACTCCTCACTATTAGATTACTGTTCTGGAGCATTTTTTGAGAAACAAAAATGAAAGAGTTAAAAAGAAAGTAGTTGCAACTTTATGTTACAGAATCAGCCCTCTGGAAATTCTCTCTATGAAGGTTTATATTTTTGTTCAATCTTACGCACTATTACCAGCGACTAATGCTGAAAAAGTAGCAATTTTTTCCATATTACATGTATTTAATTTAAAATGAAGTTTATTGCTCAATATGGCAACCATGTCTTACAAGGCAAATATTTTGAAATATCACTGCAAACGTTGTTGCTTGTCAAAAATAAAAGTTTATTATTTTAATGGACAAATTATTCCTTTGGATCAAAGTAAAAGCACAACAGAATGCCTTTTTTCATTCTTTTAATTCCATATCTAACAGTTTTTTTTTTTTTTTTTTTTTTTTTTCAATGTGCTTTCCTTCTGAGTTTCATCTAATTTATAAAATGGAGGGCATTATCATCCTCTTGCAGCAGAAATAAATATCTTGTTTGCTTTGCTCAAATCGTTTTATTTGAAAGGTAGTGATGAAGATGCAAAAGATTTTTCTGAATGTTGAAAAAGAGACTTTTCTTTTTGCAGGTCCGATGAAGACAACACACATGATTCATGGATTTTGGGATCATTTGTCGTTCGGCGTGATGACAGGGAATCTCAAATTTTGAATTGCCTCGCTGGCTCAGCATTGAAAGCAGCACAGTCCATGGAGTTTGCTCTAAAGATGGGTGACGAGTACACTGTCTTCTCTAATACCCTTGACACAGGTAAATCACATTTTTTTTCATTGAAATATTATGGCACTGTTTTTGCAACACTTGCTCCGGTGTTTCTGCCACCTCAAAAATATAACCGTTAGTTTTATGACCTCATCTGAAAAAATGCAGGATATGTTTTTTTTGGAGGGGAGGAAGAGGGGGGGGTAAAAATTAAAATTTTTTCAGTGATGTTTGAAAAAAAAGCTCTGCTTAAATATTGGTTGAAAAATGCTGGAAATGGATTCACGACGCTGATGCGAATGATTTGATAGTCTGTCAACTGATTAATCTCTGAATTTTGAAACATTTTTTTCGCCTCCTGTTTTTGAATCTCTGAAAGTTAAATAGTTTTACATTGTATCGGATATAATTGACACCAAAACAACTATTACACCTCAAGGAACTTAACAACACGCAATATATTCATCACCATTCTTACTCCTCCAGGTTTGATGTCCCATGAATTCCTCTCACAACTCGGTGAGGCGATTTTGGAAGCTTTTCCTCGCAATGATAGTCCTTGTGAAGATACTAAGTTGCAGATTTCAAGTGTATGCACTGTACCAGATTTTCAGCCTGACATGCAATATTTTAAGGACCTATGTCGATTTCATCCTCTAATTTTCCAAAGTATCAAAACAATGTTGGCTGAAGTTAGGAATAGAGTCAAAGACTGCAGGGAAGCACGTGAGAGATCCAAAATGAATTTCCAAAGCTCAAGAGCAGCTTCTTATAATAGGTGAGTGCACCTTCTCTCCTGTCTTTTTCTCATTAGTTCATTAATAGCCTTTTTGCTGGGATTTTTTGTCACCTTAAGCGTTATTTTTCGAAGTCCAAGCTTTTATTTCTTGCGACTGGAACAAAAACATTTTTAATACTCTCAAATTTTTTTCATAGTTTTTAGTGATACCGAATTTTGCATAATTCAGATCTTTTGAATTATTGATAATTATAATCCAAGTATACCAAAATCTGCAAAACTTTTGCCAGCTCTTCCATTTTTTCACTGTCCAGTTTTGTTCTCCAGTCCAGTCCAGCTGTTTTATTTTTTTCCATCCTGTTTTGTTCTGTAGAGTTGCCATATTCTATTCTCTTCTTTGGAATAAATTATTAAGATAATGAATAGAAATAACTTCTGATGAGTCAAAAACTACACCGTTTGTTGACCAATCAACAATACCTTAAGTGTATATGTACTTAACAGAGGAAGAAAAACAAGAGTATTCATTTTAAAAAAAATCAGGGTGAAAATCTGAAATGTTGAAAGTAATTTTGGAAGGAAATATTTTTGAAAGGTATTTACAGTTGTGCATTTGAAATATGCTCATACATGGTTTGCTCACTTCAAATAGGGTGATCGAATATTTTCTCTGTTGAAAACCAATTAGATTTTTATCTCTTCCTAGGGAGGTATAAAATAAGCTCATTTATTATTAAATTTATTTCTGTTTTTCTTGTAGATGTATTCCTAAACTGGAAAAAGGTATCTCCGTTTTTCCATTGAACTCAAAAATCGAAGCTATCCTTGAACATCTGATCATCTCCAAACATGACCCGGCAGCATACCAGTTCGTGCAACATCTTATTTCGGATGCTTTGTTACTTCGTCATCTGGAAACCATGCATAAAGTTTATCTTCTAATATCCGGTCACACCTTATCCATATTTTACAATCGACTGTTTCTGTTGGTAAGCAGGTACTTTTTCTTTGTCATGATTCAGCACCTATCATATTCCCTATATTAGCTAACTTATCAAAAAATGATCCCGTATGGGGGACTGTTGTCACAGGTTTAGCAATCCTGCGGACCCCAGCTGGTAGCCCCTGCCTCAAAGGGGGCAGTGGAGATGGTCACCGGCCTCTGGGCGTATGAACCACCTGCTAGAAGGGCAGACAGGGCTCTGAGCTGAAGTGAAAGCAACCTGTCTAGGAGAGGCAACTCCGAAATCAAACCCTGGTCCTCCAGGTTGGGGGTTGAGTCATCGGGCTAACTCCCCGGTACTTGTAAAAAGTTTTACTGTTAAACGACCTAACAATACAAGCCTCGGTACCACTAGAACTAAACGGACACGTCGACAAAAATTGAGAAAACGGACAATGGTATTTGGGACGTGGAATGTCCAAGGCATTTCAAATAAGTTACCGGAAGTGATATCGGAGATTCAGAAACTTGGAGTGGATGTCGCTGTTCTTACTGAGACCAAGAAAAAAGGGCACGGGTCAGAGAATTACGGTGACTATGATCTATTCTACAGCGGCGTAGCCAAAGATCAGCGTGCTCAGCAAGGAGTAGCAATACTTTTGCGGAGAAGCCTACGTAAGTTCGTGGGCACTTGGGAGGCCGTCAACCAGCGCATTATCAAAATGAACCTTAACCTGTACGGACATAAGATCACGCTGCTCGGAGTATACGGTGTAAATGATGATGCCACTGTCGCATGTAAGGACCAATTCTTCGAAGATCTGAATGATGAAATACTGAACGTTGGTGCTGGCAGGGAAGCCATTCTTATGGGTGATTTGAACAGCAGAACGGGACGACGAGTAAACTGTAAAGTTGTTGGACCGTTTGGGGAGGATGCTGTTAATGATAACGGTGATCGGCTCATCTCAATTTGTTCTCAAACTGAGATGAAAATTTTGAATGGCTTTTTTCAACACAAAGACATCCATAAGTATACCTGGGTCCAGCCAACGCGAGGATTGAAATCCATCATCGATTATGTAATTGTAAAGCACACTACTAAGTTGAAATTGCAGCAAGTTAGAGTGTGCAGGGGACTCTCTTGCGGCAGTGATCATCATTTCCTCCGAGCAGATATAGCGTTTCCCGTTAAAGGGATTAAAGATAAAGAGCCAATGCCTGAGCAACAGCAGAGTCAGGGAACGCAAAATCATGAAGTATGGTATAACATCGAAAGTTTGGAGCACCCTAGTGTCAAGGCTCTGTATCGGAAACGCTTAGATGAGAAGCTGGGGGATGGACTCTCGGGTACCACGGAAGAGCAATATCAGTTCATCAAAGATTGTATCCACTCTGCAGCGAAAGAAGCCCTAGGTGTTCACAAAACCAGTAATAAATACCAGCATCCTTACTGGTGGGATGAAGAAATTGAAGACGAGATAAATCTTAAGAGGCAAAAACACCTTATATTTCTGTCGTCTAAAAAGACTGAAGATAAAGTTGCTTACAGGAAAGCTCAGTCTAAAGTTAGGAGCCTCATAACACGGAAGAAGAATGAAGCTTGGGAAAGCAACTGTTCTAGAATTAACACCTACCTAGGGGGGAGAAAAAGTGCTGAGAGCTGGAAGTTAATTAAAGGTTTACGTAGAGACATGAAGCGCGACATCGTTTCTCCGATATCACTTAAAAAACTGGAGGATCATTTTAAAGATCTTTTGACGGAAAGGCGCCCAGAGTTTCGAGACAACAGCACGGACAACGGAAGAATGAACAACTTGGAGATCCACACTTGTGACATAATTAAAGCGGTTAAAGAGCTAATTAATGACAAAGCACCGGGTCCTGGTGGGATTCCTGTCGAGTTGGTCAAGTACGGGACTGCCAAGCTCTTTGAGTGCCTCAGAAAACTGATGCAACAATGCATCAGGGGTGACGAGGTACCAAGGGAGTGGAAGGAGTCTTGGATCAAGGCCATCTACAAAAAGAAGGGAAGGAAGGACGACTGTAACAACTACCGGGGGCTCTCAGTGACCGGGACAATAAGCAAAGTGTACGGGAAGATACTGAAAGCGAAGATCGAGGACGAATGGCAGGATCACGAAGCAGAGGAGCAGGCTGGTTTTAGAGCTGGCAGGTCTACGATAGATCACCTCTTTGTTATTGTCCAGGTCATTGAGAAGAAAATGGCCGTAGCTCAGGAACTGCATTTAATTTTTGTGGATCTCCAGAAGGCGTATGACAGCGTGCCGTTGGTGAAACTTTGGGAGGCCTTGGAAAAATCGAATTTTAACGGGGGGTTGATTGACGCTGTTAAGCGATTTTATAAAGGGAGTTTTACCAAAGTTAAGTGCCATGGGGGGTTGTCAGCGGGATTTTATGTGACTAAGGGTTTAAAACAGGGATGTTGTTTGTCGCCAACATTATTTAAAATTTATCTCGAGTGCGTGCTAAAAGAATGGAAAAAGAAATGCTCTGGTATGGGTGTCCCCTTGGGTGATCTCGAAACTCTGTTTACTCTGTGCTTTGCTGATGACCAGGTGGTGGTTGCTCAAGATCAAGATGACGCGGAATACATGATGCGCAAGCTAGTAGAAGAGTATCGGAAGTGGGGTCTGGAAGTCAGCATATCCAAATCTGAGAAGATGACTTTTGGCGGTGATCAGCAAAGCATTGAGTTGGAGGATGGGCAGCAGATCAAAGGCTGCGAGCACTTTAAGTACTTGGGAGTGCGGTTGACCCAGGATGGAAGGACGGATCAAGCTATCAGGGAAAGGAACACCTTAGCAAGGAAGGCTATAGCGATGTTAAATGGAATCCTCTGGGATCAGCGGATTTCCAAAGATAACAAGAGTAGGATATACAACGCTGTAGTCAAAAGTATATTAACATACGGATGTGAAGTTTGGCAGCTGAAGAAACGGACACAGGATATGCTAAGAGCAACGGAGATGGATTTTTGGAGAAGGTCAGCAGGAATTTCTAAGAGAGATCGGGTCCGTAATGATAGAGTGCGTCAGATAATGGAAGTCAAAAATGACATCGTGTTCGACGTCATGACCAAACAACTTGTTTGGTATGGTCATGTCAATAGGATGACGGAGGAGAGGCTGCCAAAAAAGATGCTTGATTGGGTTCCTCCTGGGAGGAGACGTAGGGGACGCCCAGTGAGAGGTTGGCGACAGGGGGTGTTAAATGAGATAAGAGATTGTCAGCTCCCTGATGACCTGTGGGAAGACCGAGCTTTGTGGCGATTAGGCGTCGCACAGCGCCAAAGAGCGCTATAAAAGCGACTCTCATATATATATATATATATATATATATATATATATATATCTATCAAAAAATGAGGGGAGGGGGAGACTTCCTCTTAAATTCAAAGAAAATACTGGAACCAATATTTCTATTCTACTTTGAACTCCACAATTTTTTCTTCTTGTTTGTATTTATATTCTAAATATTTACAAGTGGCTAACACTTTATAATGTGAGAGTATTACTGTCTAGTAAAAGTGAGTAAAACGAATTAAAAATAATTTCTCTCAACAATGAGTTTGCATTATTCAAGGTTTATCAAATTTTTGATTTTCATCTTCATGTTTTCAAGAGTGGAAATGCTAAATTTTATAAATTTTTCTTGTAAATATCTTCTTTTTTTTCGTACGAATTTTAGGCAGAAGCTGATATGTGGAAGAGTGCTAGGAGTCTGAGTCCTTTACTCGAAGAATGTATCGAAAAAGATGTAGGAGAGTTGAGTGAAAGGTTTGAGGTTATTCCTAAAAAAGGAGGATCAGCAACAACAAAAAAGTCTAAACCTTTGAAAGCTTTTAAGATCTCAAATACGCTCAGCAACTTGGACAATTTTTACATCAATTACCAGGTAAAGTTTCTATATTCAAACAGGCTCAACTATTAGGGGTAAAGAAATATTTTTCCTGCAAGTTTTAGCTAGACCCTCAAAATAATGCCTCCAGATTTGTCGAAACTGGCTTTTTACAAAATGACAAATAACAACAAAAAACATCTAAGAATTTGAAAAAAATTCTTATTGTTTTGCAACGAAAGATTGACACTGTGTAAGTTTCCCTTGCCTTTTTTAATTGTCCCTGTAGATTCTCTTTCTTTTACCATGTTGCAATAGAGTTTGGCAAAATATTTGTTAGCGCCACTTAAAAACTAATTCTATAAGAAAATACCAGCTGTGCTTACCAGTTTCTTTTATTAAGTAGCATCTCATGTCTTTTGGTGGGTTTACTACATTCAACTCGATGAATTTTTCATAGCATACATTTCAGTCCAAGATTATGTATGTCTAATTTTAAAAAATTCGAAAAATTACTTAGTACCATGACTCAAATTATTATCTTCCTGCCCATTTTGCACCAAGTTTATAATTTGTTTACTTGTGTGTTAATATTTTTATAAATATCTCTATATTACACTGTTGGTTTGAACAGGAATGATGTCACAACCATTACGCCTGATCAATATTTAGCAGCCCGCCAAATATTAATGGGTTGGTTGGAAAAATTTATAGGTCGACAAGGAGTTCTGACACCAGTGCCCACAAAGCTCTGACTGACCAATTTTGTCATTTAAAATAAAATTTTGGTTTCGTTGGAAGTTAGCATTTTTGCTGGCATGCATAACTTGATGTCTCTGTGTTAAATCGTATGTCTTTTTATTTTCCATCAATGTTGACTGCTAATTTATCTCTATGACTGCTCGCAGGTCGAGTCTCCCGTGAACATAGTCATCACCGAGGAAGCTGTAAATTCTTACAATTTTGTATTTAAGTTTTTAGCAAAAATTGAATGGGCTAAGTGGTCATTACAACAGCTTCAACTTAAAGGTTTGTAAATACAGCCTCAGTTTATCAATAAAGTTTGTATGATGTTGCTACTGGTGTGGCTCTAGAACTGATTTAGTTCGTAAAATCCTGATAAACTATAATTGAAGTAACCTAAAATTAGCATTAATTACCATTCTGAATTGAATGTGCAAAGCTCTTAGGCATACTTTTTGTTGAGGTGGATTAGCGCTTGGAGTTAAAAATTTCAATTGTAAATTTTATTAAGGAGTTCCTTTGGACCAATGAATGGTGAAACTGCAGCAATGTGTATCTTGGTTTGCAGCGTTACCAACTTCCCATCATACTTTATTTTCCAAACGAAAAACTGTCAATGTCAACTGCCAAATGTCATTTCTTGAGAACTTTGGTAGTTTTTCTCTATACGAGGAATATTTTATGAAACTTTCAAGTCATTGTAATGGTTTGGTCTCCCTATAAAAAATGAAGCAGGAGCAGAGATCTTAAAAACCTGCAACTGAGTTACATATTTTTGCAGCCTTTGTTCACATGCAAGTCCCTGATTATAGCGCTGTCTCCTTTTATTTTAGATATAATGTCAGAACAATCAATCTGTGAGAGGTCATCATCCCTAAAAACTTACTGTAGGTCCTAATATTGTGTCACTGTCATTCTATTCGTCACTCTTTTGATATCAACAGTTCAGGAAAGCAGCACTTTTAGCATTACCAATGCTGTAGAACACAGTAAATTTCATTGAGTGTATTTCTTTTTTGTTACCTTAAACTCTTTCCCTATTCAGAGTGTTTTTATTTACTTCACAGATTTAAGTAAAACAGTATCAGATCCAGTGACTCGTCGTCTATTTTATCTGCGGTTCTTCCTCTTGAACTCTGTCTCGCATATTCACAACTACTTCATTCGTCAAATCTCAGGAGATGTTTTCGAGACTGTCAAGAATGATATAATTGATGCTCCCACTTTGGATGCAGTTATCAAAGGTGAATCTATAAAACATTATTTTAGCTCTTTGAAGTAAGAGAGAATCTGGAAGGAATTGTTATTTTTTTTCGAGTATTTGCTTGCGAACGGTTAATGTTGATAATTTTTTTTTATTTTCCTAAATTAGCAAAAGAAAATTTTCCTTTTCATAGTAGTATTTATAACTTACTTCAAGAGGAATTTTTGATTTTTAAGTATAGAAAAAAACGTGTGAATTTCTTCGAAATTTCACTGCATTTTACCTCCTTGTGACTAAAATTATTTTCTTTTACCGAAAGTGGGGAATCATATGGAAAAGGAAAGAAAATTATTCGAATTTCTTATCTGTAATTTTTCCTACGCTATTGATATTCACTCAAAGGAATTTGTGCCACTTTTATGAAGCAAAATTAGACTTATTAAAGCACGCAATTAAGCCGACAGTCAATAAGTAGATGGGAAAATTGTTTTGTAGGGTTTGGATGTACTGAATACATTTTTATTAAGTAAAAGCATCCTGAAATTGATGTGTGCTGTCAAAATATTAAAGTCCTTCTTTCTGCAAAACACTGTAAATTAAGTGGGTAAGTCTGTAAGTTTATTCCGAAGTACAAGTAAAATGGAGAGTTACCTAGCAAGTTTCTTAAGGTTTTTTTTTTCTTTTTCGAAATTAATGTTTGTTTCCTATAAAAATAACTGGCAAATCTTCCGCTTCAAGCTTTTTGGCTTTTAGTGTAGAGTATTAGAATTTTTGATCGGAACCAAAAAAATAAACCATTCAATCTTTTATGCCACGGATTTATAATGATTCGTGAATTGTATCCCCTCTGTTACAGCTCACAAGTCATACTTGAGGAAGTTGACTAGTCATTGCTTGATTGAAGAAAAGGTTCTGGAGAGGGGCCTTTTACCGGTAATAATTAAAATTCACCTTCTTAATATGGAGAGATAGTGTTGTTTTTATTGTGAACTGATTGTGCATTAAATTGAGTATCAAACTGTAATTCCAATGATGCGGTATCTCATTTTTGTCATTACAGTCCAGAAAATTATATGATATGTATAATGCTATATTATCATGATCTTTTGACCTTGTTCATAGATTTTTTTCAGTATATTTCAATTTTTAAGTTTTCTTTTTTTATGAGTGGGCTTTGAATATGCTGATAAAACTTAGGCAATCTTGAAAAATTTGTGATTTTGCAAGAAAATTTCATATACAATTTTACAAGAAGTAATCTAGTGATTCTGTTTTTGTCTGGAATCTACTATTAATCCAGTGAGAAACTAAGGCTATACTGGCTTCCAAATGATCTTTTATGGCAGAAACCATTCGTGTGATCAGTGAAATTCTTGATATTAAGTCGCAACTTTGTTCCAGTCAGCTCTTATTCTTTGTAGAGAATCTGACCTAATATGAGGGTGAACTTTCCCACGGTCATGTATCGCTCGTTCCTACTTAGAGAGCTTTTCGCCAGATCAGGATTGAGTCCATAGAACTAGTGGTGCCATTGTGCTGCCAGATTTTTTAATTAGGATTCATTACATTTCTTATCAATTATCAGCGCCCCGCTGATCATGTACCTTTTCGATTTTTTAGTACCTGTCTTTGTGTGAACGTCTACGAGAGCTCTGGAAAGAACAGGTTAATGGAAGCCTTGAAAAACAGGATGTTTTTGAATTCGAAAAATATTTCATCCAAACCCATTGGCTGCTGACAACCTGCGTCGACACTGCTATCGACACAACTTCTATTAAATATGCAGGTCCATGTAAGTTCTTCTTTTCTTTTCATTATTGCTCTCTTTATTTTGGGTGTGTAAGAGAAGTTAAAGGTGTTTGGGGAGAGAATCTTTGGATTTTTCCCCTGCATGAAAGATTTGAACAAATTAACTATCTCAACATGCGCACATACCTTTAGTATTCCTCCTGGAATTACTTGCTACTTCAGACTTTCAGTTCCAGCTGCTTTGGCATGACACTGGGTTACCCGTCACTGATTATTATTATCGTGACTCGTTGTAAATCTAACTCATTCTTAGCGCTGGATCACTACATCCAGTAAAAAGCCTCACAATGTCAAATTAAAAGTTGAACGATGATTAGAACACAAGGGCTTATGCTTTTGGTATGAGCTGTTTGGTTTGGAGGAATGTAATTCATTTAAAATTTGACTTTGATGGTGGAACAGTCAAAAGTTAGCAAGAGGCATTGAATTTTTCCTCGAGTATTTTATTTAAAATATTTCTTCAGAGTGTGGCTGATTCAACTATAAAATGGAAAAATAATTTCCTAATGGCTATTTTCTTAATTTGATTCCAAGAAGTAAGCATGAAGTGCATAATAAATAGTATTTTTACTGGAAAAAAGAAATAATTTTACATTTATTCAAATTGTAAAACCTAGTTTTAATGGGCCCTGGTCTGTCACGCTCCCAAGAGAGGGATAAAGTCTGGTCCAACATACTGAGGGAATGATGAAAGAGAGAATGGGTCTGACACTCCATGATGCTTCGCAAAAATCAGCTCTGAACATTTTTAGATGGTTTCGGCAAAAATATTAACAAATAATGCTGATTTGTTTCTTAACAGGGAAGGTATCTTTAAAAGCAAGTAATAATTTTTCAGGAAGATGAAGGCCTGTAATGAGAAGTCAAACACTCTGAGTTTTGGTCTGATGTAATTTTGATGCACAATTACCTATTTGATTCCAGTAAAGCAATGAGGAATGGGGTTGTTTTCAGTGCGACTTTCATTTCCTGCTCCAATGATAGTGACAAATTCTAGCAAAAAATCTGGTGGAAAGTTGTTTTGTCTCTTAAAGAAATAACGTAATTTTATTCTTTTGTTTCCAGTGACTGAGCTTTGGAAAGTGCTCTCAACAAATATCCCCTCAAGAGGAGATGCATTAGGTGAAGAAATCGTCCACTTACCTTCAATGAATTTCTAGTAGAGAATGAACTCTGCATTGCTAAATATTTACCTTTTAATTTCTGTGATGTTTATCATTACTGCTGTATTTACCATAAGAGTTAATGTTTAAGGTACATTAGTTAGCCCCTATTAAATTTTGTGCCATTAAAGGAGGATTTGCAAGGTAATTGAGTGTTTTCGAGTAAATTCCCATTTTAATAGTGAAACTCTGTATCTTGATTTGTGAAGTTGCAAATTTTCTTTTCTCTTTAAAAAGATAGTGGATCATTGTTACTGCACAGAATTTTGTGCGATTTTTGATGTGGGAAACTAAATACATACTGAAATTAAAATTTATTTTCTTCAGCATGGCACACTGGTTCCAGGAATCACTTTGGTGAGTTCACTCCAGACTAGCCTGCGATGGGCGGTGAAGGGGATGCCTTTTGCAAGAGGGTTCTGCAGAACTTGCTCCTTTTCCCTGTTTGGAAGGAATTTGTCAGATTCTTCTCTTAAAAGAGCTGTTTTAAGAACATTTCTGATTACAAATACTGAGGTTTTAAGTGCTTGCTCTTTGCATTTTGGAAAGGTTAATACTGTCATTTTCCTTGAAAATGTTCAATGTAAAAAACCCTCAGGCCTGGCTTCCAGCTGACGGCCCGTGGCCGTATGCAGCTGTTGATTTCCTATACTTTCTGCTCTCACCATTCATCTGCCCCCCCCCCCCAAATAATATGATCAACAAAGTGGCCATTTAAAAGTTTTTCTTGTATCTTAGCCTACCTTTTCTAAGTAACACCACTGAAATAATTAATTTCTGAAGTCATTTAACTGTGATTGTTTTTGAATTTTTATTAAATGTGTTTTTTTTATTTTTATAATTCAAGTTCAATATTTATTTATTAATCTCCTTACATTTGGAATCATCATTTGTTGAAGTTATGCATTTTCTAACCAGAAAAGAAAAAGAACTGTTCAGAAAAGTATTAATTTTAGAATCCATTATTTCAGATCCAGAGCTTGTCGTATAGGATTCACTTGCTGAGGAGGCATTACTTTTTACATACTACCAAATGGTATACACTCGTCGGAAAAATTGGATTGCATTTTGCAAAAAGGAACAAAGAGCATTCCAGTGTCGCTATGATTGTGAAACATGTTTTATTGTTTTACCTTGCAAACATAAACTGATCATCGAAACAAATTTTATGTTTACTCCCGATAACCTATATATTCAAGACGAAAATTACCTTTGTAAATTTAATTTTTGGTGTGACTTCAGTAATTCTATTGCTAACAATTTAAGTTGCACAGTTCTAGCAATATTGGAATGCTCTTGGTTTTTTTTTGCAAAATGCAATCCAATTTTAGGTTGATATTTGCAACACTCATTTTTTAATATAACTTACAACGGAAAGCTAGGATTTATTCTTGCCCAGAAGTACAATTAAAACTAGAAGTCCTTTTTTTCAAGGGAGATCAAAGGTGAACCCTGTCTTTTTTTAAAGGTCCCCCAAAAAAAGAAAAGAAAAATGGCTCTTGGTGTACCAAATTGTGTCGTCGTCACATAAGCACTGAGTAATCTGGATTTCTATCATACTGTTGTGGGGGAATGCTGGCAGAAATGAAGAACACAACCAAATATGGAAATAGCACAATGAATACATATATATCTAAATCTCTATATAAATCTCTATATGAATAGCAACACTCACAGGGGCCGACCGGATCTAGCTCTAGAATCTTTCCTAGATGACTGATCTCGCCCACGTGGATATCACATCCTTTTATGCTAATGCTTGAACTTCCGAAAAACGGAAGCTCTCCGCGCGGACATAAACAAATGTGCCTCGAGAAACTCCGTCCGATAGGACTGACCCTGGACCTCCGCGATTTCTCACGAAGAGCCATGCCGCGAAGCATGCCTCATCTACGGAGCTGAATGTGGACACCAAACCTGCAAGGTCTGGTCCCACAACAATACTCACAGAATTATCAACCTATCTTGCCTTCGAAGAAATGGATATTCTCTCAGGAAGCAGTCTTCAATTCAGTAATAATTGCTTCCAAAAGTGAATCCATTTTAATCGATTAATCCAGAACCTACTTTAAAAAATTTGGCATTACTTATGTGAGGTGAATATAAAAATAATTTGTTCGATTACAAACCTAGACTTGTTAGATTCATTAAAAAAATACTTATTTAAATTTTTTCAAGACTTTTATGCTTTTATTAAAACCTAAACACAACAAAGAAAATTACAGTAAAGAAAATATGTTAAGATCCCCAAAAGACTAAGTAAGTGAACAAAGATCAATGACAACCAGGATATGGGTCTTCTCTGTTTGTTCGCATGACGAACTTAATTTTCCTATCCATATCTTCATTGTAGACGCCCTTGCATCTTTCGTAATTGATTCTACGTCTCATATACGTGGGCTGCTCGAAGTATCGAGTTCTGCGATATTGATCTAAAAGCCCTTCTGCTCCCAAAATGCGATTGACCATCCGAAATGCAGCTTCTGGGTCATTGTTCTGTACCAGGACAGTTCTTGCTATAAACTTGACGTGCCTCATTTTGTCAGACTAGCAAAACCACCAAGAGTTATTGATTTATTAGTCTGAAAAAAATATTTGAAAAATAGGGTCAGATAAATATTCTAACTATTGAGTGAGATAAAGATCATACATTTATAATCTAATAATAGCATGCCAATAGCCAAAAATAAAGTTCGATTATATTAAGAGCAGCAGAAACGTTCTTTTCTTGCTTGAATCTTCTAGATACATTACAAATACATTTTAAAAATGTCTCCAATGTGTGATACATTCATCCTTATTACAAACATTATTATATACATTAGTATATATTATATACAATTCCTGTTTTCTGAAAGGTTCGATTTCTCCGGGAAAAAAGCTTTTCCGTCGGGGGAGGGGGGGGGGACAGTCTGGATTGTTCCCACTTCCAGGGAAAATCAAATAATTAGTAATTTTTAAAATAATTTAAAACAATTAATACATCAATATTCATGTAATATAAGCTGAAAAACCGGAATATGGCCTCAGAAATTCGTTCAAGAAAAGAATGGAGACCATTATAGAGACTTAAAATACACAAGTTAAGATCAGATATTTCGTACCTGAGAAAATTTTTACCCACATTGTGCAGGGGGCAAAAGTCGCAGTAACACCTAAAATAGTCAAAGATACCCATTTATGCAAAAACTCGGGTTTTTAAAACAATGGTGGATGATAACGAATTACTGTTGTATGCAAAAGATACAGCCATCACTGTACTCAAAACACTTAGTATAGATAAATTCGCTCGAAAATCACGTTAGACACATATAAGGTATGAAATCCACATCTTAGCTCGCAATCTGTGTAGTTCATAACACGCTTTTTCAACTCCGACGAGTATGCGGGTAGTTTTTCTTGGTGGCCAGCAGCCAGGCTTGCCCAGAGAGGGACCTAACCCGAATAAACAAAGTCTCGCAAACTGTTTTAGACTCTCTTTGCATAAGATTTCAATTTATTCAATGCCTTCGTAATTGAAATATAAAGAATGAAAAAGGAGACAAAATCATGAAAAAGGTTGAAATCATTCGATGAAAAAAGTTGGTGAAATCGTTTGAACACTCAGGAATCAAAAAAAGGCGTCAGAATGAAACACGCATTTCAGCAATTAAGATGATTCGTCAAACTATTCTGATGTGGTCGAACTGGCATGCAACGTATCGCATCGATTTGATCAAAAATATCAGCAGATTTTGAATTTTTAGCCAAAAGGAGGACAAAAGCCCCTGGGCAGGAACTAGTGTCCTTCTGTTGGCTAAAAATGCACCTACTTAATGCAATATAACGCATGCTAGTTTGACCACATAAGAGAGCTTGATGCATCACCGTAAGTCTGTAGAACACGAAAAAAGCTACGGTTCCACGGTTCAAAAGGTTCCATGGTTTAAGGTAACTTCTCATTTTTTTTTATTTAGAATTATCTCTTGGTGGCAGATGGAAGACTTCTTCCATAAAACATTTATGTAGCTGACTCATAACTGTTAAAAATCAAGACGCACACTTCTGCAGTTTTCCCATTGTTATCTGATGCAAGCTTTAATGCAGCCTAGTAAGTATTCAGACAAGGTATATTATCGTCATAGCCTTTCACAAATGAGACATTGAATCCAACATGAGAGAATGCAATACCTCAATTTGATAGAGTGAAATGTCATACTACTTAATCAGTCATTCTGCGGGTCTGAGAGGTGCACTACCAATGATCTTAGAATGCCTTCATCTAACCACCTACCCTCATCTATATATGAAATACCCAAGTATTACAAAATCCGCAAATGATAGGTGAGATAGGTGACCAATCGGGTGAGAAATGTAACAAAAAATAAGGAAAGCATCACGCACGAACAACTATACACGCTCTTTTGGAGAGTGAAACTGGAGGTTACACTTACAGAACAAACAACAGCTTCAAGCGCTTCAAGACGAATCAAATTCTTGTGCTCCAGTGGCGGCAGGGTTGGCTGCTAAGGCTTGACTGTTCTGCAAATTCTCGATTGCCAATTGCTCTTGCTTGAGCTGTTCTACAACTCTTCTCAAGTTTCTTATTGAACGGCAAATTTCAAAAATACCATATGCACTCAGGACCATCAAACAGGAGACCGTTGTCTTGTGACCAATGTCATACAATTTGTTCAGGGTCCTCCTGCTGATGCCCATAACGGAGACCGGAAATCATGAGAAAAGACCAATGTGAATCTTTAACCAAACTGAAATTTAAAACATTGCATGTAATGTAAAATAAATACCGATCAAACACTCAAACACTACAACACTACCACAGTAGTGAGTTACATGCACGCACATAACCTTAAAAAAATGTGATGTAAGGCTAAGGCACGGTTTACGGTTTATGTTGTTTGTCTTGGATTGTTCCCAGGGACTCTAGTTCCCCCTCCCCGAAGATTTTTGGTCGATAATAATTGTAGTAATGTAGTAATTCCTATTTTGGAACAAATGGACTGCATTTTGCAATTTGGAACTATAAATTCCGGCCCAGTGTAGAAACAACGTATGCGTCATTAGTTTCCCTATACACATACGTGTTTTTTCAGATGAGCCAGAATTTACAGCTCCAAATTGCAAAATGCAGTTCAAATAGTCTGTTCTCTGAACCTGAAGGCTCCCTCATCCCTCCGCAATCTCCGCGGACTAAGGATGGACGAATATCGAATTCGAATATTCGAAACTTTTCAAATGCGATTATTGCGAATATTTGAGAATTCGAATCTTGCGATTGCGAATAGTGCGGATGCGAATATTCGAATATTTTCGATTATTGCTTCGATTTTTGATTTTTTATTAACCGTGAGAGAAAAAATGACATTTTTGACACTTTTGAATGCGATTATTCGAATTTACGATTTCGAATACTACGGGAGCGAATTTTCGAATGTGATGCGATTATCTCGATGCCGATGACGAATATCTAAATATTCGACCATCCCTAACGCGGACTCCCCCAGTCACCCCCCCCTTCCCATCATGAAGGATGAGAAAAAGGGGGAGAGAAAGTAAAGAACGATGGGGAGCGGAGGAGCGGGTGGTGTGTCGATTGTCCAAAGATCAGAATCATGTGATATATTGAAATAGCCTCCATGCACGCTGGCCTTGTCGATCTCCTTTGACATTTTTGCATTCTTGAATGCATAGCTTAAAAGTGCTTCAGCTAGAATTGTATCTAGCAATAAGATAATTTTTATAGGATGGTTGAAAACAAACAAATGGTAGAAAATTAAACATGATAATAGGAACTTTGCAAAAGGATAATCCGAGTATCAGAACTTGGCTGTTTTGAAAACGCCTTCAATTGCGGCGTGATACCTTACGCATTCCGGAGAGTTCAAATAGTTGTATCATTGCGCCGTAAGAATGTGACTGAAGATTAAAATTGAAATAGCCTCCATGCACGCTGGGCTTGTCGATTTCTTTTGATAATTTTGCAGTCGTGAATGCATAGCTGAAGTGCGCTCCAGCCAATATTGTATTTAGGAAATGGGTGGTTTTTATACGAGGATTAAAAATGAACAAGTGGTACGGAATCAAACATAATAATAGGAACTTTGCAAAACGATAATCCGGGTATCGGAACATGGCTGATTTGGAAACGCCTTCAAATCCGGCGTGATACCTCACGTATTCCGGAGAGTTCAAATAGTTGTATCATTGCGCCGTTGGAATGTGACGGAATATTAAAATGGAAGTAGCCTCCATGCACGCTGCGCTTGTCGATTTCCTTTGACATTTTAGCAGTCGTGAATGCATAGCTGAAGTGCGCTCCAGCTAGAATTGTATTTAGCAAATGGGTGGTTTTCATACGAGGATTAAAAATAAAAAAGTGGTACGGAATAAAACAAAATAATATGAACTATGCAAAACGATAATCCGAGTATCAGAACTTGGCTGTTTTGAAAACGCCTTCAATTGCGGCTTGATACCTCACGCATTCCGGGGAGTTCAAATAGTTGTATCATTGCGCCGTAAGAATGTGACGGAAGATTAAAATGGAAATAGCCTCCATGCACGCTGGGCTTATCGATTTCCTGTGAATTAGAGTGTAATTAACCTAAACAGGAGAATGAAAAAATTTTGCTGCTTTGTTTTACGGGAAAAAAGCCCAGAAGTTTCACTCCTGCGATTCGAACTTTGGAAAAATCCTGTGGAAAGTCCCGTGGAGACAAGGCGTAAGAGTATCGGAAGAGAGCGGACATGGTAACATTACAAAAATTTCACTCATTTTTGCGGAATAACGCTGATTTATGACCATTCTTGGCCATTTTGGCTTCATACCTACAGCTTGATAATGGAATCTGAAGATTGGCAGTGAAATTTTTCTTTTTTAAAGGTTTTCTGCTATTTTCCATATTTCTACTTGTCCGTACTCTCCCTAAGGACGTAGGTAAGTACTCTAGAATAAGGCCTTGTCCCCACAGAGGGCGTTTTCATGGGATTTGTCCCAAGTTCGAATCGCAAGAATGAAACTTGCAGGCTTTTTCCCAGTTATCGTCCCCACAGGACAGGACTCTCACGACTCTACTTTCGCGTTCCTGTGAAAAGTTGGCGCGGGGCGATAAATTAAAAAATTCGAGTACCGGGATTAAGATAATAATTGAACGCGATTAACAATTACAAACTAATTTTAACCGAATAAACACGAACAATCGTGGAAACAACAAAATATCGCAAGGCTTCATACTACTATCCGACTAGGTTACGGGGGACTTGTATTGTCTACACTAAAAATTGAAGGCGGGCCGATTTGATGTTAATGTAATCGTCAGCTTCCAGCCAGCCAAAGTAGGTATCACAAGCGCCATGCAGGGCCGGATTTACGTAATTACCGCCCATGTGCCGCCTGTATTTTGCCGCCCCTTCTCGTTCATTTTAAAACATCGATATAAACCATCAAGTGAACGTGCCGGAGGAGGAGGGGTGCATAAGACGCGTTTACTCGTGTTGGGCACATTTTTTGTGAAAACCCTGTCAACACTGGCAAAAGTTCACGGAGCTTTGCGCGAAACTTAAGTTCCGTAAACCTCTCTCTGTGTGGACGAGGCCTTTCATTTCTAGGGAAAGAACGAAAAAATTATGAAAGAATAAACATGAATGTGGTTTAATTATTATTTTAATTTCCGTCACCGCGCCAACCACACTGTGTTTGGCGCAATGCGTGAAGTATCCTTATAGTCTTGTAGGCGGTATGCGTTTCACGCCGACCGCACTGTTTTTGACGCAATGCGTGAAGTATTCATGCAGTCTTGTAGGCACTATGAGTTTCACGCTAACCGCCGCTGACCGCACTACGTTTGACGCAATGCGTGAAGTATTCATGGAGTCTTGTAGGCGCAAAAATGTGTTTCATGCTGACCGGCGCGGCGCGCCGAGGGATTCTCCTTTCCAAATCCGGCCCTGGCGCCATGTGACGTTCCAAAATTTCCGCCGCCATTTTCATGGATGACGGTAGCTACCTCCGGCCTAATAGGTAATACTTTTTTACAGAAAAATTTTTGGTTGACTTTTATCGGCAGCACAAAAAAAAAATCAGTGAAATTTTCGAACAGCTTCGTTGAACAATTCCTCTGTAAAAAAAATAAAATGGTGGCGGATATTATTAAACGTTGCATGTAGCCTGTGATACTTTGGCCGGAAGGTGACGTGATCTTTCCCGTATGATAAAAAAAGCCATGGGTAAGCGTGTACAATAATTTTTCTATGACCCCTTTATTCTACTTATTCTCTCTAATATCTTCCCCCTCTTTTCGTCTTTCTCTTTCCTTATCTTCTTCCCTTTTCATTCTCTCTTTCTCTTTCATTCCTCTTCTCTTAGCTTTCTTCTTTCATTCTCATTTCTCCTTCCTCTTTCCTCCGCCCTCTCCTTTCTCTTTTATTCGGTCTCTTTCTCTTTTTTCTACGCCTGTGTCTTTTCTTCTCCTTTTTTTCTTCTTTAGAAAAGATCTCTGGAAATAGGTATTTTTCCTCTTTTTATCTTCCTCTTTTTCTTCTTACACTTTGCTTCTTCTTTTCATGTCTTCTTCTCCTTTCACTTATCTCCTTCTTTTTCATTCTCTTCCCATGTCCTCTCCAACGGAAAATAACAAAATAAAAGAAAGAAAGAAAGAAAGAAAAAATAAGGTCGGTGAAAGCATAAAAACAACGTAAAAGGAGCCCTTATGTTACTGAGTTAGGGTCATTTCGGCTAACCCGTCCAGTCTGTCGACTAATACAGAAATATTAATTAGCGCCATTACGCTCATTAGGTAAGCACATGACGCCAAATACTAGTGAATCGTATGATTTTTTTCACCCATCTATAAACCTATCACAAACACAGGTTTGAAGTTGATTCAGGTGATTTTATGACAAAAAAAAGAGGAAGAGTAAAATTCCCCGAAATATCATCTACGGATCATGTCACATGGAATCAAGGCTAGTATTTGCACCTCCAGCAGTTTACATTGATCATGTGTGTACGTCGGAATTTGGGGGAAAATTTTAGTTTCTATCCATGACTGCTGCGGCAGCAGTCGCAGTTAATTCCAGTTCATTTGCAAATATGGGGGTTGGACGGATAGTTGCAGGTTTCGTTTACGTGCAAAAGTATTTTTCAAAAATTTGAAGCCCTCAAGATATGGTTCATCTTTGCGGAGATAAGTTGAGCAGCGAGGAGAGCCTCTTCATGCTGAAAACATTTCTTGTAAGTACCTACTTTTCTCGCGTCTAAAAATTCGGGTTTTACCAAGAGTGTAAGTACAAAGTTGTCCGACTTCAAGTCCACAAATTTATTGCAATAGATATTGAATTTTTTTGATATAGTTTAGTAATGTTCGTCTCCGAGCTAAGTTTTGTTTTTATCTACTAGCTCATTATTTATCAATTTATTTATTTATCCAGTATTCCGCAAAAAAGATCGTGAACTCTTAGTGTGAACTTTTGATGCAATAGAACAAGGAAACTTCTTTGAAAGTTCATACAATGAAACACCTACAGTCGTGTTTTTAGCCGTAACTAGCCGTAACAATTTTTGCGCAGGTTTTCCAAAGAAACGTGAAAGGTAGCACTAAAAAAAAAAGGGAGACCGCCAAAAAACATAAAAATACGCTCTACAATCTACTTGGACTACACCCTGCATTGCTGCCGTGCTAAGGAAAAACGCAGTATGAACCTTCAAGCGTTGCCAAATTTCCATTTCTAAAACACGGATTTTCTGGTAAACTTATGAATATTTTTCGTCCAATTTTTCAGGTAATGTTGTTTGCAAGTCCACCTTTTCTGAAAATTTCAAGGAAAAATGTTCATAACTTTCCTCGAAAATAAACATTTTTTAAAGGAAATTTGGCAACTCTCGAATGTTCATGCGGCGTTCTCCCTTACCACGGCAGAATGGAGTGCCAGTATTTCTGGCTCATTCATAAAAGCACGTCCTTGGGTCCCTTGTTGGGGAAACTGATGACGTACCTTCACAGACAGACGGTGTGACCGTAGGAACGCGTAACTCGATTTGCGTCGTTGCAAACTTTCTGTCCCAATTTATTTTTAAAATTGAAAAATACTCAACGTTATTCCTTAAAAACTTCCCTGATTTTTCTTTTTCATGTGAAGATAAATCTATGAAAATTTTTAAGAAATAGCGTTGCTCTGTTTTCCTTTGATAAAATAAAATGGGAACGGAGATTTAAAACGACCATTGACGAGATTTGGGTTCCTCCAATGTAACCGTCGATGTGTTGTTTCTAAAATAAGTCAGGAACAGTGGTTCCTTGTTGCAAAACATAGTTCACTGGCGTGGAATTTTTTCCGGTTGCAAGATTCACCATAGGAAAAATTGTCACCTAATATTGAAAGACCCCCAATATAGACGCTTATCTGAAAACTTCATTTTCTAAATATATTTTTCTGTCAATTGTTTATTAAATGTTTATGTTTTAATTTTTTGTAAAAGATATTTTTCGGAGCGTTACTCATCGGAACTGCGGAAGGAAGTCTGACTTTTGGTCTGAGTGTGAGTATTAAAATAATTCTTGAATACAATAAAATATAATAAAAACGATAACAAACCGCCAAGATAATAAACTAATCCTTTTTAAAAAAAGAAAATTTGTAAAAATTACCTCGAGTGTACCAAGGAGAAAAATTCCAGGGGGAAGGGGGGTGGTTTGATACAGTTTTTAAGTTTCGATACCAACTAAGATGCAGATTTGTAGTTAGTATTTTTCTGTCGGGGTGCACGAAAATGATGTGTAAGTTAATTTTAGATAATTCCAGTCGCTATTCTATATAAAATACTCCTATTCCAAGAGCTCCTGACATCTCGTGTTTTAAATTTGAGTTCTCAAGGTATGAGCAGTTGCTTCAAACATGTAATGAGTTGTCGCTCAGGTTTTGCAGAATCGTTCAGAAAAGAAGACCGGATCACGTCTTTCCTGTCTTCGTCTGTGTTGCTCACGTAGTCATTGAAGCACCAGTACAAATAACACAAAAGGAGCCAACACAACATGAAAATCGAGCAAAGGAAAGGTTGCGCGTTCATTACGGCGCAAAGATACAACTATTCGTGCTTGATGGATGTCCATGTTGCATCTGCAAAATTGAAGGGGCGAGGGCGCGAGGCGTGAACTTGCAACGCTCCGCGGCTGTGTTGTCAGATTCGAGAGAGAAGTTAATCGCCTATCTTTGGCTGTGTTGACACTCGATTTTTTTTGTGGGGGTATATACTTGTAGACCATTATCTAAAGGTCTTATGTGCTGGCCCCCTACAACCTGCGGGGTACGCGTTTTTAGCAAGTCTCGGGTTAATTTGATCCGGCTTGGGCATCTAAGAGTTAAAATTACTAAATAATTAGAGCGAATAATTTGTTGGATGTTCCTCTGTTTTATTTTAAAAGTACACACGAAAAAGGGTGAAGTACAAAGTTTGTCAAAAAATGTAAAAGGCAGGACCTTTGCTGTGCAACACGGAGCAAAATTTCAAAAGGAAAGTCATGAGAAGTCGTTTGGCATGAGTATTAAATATACAAAGATTTAATTTTTAGGTATTCATTTAGCGAGAACTAAAGCTTCCTTCCAGAATTCGTCAATAATATAATGCGACGTATAATGTTTCAAGGCCAAGAAAACGATATCGTTGTTGCAAGACTTTGAGCGGTACATGGTGGAGTATGCCAAAAGTTACACCTCGTTTGCGGAGAAAATGATGCGATTTTCCGTCTTCAAGGAGAATCTGAGAATAATCGCAGATTTGATGGCCGGTCAGACAGGTACCAAGTTCGGCATCGGCCCTTACACAGATATGACTGGTAATAGTGATTTTCTTTTATTTTAAGTATGGCGATCATATATTCTTTGCGAGTGGTATTTGTGACTCAATTCAGATATATATCGATGGCAAAAATATTAAATCACAGATTTCGATTGCGAAGTTATAATTTGGAACATAGACTCAATTTTCCTAATAGCACAAGTAGGCGTTTGGTACCGGTAACTGAGAATTGATATAGTTTACTCCGCAAATTTGACAACTGTTTACAATCATGAACTGGATTGCATTTTGCAAAAAGGAACCAGAGGCATTGCCATGTTGCTAAGATTGTGCGACTTCACCCTTTGCAATAAAATTACTGTACCTAATCATGCAAAAATATGAAATTAACATGGTAATTGTGGTCTTAAATTTACATATTTCAGCGTGTGAAATAGAATATGTTTTTAGATGACCAAGTTTTTCTTCCAAGACAAGAGAAGTTGCACAATCTTAGCAACATTGCAATGCTCTTGGTTCCTTTTTGCAAAATGCAGTCCAACTGCTGTCTCTGGCTCAATTTAGGAATAACGTACTTGTCATTTTCCCCTTTCAAATACCTAGGTGATATTATAGATGAGTCAAAAACAATAGATCCTTGTTTCAAAATATAGCTCAATTAGTTTTTTTTTTTTTTTTTTACTGAGAAAATAGGCTTGATTTTGCGAGCACAGAGTGACTATTCCTGGCTATTAAAAAATCACTTTTATACCAAGGAGACTCATGACACAAATGTTGTATCTAATCTTTGCGATAGTCCATGGGCACGTTTTTGGGAGTTACTTCAAAATGTTTTACAATCAAATATTGTGCGCGAATACCTGCGATAGTAAAACCGTGATGGTACGCGCGGGGCTTTTGTTTTTTGTTTTTTTCCTGTCCTAAATGTTAGAAATTATCTATTGGTCGGTTGACGTTAGAGATAGCTGTACAGCTACCTTTTTGAGACAAAATTGTCTCCATTGAATGGCACGAGTTTCTGGTTTGCTGCTATTCTATGGGTAATGTTCGGTTCTCCCTGACGAGCTGTTTATGTCTGTTTTGCTGCTAATAGAAACCACTTGTATATCAGATTTATTCAGATGTTCTCGGAAAAGCACACTCATGGACCACTCACCTTGTGCTTCCACAGTAACAACTCGATACTCGCTTGCAATTTGCCACACGCGAGCTTGCGTCCTAGTCCTCGCTGCTAGCGGAACGCGTCAGGGAAGCTTGAGCGCCTTCAATTTATAGCATGCAACCAAGACAACCTTAGAGCACGAATAGTTGCATTAAGGCGCTACTATCGATGCCGACGCCTTTGCATCCTTGGCTTCGACCTAGGCACGGAGCTGAGGGCATCTTTTCCCCTCGTCTTCTTTATGTCTTTGATTATGACTTTATGTCTTTTTGAATTCAATGTTGCGAATCGTAGAAATGAAGAAAAATCTGATCGCTCTGACGACAAGGAAAATAACGGCATAAGGCATTTTCAGTGGATGCAGCGAAACGCGGTTTTACGGAAAAACATAATTGATATGATAAAAAAGTCCCTTCAATGTTGACAATTAGACTGACTCGCGCTTGTGAAAAACGCTGTATGACAATTTAGACATCAAATCTACCTTAATAAAAAGCAAGTTTCCTTAGAAACTTGGAAATCAATATTCAAATGTTCATAGGATTATTTTCCTTGTCACGGTAATATAGAGAGTTTGCTCGATGTCTTCTTTAACCTTTTTAGAAATTTACAGAAAGTATATAAAAAATCTTTGAAGTTTGCATTAAAATGGAAATTACACGGAGAAAAAAACCTCGTTCGTGGGACCCAAAGTTTAGGTGATATGGATCTCTGAAGTTTTTAGATTGAGCATCTGAACACTTAAGGTCTAGCTGTCGAGGTTCGGATCACACATCTGAAACTTCAGTTCGTACATTTGAAGCACTTCAGACGAAAGAACCGAAGTTTTTCGGATGTGAAAACCGAAGTACTTCAGATGTAAGAACTGAAGTTTCAGATGTGTGATCCAAACCTCAGCAGTTGGACCTTAAGTGTTCAGATGCTCAATCAGAAAACTTCAGAGATCCATATGACCTAAACTTCGGGTCCCACGCACGAAGTTTTTTTCTCCGTGTATCTCGCTGATTTAAGGTAATATACCTTTCGCTGTCACTTTATTCCTTCTTTAAAGGGGGATTTTCAACAAACATCTCAGTGAACTTCAACTGAAAGGTGACTCTTACAACTCTGAAATGACAAATAATCACAATTCTGATAAGATAAAAAAAAGCTGTGCCAAGTCTAATAGTGTGATTAATTTTTTTAGATGGAAACCCTTCATTTAAACCTCCTCGGATAATATTTCGTCATCATTGAACTACGATTAAAATAGTCTCATTTTCATTAGTGCGAAAGCTATGAATATTTTTCCGTGAGGACTAAAGTCATGTTCCGATCAAATTTCGGACAATATTCCTCGCAAAATTAGAAGAAAAACATCCATAAGTTTCTTGGAGGAGTACTGGTTGTCGAAAGAAATTTTGCAACGTCCGAATAAGGCTATTCATACGGCCTTCTCTGCAGCACGGTATATCATTACGACGGCGGCGTAAGTCCGCAATCACATATCTCGTTTGCGGTGTCTAAAAATCTCCGCCTCTACGTTATTTTTTTAAAGGAGAACACATTGACATTATTCCTTGAAGTTTATGCAGAAAAAAAGTAATTAAAACACACAGTTAATGCAGACATATTATGCAGAAAAAAATTTCATCGCAAAGCGAAGAAAAATCACGGCAGTCTTAAAGAATTGCCGTTGAGTAGTTTTCCGTTTAAAAAATAAAGTATGACAGGAAGTCTGCGACGTCGCAAACCGAGTTATGCGATTACCGCGCGCGAGTTGTGTGCGCCGCCGATAGCTTAGTTTTCATGAAGTGTTTGTCTTTTTACCTTGATATACTTTCTCCATTTTTTATAATTTACCTGAAATATATTATTTTTAATTCGAATGCTCAGCGGCAGAATTCGCCCGAGTGTACATGAATTCCCCAGGCGAGCGGCCCTTGCAGAGACAGAGACGAACACCAACTGTTACGACGCCGTTCAGGAACTTCACCCGAATGAGAGACTCCTACAATCTTGACAGCTTGGGCCCCTCCCGAAAAAGACCGGCGTCATTCCCTCCGGCTGGAAACGAATCCTCTGAGAAGAAGACGAAAATTTCCACTGCGGAGGCGAATCCTGTTTCCGATGACGAGTCCACGTCCGAGTTTCGTTATTTTGACGGCCCGAAGCTCGATCCGAAACCTTCCGATAACATGTACTGGGTGAACAGCAAGTATTACCCCGATCCACAAGACCAGGTTCGTTAACTCGCATTTAATTGAAACCTTATTCGATCTATACTGCTTCTTTTACTTTGATTATACTCAGAAAAATGTTGGGCTATTAAATCATGATTTAAAAAAAATGAGGACATTATAAGTGAACAAGTGAAATTGAAACATTCAATTCACCAAAAGAAAAATGAAATGTCACTCTAGTCCAGGAATTACACGAAAGTTGAGGGAAAAAATTAAAAATAAGCTGATTTTTGGCATAGTGAGTCCTTATGACCCCCTTGAGTCCTCCCCCAAAATAAAAACCTAAAGCCGTCACGGTAACGATGAGGACTTTTTTGGCGGGACTCAGGGGGCATAAGGACTCACTATGCCAAAAATCAGCTTGTTATTAATTTTTTCCCCTAACTGGCCGAATTTGTCGTATAATTTTTGGACTACTCCTGAAGGTAAATGAAAAATAAAGAAGATCGCTTCGCATTAATACCGAGTACAAAGAATCGAAGGGAAAATTGAAAAAACTTACATTTAAGAATTGAAAGGACTCGTCCTTCATGAGGTTCTAAAACTCCTCAGGGCTATCTGAGCTAAGAAATGGGCGTTTTGAACCGTTTTCTCAGCGCAATCCGAAAATTTTCAATTTTGACTTAAAAATTTAGCTCCATGTGTAATCCCTGTTTCTCGACTTTGGACGACGAAAAATACACTCATTTTACGTGGATTGGGGCGTAAAATCGATTGCGTAGGGTCCTGCGATTCCTCATGGCTCCCTGTGCCGAGAAACGGGGGTTTTTGACAATTTCTGATGATTCAGCCGCATGCCTCGTTCGCCGATCGCGCGAACCAGTGGACTCGTAGAAGGCATTTCAAACTAAATGACCCCTCAGCGGGCTGATTATTGAAATTGATTGACAAAGCTATAGACAAAGATGACAAAAGGGGTATAGAGGGAACCTATTGGTGGAAGCTGGTGGTTGCAATCCCAGGTAGCAATAGTAACAGTTCAAAATTGCAATTTCACAACAGTTTTTACACTGTTACTTTTGTGCACTTTTTCATCGAAAAATTTGCTCTAGTACAACAGTTGAAAAACCAACGGAAAAGAGAAGTCCTTTGCGACTATAATCACTGAAAAATTTTTCTTACATACTTAAAAAATACCAGTGGAAAATTTATAATTTAGTCATGTTTTCTGAAAATATAACACAAATTTAACTAGTGTTATACACCGATCGAAAAGGAAACTATTATTGCAATAAAAACATACTTAGATTTGAAATAAAACGACGGTTTAAAATTCTCAATCAAAATCACTTACTTAACAAAACTTTTTTAAAGAAAGGAAAGTAGATTANGACAACTGTTTACAATCATGAACTGGATTGCATTTTGCAAAAAGGAACCAGAGGCATTGCCATGTTGCTAAGATTGTGCGACTTCAACCTTTGCAATAAAATTACTGTACCTAATCATGCAAAAATATGAAATTAACATGGTAATTGTGGTCTTAAATTTACATATTTCAGCGTGTGAAATAGAATATGTTTTTAGATGACCAAGTTTTTCTTCCAAGACAAGAGAAGTTGCACAATCTTAGCAACATTGCAATGCTCTTGGTTCCTTTTTGCAAAATGCAGTCCAACTGCTGTCTCTGGCTCAATTTAGGGATAACGTACTTGTCATTTTCCCCTTTCAAATAGGTGATATTATAGATGAGTCAAAAACAATAGATCCTTGTTTCAAAATATAGCTCAATTAGTTTTTTTTTTTTTGGTCTACTGAGAAAATAGGCTTGATTTTGCGAGCACAGAGTGACTATTCCTGGCTATTAAAAAGTCACTTTTATACCAAGGAGACTCATGACACAAACGTTGTATCTAATCTTTGCGATAGTCCATGGGCACGTTTTTGGGAGTTACTTCAAAATGTTTTACAATCAAATATTGTGCGCGAATACCTGCGATAGTAAAACCGTGGTGGTACGCGCGGGGCTTTTGTTTTTTGTTTTTTTCCTGTCCTAAATTTTAGAAATTATCTATTGGTCGGTTGACGTTAGAGATAGCTTTACAGCTACCTTTTTGAGACAAAATTGCCTCCATTGAATGGCACGAGTTTCTGGTTTGCTGCTATTCTATGGGTAATGTTCGGTTCTCCCTGACGAGCTGTTTATGTCTGTTTTGCTGCTAATAGAAACCACTTGTATATCAGATTTATTCAGATGTTCTCGGAAAATCACACACATGGACCACTCACCTTGTGCTTCCACGGTAACAACTCGATACTCGCTTGCATTTTGCCGCTCGCGAGCTTGCGTCATAGTCCTTGCTGCCAGTGCTACGCGTCAGGGAAGCTTGAGCGCCTTCAATTTATACCATGCAACCAAGACAACCTTAGAGCACGTATAGTTGCATTAAGGCGCTACTATCGATGTCGACGCCTTTGCATCCTTGGCTTCGACCTAGGCACGGAACTGAGGGCATCTTTTCCCCTCGTCTTCTTTATGTCTTTGATTATGACTTTATGTATTTTTGAATTCAATGTTGCGAATCTTGGAAATGAACGTGCCGCCTATATCGACGGCGTAAGTCCGCAATCACAAATCTCGTTTGCGGTGTCTGAAAATCTCCGCCTCTATGTTATTTCTTTTTTAAAGGAGAGCAAATTGACATTATTCCTTGAAGTTTATGCAGAATTTTCATCGCAAAGAGAAGAAAAATCACGGCAGTCTTAAGTCTTCAGAATTGCCGTCGAGTAGTTTTTCGTTTAAAAAATAAAGTATGACAGGAAGCCTGCGGCGTCGCAAACCGAGTAATGTGATTGCCGCCTTACACCGTCGATAGCTGAGTTTTCATGAAGTTTTTGTCTTCTTACCTTGATATTCTTTCTCCATTTATTATTATCTGCCTGAAATACATTATTTTTAATTTGAATGCTCAGCGGCAGAATTCGCCCGAGTGTACATGAATTCCCCAGGCGAGCGGCCCTTGCAGAGACAGAGACGAACACAAACTGTTACGACGCCGTTCAGGAACTTCACCCGAATGAGAGATTCCTACAATCTTCACAGCTTGGGCCCCTCCCGAAAAAGACCGGCTTCATTCCCTCCGGCTGGAAACGAAACCTCTGAGAAGAAGACGAAAATTTCCACTGCGGAGGCGAATCCTGTTTCCGATGACGAGTCCACTTCCGAGTTTCGTTATTTTGACGGCCCGAAGCTCGATCCGAAACCCTCCGATAATATGTACTGGGTGAATAGCAAGTATTACCCCGATCCACAAGACCAGGTTCGTTAACTCGCATTTAACTGACATCTTATTCGATCTATAATGCTTCTTTCACTTCGATTATACTCAGAAAAATGTTGGGCTATTAAATCATGATTAAAAAAAATGAGGACATTGTAAGTGAACAAGTGAAATTGAAACATTAAAATCACCAAAAGAAAAATGAAATGTTACTCTAGTCCAGGAATTACACGAAAGTTAAGGGAAAAAATTAAAAACAAGCTGATTTTTGGCATAGCGAGTCCTTATGGCCCCCTTGAGCCCCCCCCCCCCCCCNCCCGGTATCGATAAGGACTTTTTTGGGGGGACTCAGGGGGCATAAGGACTCACTATGCCAAAAATCAGCTTGTTATTCATTTTTTCCCCTAACTGGCCGAATTTGTCGTATAATTTTTGGACTACTCCTGAAGGTAAATGAAAAATAAAGAAGATCGCTTCGCATTAATACCGAGTACAAAGAATCGAAAGGAAAATTGAAAAAAACTTACATTTAAGAATTGAAAGGACTCGTCCTTCATGAGGTTCTAAAACTCCTCAGGGCTATCTGAGCTAAGAAATGGGCGTTTTGGACCGTGTTCTCAGCGCAATCCGAAAATTTTCAATTTTTACTTAAAATTTAGCTCCATGTGTAATCCCTGCTGATTTTTCTCGACTTCGGACGGGAAAAAATACACTTATTTTACGTGGATTGGGACGTAAAATCGATTGCGTAGGGTCCTGCGATTCCTCATGGCTCCCTGGGCCGAGAAACGAGGGTTTTTGACAATTTCTGATGATTCAGCCGCATGCCTCGTTCGCCGATCGCGCGAACCAGTGGACTCGTAGAAGGCATTTCAAACTAAATGACTCCTCAGCCGGCCGATTATTGAAATTGATCGACAAAGCTATAGACAAAGATGACAAAAGGGGTATAGGGGCAACCTATTGGTGGAAGCTGTTGGTTGCAATGGACGAAGGCCATAGGTGATAGACTAACTAACGGCAACCCACGAGAAACCCGACAGTTAGTCCATCATTTTCTCCTTTAGTCTATAAGAACCACACATTTTAACCAATAGGATCGCTCCATACCCTCTTTGTCTTCTTTGTCTATAGCTTTGTCTGTCAATTTCAATGATCAGCCCGCAGGTCTGACAGGACGTTCCCGCAATCCGAGAACTTCCGTTTTTAACCACAAAATTTTACTCCTTTCTTTTTTGCTATGGCTTGGTTTACATTCGATATGAACTCTCACAGAAAAATATGCAGAGAGAGTTTTGCGGAGAATCATTCCGCAATTCATCTATGGACTCACTTCAAGCACTAAGCCCAAATAGCATTTTTCAACGGAAAAAAATGGCGATATTTTGAAATTAAGTTGGAAATTTTTTTTTACGAGTTTTCGGCGATGAAGTCGCCAGGATCATCAACATCTGAGCAATTATCCTTGATCCTGTCGCAATTTTATCTCTTTAAAATCGCGTTCGATAAAATCGAAATTTTATCTCGATTTATCACGATCTTTTCGCTCGACAATATTGCGCTATATCGCCATTTTATTACAGATTGATGCGATGAAATCGCAATTCATCGCAATTTTTTATCCCGTAATAATCCAATACATCGACTTCGATAAAACCGCGATATATTCTCCTATCAGATCGCAACTCATCGCGATTACTACTACTTGGGAACTTGAACTTTTAAGTTCAATTGAATTGAATGTTAATTCTACTTATTTTTACTATCAATTCAACAGTTTGAACCACAATGGTGCGGGTCCTGTTGGGCTTTTACAACTGCCGGCACTTTGGAAATCGTCCTATCGAGAGAAAAAAAGGCTATTGTCAGATTCTCAAAACAACGTGAGTATTGTCATAGATAAAAAAAGATGGGATCGTGGGGTTCCTGAGCTTAGCTGTTTTCATTCTCCTCTGATTCTCTAATTGTTCCCACCGAGTAGGCACTACAGTCGGCCAAGGTAAAAAATGTTTACCATAATTTGTAAGGCAGTTCTAATGTGCAATACGATGCATCTAAAAAACATGGTCGTTCCGCCGACAAAAAACGTCATATTAATTCCAGCGTTGTAAAACCTTTCGCAAAACTGAAAACTTCACGGATTCGTTTCTTCCGATTACACACAAAAATCAGCATAATTCTTGACAAAAAATGCACGATTATTCTTTTGTAGAAAATTGCAGTATTCGAATTAATTTCATAACATTAGGATGTGAGAAAAACGCTCCAAGTGCAAAAGGCCTCCGTCGAGGCTATTTAACCTTCCATTCTGCAATGCTTATCTCATAGAACTATATACCCCGTACTAGGTATACATCAGCTGATCAGATTGACTCTTTATAAAAAGATCCAAAGTAAAAATGATTAATTTGCTAAAAGCTATTTGATTGCCAGGGCCGTCGTAGCCAAGAAAGATTTGCCTGCAACATCCAAACAATATTGTCCGTATCTTAAGTACCGTATCTTAAGATATGAAACAATTTTCTCGAGAATTCTGCTGTACATATGAATTTGAAATATTCGCAGTAATTAATTACAATCAAGCAATACCTATTTGAATAAAATATTGCTAACATTATTGCCATGATCATCGTCGTACATATTTCTGGGTAATATTCATTTGAAAAAAGAGATATAAAACGGGGTCGTATTTACCTACTTGCCGCCCATGGGCAGCCTGTATTTTGCCGCCCCCTTCTGATTCGTTTTGAAACATCAATAAAAACCATCAAGTGAACGTACCGGAGGGGGAGGGGACGGGTGCGTAAGACGCGTTTACTCGTGTTGGACACATTTTTTGCGAAAGCCCTGTCAATATTACTAACAAAAGTTCACGGAACCTTGCGCGCATTCCTTTTTTTAAGTTCCATAAACCTATTTCTGTGTGAACAAGGCATTCCATTTGCAAGACATGAACGTAAAAATTATGCAAGAACAAACATGAATGTGATTTAATAATTTTAACCTCCGCCACCGCGCCGCGCTGATAGCACTGTGTTTGGCGCAATGCGTGAATATTCTTGAAGTCTAGTAGGCGCTATGCGTTTCACGATGACCGCACTGTTTTTGACGCAATGCGTGAAGTATTCGTGCAGTCTTGTAGGCGCTATGCGTCTCATGTCGACCGCTGCTGACCGCACCACGTTTGACGCAATGCGTGAAGTTTTCGTGGAGTCTTGCAGGCGCAAATATGTGTTTCATGCTGATCGGCGCGCCGAGGGATTCTCCTTTCCTAATCCGGCCCTAGCGCCATGTGCCGTTTCAAAAGAAATGAACGGAAAAATTATGAAAGAACAAACATAAATGTGGTTTAATGATTTTAACTTCCGCCGCCGCGCCGCGCCGCGCGGACAGCACCGTGTTTGGAGCAATCAGTGAAGTATTCCAACAGTTTTGTAGGCGCTATGAGTTTCACGCGGACGACCGCTGCTGAACGCACTGCGTTTGACGCAATGCGTGAAGTATTCACGCAGTCTTGTAGGCGCTATGCGTTTCACGCTGACCGCACTGTTTTTGACGCAATGCGTGAAGTATTCGTGCAGTCTTGTAGGCGCTATGCGTCTCACGTCGACCGCTGCTGACCGCACTGTGTTTGACGCAATGCGTGAAGTATTCATGCAGTCTTGCAGGAGCTAATATGTGTTACATGCCGACCGCCGCGCTGAGGGCTTCTCCTTTTCATCTCAAGTCCTCATCATCATTGCTCTCTGCGTCGCTCCATGCCATATTGCGTGTTTGGTTTCTCTCTTCACTCGACCAATTAAAAGTGCTGTCTCTTGTGTCACCGAAAGATGCTTTTCTCGTTTGTAATTTTTTTCTGAATCCGATTTTTTTTATACTTACCTGTATTTAAAAAAAAGTTGCAAAATTTGCCGCCATGAGCCGCGGCCCATATGGCTACCCCCTTAATCCGGCCATGATGTAGAATAGTGATCGTATAAGTCACGTAACTCAGTAAAACAGAGGTAAGCACCAACACTATTTTTTGGAAATGGCAACCATAATATTACTACAGCACCCCGTTACAAAACGAAGGTTCACCTATATGTATTACAGGAACGCGTACCTCTGTTTGCGCCATTGCAGAATTCCTTTTACACTTCGTTTACAAATGAAAAAATGCTGAACATCATTCCATAAGAACTTTTTTGATTTTTCTTTCTTGTGAGTTAATCATCTTGTGAAAGTCTCAAGCAATAGAAGCGTTACTTTGTTCTCCTTAAGTAAAATAAAATGGGAGCAGAGCCTCCGAAATATCGCCAACGAGATATTATGCGTTCCTCGTGTTTCACCGTTGAATATTACTTTATTACTATCTGCGTCTTGTAAATCGTACCTATTTCCTCAATGTCAATGCAACACCCTTCATTCAACATTGCCGCGGCTCTGAGAATATCGAGGCATTATCATTATCAGAGCAACGATGCTTTGCATTTTTGATAACGCTTACTTCATTTTGATTATTTCGGGGACAGAGCTGGTGGACTGCGTGAAAAGAGCCCACGGCTGTAATGGGGCGGATGTAATATTCCCGCTCACGTACCTGAAAGTCAAAGGGATCGCCAAAGAGGAAGACTACCCTTACACGGCGAAAAATGGAACTTGCAATGAAAAAGCCGTTCGCAGCGCTGTCAAAGTTAAAATGTTTCACACAAAGCACAGTGAGGAAGAGATCATGGAAGCTTTGAAATATTCCCCGGTCATCGTGAACATGCACGTTCCGGCAGAATTTCAGGTATATTATTTCATGAAATAAGGAGCAACATAACAAATCGACGGTGTAAGTCGGCAATCACATAAGTCGTTTGGGGTGTCTGAAAATCTCCGCCTCCATGCTATTTTTTTAAAGGAGAACAAATTGACATCATTCCTTGAAGTTTATGCAGAATTTCCTTCGCACAGATAAGAAAAGTCACGGCAGTCTTGAAGAATTGCCGTTGAGTAGTTTTCCGTTTAAAAAATAAAGTATGACAGGAGGTCTGCGACGTCGCAAACCGAGTTATGTGATTGCCGACTTACACCGTCGATATAGATATAGATATGTTAGATATAGATATATCTAACATATCGACATCTAACCCTAGTTGCGGAGTTCAATTTTTATATCCTAAAGGAATTGAGGGTCTTGGAGGACAAGGCGCATGAGTGCAGTTTTTGCTATTTTGAGAAATACTGAACTATCGAAATTAACTGGATCCTTATGGCGATAAGAAAGTTCAAACCGACTTTTAAATGCTTAAAAATTGGAATTTGGAAGCGAATTATTACTCACAGAATATGCATTAAGACTAGTTCTACTTGAAATCATTAATATCCCAATTTTTTCAAAAACTGCACTTATGCGCCTTGTCTTCTAAGCCCATCAAAAGTAGAACAAAAACATAAAAGTTATACCTAATATAAATACCTATATACGTTCCTGCAGGGCCCTTTCTAGGGAAAGAACTTTCCCGACTTTACAGAAAAATGGATTTCCAAAATAAAATAATGTTGTAAAAATGAAAAAAACGAAAAACTGTATTTCTAATTTGTACATCAGTTATAAAATTTGTTTATCAGCTATAAGTTGCTTTTAAAAGTTAGAAGAGATAATGATAATTTTTCAACCGTCAATTCATTATTTTTGTTGGAGGACGTTCAAAAAGAGAATAAATGACATCACTTCGAATCGTAAGCATCTCAAAGAAAATCACATTTTAAGCAGTGGCGTGGCGTGAATTGCGATATATCGATTGTATGTCATTTAAACCTATGGTAAAGAATCGATTATTGAGGTGTTCGCTGCGGACACCCTGTTACCCCTGTGACACCCTTGCGATCCTTTTCCATAGGTTTAAATGGTATAACAATCGATATATCGCAAAGCACGCCACGCCACTGATTTTAAGTAAGGATACTCCTGCGACTCATGTTCATCGGATTTCATCATTAAACTTCTGTGATTCCGTCAACTAAATTAAAGAGGTTTAATTAAAAGTTAAAACTCTGAAACCCTGTTTAGAGAAACACCTTAAACTGACGTAAGGTACCATGGAAGTTTAGACTTCAAGGGCAAAACAGTTCTGGAAGAAACCTCTATGATATTTTCACCTTAACTAACTTTCATTTTTGTAGGATTTACATTTTTAAGCCGATAAAATGTAACTCTTTTGTATGATGATTTCATATTTCAGCACTACCGAGGCGGGCTCTTCGATTCAAAATATTGCAAAAGTAATTCAACGACGCGATATCACTCTATGATCCTTGTTGGCATTGAGAATGGTAATATTTGGTTTATCTTGAGTAAACGTCATTCAAAATTCTATACACTGATTGTGAGTCAAAATCACGAATTCGATTTATGCTCACTGGAGATTAAGAATTCGTTCCAATTTCGAAAGAGAAAATTAGGGGTTGAGCTTAGCACAACAGCCCTCTTATTTGTTTGATGATTTTAGCTTGAAAATGCCTTTTCTAACGTAGATCTGATTTGGTTCCTAGCTCTCATACTTAATGTGTATTTAGAATGTAAAAGGTGGTCAGGTCACTTTGGGATACAGGGTGATAAGTGGCCCATATTTTGGCGAGACTCTTTCACGAGTTCGCGACTCCTCAATAATCCACCAACCGAATTTTGAAAATGGTCAAATCTAGTTTCGTATTGATTTCGTCTTTAGTACAATTGAACCACATTAAGCAATTCGGAACTATAATTTTTGGCTCAATTGAGAAACAACTTATGAACCATTAGTTTCGGTATGCACATAAGTGTTTTTAAAGATGAGCCAGACTTATAGTTCCGAATTGCTTAATGTGGTCCAATTGGTTTTTTGAAGGAACATGGACGTACTTAATTTAATTTTAAAAAAAAACCGTCCTCAAATAACACAGCTGATAAAAAGGTATTCAGCAATTTGGAGCAATATAAAAATCAATGAAATTACTGCAAGCGATGGAGGGGAAAGGCGGGGGTCGGAAAGAGTGAAAGAGAATATTGTGTACACTTTAGGAAGTCTCCTTTTGAGGCAAGTCTTGATTTGAATCCTATTTTTGATTTCAGAGCAATGGGTTTTACGAGATAGCTCGGGTTTGAACTGGGGCGAAAAGGTAAGTGATCAGTGCCGTACATTGAAAGATACTATTCCTCTTAATATTTTATATTTTGCCGGGTTGTATACGGTGGTGCATCGCTCGATTAGGGATATGAAAAACACGATGAACCAACTCCTCTCCTCCTGAAATGAAGTATGGTTTCGAATGGCTTTTCATCGAGTGGCACATGAAGATTCCGAGTGATTCCACAATGAAGAGTGCCTTCATTTCTTAGAGATGCAATACGGACGACCAATGAGTGCGAATAGTTGTATCCAGGCACCTTCATTGGTGCCTCATGTGGCTTTACCTTTTATTGAAAGCGCATATACCTACATATTCGTGTAAATTGACTTGAAAATGTTTGTTTTGCGCAGGGTCATGTTTTTATAAAAATAGGAGAGTGCGACATTGGAAGAGACAGTTACGCAATCACAGAATGGAAGGACATGTCTGCTGATTCAGGGCTTGCCGGTTCTTTGCATTGACTGCAAATTGGAAGGAAATTGATGACTTTTGCTGATTCTTGATTTCTTGATTGGTGTTTAGTACGAACATGATCGATTGCGTCCGAGAATTTCGACGAAATATTTCCAATTTTCTATTGACAACATTTCCTGAACACGAAATATCATGTGCAATTATAGTCAATTTCATTGAACAGTCTCGAATTAGACGGATTAAACACGATCTTTTGCGTTTGGATACTTTGAGATTATTTTAGGGATTTATTTTTTTTTTTTTTTGTAGGAAATCCGACGTGTCCTTTATACAATTTGTAGATATAATCACTTCTTTCTTTGTATTTTACTCACTTTTTTCAACACCCTCCTTTCAACCTTTTCGGATTTCTTTTCATGTTTTGATCAATGATTCTAATCAAGAGGGTTGGAGGAGAATTACTTATTACCTCCATAATGGAGGAATTAATGCATTCGCCATTACTAAAATCAAAATTTTTATTTGTCAATGACTTAATTTTTCATTTGTCAAGTTTTACTGTGGCATTAATGAATAAAAACGGAAAACTTCGAGGGTTGGTCTACTCAAATTCTGCGAAATTGAAAAAGTTATTCCATATTTCATCCGCACGAAATAAAACGAGTCACTACGTAAATGTTCCATAGAATCTTTTCAGCTGATATCAGCAAGTGGGTACACACTACACACTCAAATAATTTCATGCAATCTACATTTTTGTTTGTTTTTCTGTTGGAAAAATTGAGTTGGCTTGAACGGGAAGCTCGTGTGATAATGCAAAAATCAAGATGGTGCCGTCGAGGTCTGAAAGTGCGTCAACTTATTTGGAGTGGACTCTACGAGTGCACAACACATAATACACGAAAACACCTCGAATTACAGGAGTCACGTGTTTTAAGTTTTATCGATGGTTTTTGTAACACATGAAGTTCACTCACTTTTTTGTAGGAATCAATCATTATTGGGAAAGAATAGGAAAAAAAAGACCAACTAAAATGATACTAGACTTTAATGTAGGTATGTACAAATAACAACGACTAAAGTCAAACAGCGCGCATCGGGAGATATTTACGTTCACATAATTTTGCTGGAAATGTTTCTTTGATGTGAACTTGAAGATGCGGAACCGTGATCCTAACCGTTTTACGTTCGTGAGGAACAGATCTGTCGGTTTTCATTCGCATTGAGAAAGCACATGATCGATTGCAAAATTATAGTGACAGTGAATATTCCGCCAAAAGTTTTTGGACTTGCATCGTTGATATGATGTCTCATTACAGATGTATTCATTTAAAACGTTTTAATCAAAAGTGTTATATAATACAAAAAGGTTTTGCTATAACTGCGGGTAAAATCATATCTTTAAAGTTTCTCAGGTTTTTACAAGTCACTTAATTTAAAAAGCACAACAAAATTAAATTAATGTATACGATATACACAGCTAGAAAAGTCGAGTAATATTTTTACAAAGTAAACTAAGATTGATATTCAAAGTTTGAAATGAATTCAGGTAAGAGTCTCTTAAACTTCACAGCTCGCGTTTTCATCGAGAATTTCAAGCGACGTAGGGCTTACATCTGAGCTGTTGGGAACGAAAGTGGCACAACTTTGACGCAACAGCTGGCCAATATTAAAGGCATTTTATTTTTTAGTTTTTTGCATGGAAAAGGCAATCAGCAAACTTTTTTGGATGTGCGTTAAAGTCACTGACATCTTCACGAAGAAATGTGTGAAAGTTCTTCCTATTGGTAGATAGTGTTGTCTTGAAAAATTCTCAGACATAGCCACTGTATGCGTTACACCACTTTTGCTCTCAACAGCCCATTTAAACAAAGAAGAGGGAAACTTCTCTAAGTATTGATAGGGTGATAAATATCCGTAATCCATCATTTTTATTATTCGTGCCATCAAAAGACCTCTGCTCACTGCAAGACATCGCTTTAGTCTCAGGTGGACTTTCGGTAAGAAATCGGCTTAGTATTTCTCAGTATTCGCTAAGATTATATCAGCTTCGCCGACGCTATCAAATTTCTTCTAGTCTAATGGTATCTTCGAAGAATGTGAGAGAAAATCGCCTATTATCTTATTTTTGAAATTTTGCCCCAACTTCGAAATCACCAGGGATCATGGGCAGGGGCTGAACATGTCACCAGAGGTTTTTCATTTACCAATTTAAGTAGACTTCGGTTCATTTTTTAATGTCTACACAGATGGCCTTGAGTTATGCTCGCAGCATTATTCTTGGAGAATATCCAATTTTTATTACGTTTACCAACTCGAATTGTCTTCGGCAGAGGTTTCACTATCTTTTTGTTATTACTTACATCCAATGCTCATAGCTTTATCAAGAAGAGTAACTGGAGGGTGTTTTAATTGGAAGTTTCCCAGGATAATGAACAACTGATCGAATTAAACATTTTTATCTCCATAAAAAAAGCCCATAAAAATAATGATAAATTCATTGAGCTCCAAATATAAATCCGAAGGGGAATTTTAACACTATTTAGACGGATTTAAACAAGATTAGAGTAACTTCATCTCACGTAGTCTGATTTTCTCTCATGCTTCGTTTTTTTAAAACGGAGAACTTAACTGCTCAACGACTTTAAACTTTCTGCGAAATCGCCCTAGATTATGGAGAATACACTCACAAAATGAACGATTCGACGATTGCTTACTTTCCTATTTAAAAAATAAGACACCAAAGCAAATTAGGCAACGTATGATGTGGTCAGCAGTAGCGTGGCGTGAATTGCGATGTATCGATTGTTTTGCCATTTAAACCTATGGTAAAGAATCGATTATTAAGGTGTTCGCTGCGATCACCCTGTTTATCGATCCTTTTCCATATGCTTAAATGGCATGACAATCGATATATCGCAAAGCACGCCGCGCCACTGGTAGTCAGGCTGATTTAGATTAGACTTATTCATTTTGAAGAGACACTATCTCAAATTCTAAACAGCAGCGATTCGCGCAATTTGGCAACAAGGGGTTTCCCCCATTAAAACGAACAGAAAACAATCGATACATATCGAAGCGTACTACGTAAACCAGAATCGAGTATTCGTAAGGTTTTAAATGGAGGAAAAGCAGTGTTGCCAAATCGCGGGAGTCGCGACCGAGTTTAAACAATAAAAACAAACGAGCGTCGAAAAGACGCTCAGTAACATAGAATTCACGATAATACAGATTAACGTTTATAAAATTTTTTATACAAATTTTCATAGTCTAAACTATATGCGACCCGAACGCTTCGTTGTCGGTCGAGAGGGACTTTTTCATTTTTTTAGAGGCAGTAGATTAGCGTGAGCCTTTTGGGGAGGGGAAAGAATCTCCGCGGGGATGACGTAGCGCTCAATCCCACTCTCCGATGTACATCGTTCGAGGTGTCGGTGGAATGAACGCACGTGTTGGGATCGGCAGTCGTCCGTAGATGTGGTTGTATGGAGAGTCCATGAGTTCTGCATCTGGAATAAAAGAGGGAACGATGAATTTCAACCCACTTACCGATGAAGGGGTGATCAAGGTACACTGGAAAAAGAACACATTGGATCTAGAGTCCAGACTCTTAAAAACATTGACATGATTCAATCAGATTTAAGCTTAAATCAAGAACCAAGCCTCTTAATTCGAGCGGATTTCCTTTAGATTTAAGCTTAAATCTGATTGAATCAAGAGTCCTTTTTCTCATCTATGTTTTCAAGATTCTGGACTCTGGATCCAATGTGTTTTTTTTCCCCAGTGTATTACGTAACATAGCTAATACTGCCGTGCTAAGGAAAAACACCGTATGAACATCCAAGAGTCGCAATTTTCCCTCTACTAAAAGGTTTATTTTTAAAGAACTTTAAATGAATATTTTTCCCTGAAATTCTCTGGAACTTTGAATGAAATTGCAAACAAAATTATCTGACAAATTGGAGGAGAAATATTCATAAGCTCACCAGGAAATTCGTGTTTGACCAAAGGCAGTTTGGCATCACCTGGAGGTTTTTACGGCGTTTTTCCTTAGCACGGCAAAATAGGTATGAGGGTCATATGCAAAGTCGTACCTTTAAAAGGGCCGTCCATTAAAATTACGAGGCGCGATTTTTTCGATTTTCTGACACGTTTATGGCTAATTTCTGAAGCCCCCACGAGTCATACACGACTAATAGATTGAAGTCAAATATGATTGGTAAAATGAAAATTAGAAGCACTCAATTAAGAAATAGGTATATCTATTGGACGTATTTCTACCAAACAGACCTATATGCAGGTGAGAAATATGGGGTGTGCTCGTCGAAGCTGCATAAGAAGCAATGTAAAAGTGTGCGTGATTCCTTTTGAAGAATTGGAAAAGCGGGATATTACATTCTATCAAACAGACCTATGTGCCAACTGAATGCGGGATTCATGAGCCGCCAGGATGGGACGAGAGCGTTGTGGACAGGGCTCATGAGTTAAAGCAGCCCACGAGCGACAACGGCGACGGTTTCTTCGCCGCTGACGTCACTGGCGCTTCATTATTCTTATTCACTCTTATGGCCAGAGAACTAACGAGCACACACCATATTTCTTACTTGCACATAGGTCTGTTTGATAGAAATACGTCCAATTGTATCTCAGTATGTTGGAGTTTTTTGGAGGAAAAAACTCCAACATACGGTCGTACGAGTGCGTCTACCGCAATCAGTTTGTGTCAATCGTATCTCCATAAAATCGCGTTCGATAAAATCGAAATTCATCTCAATTTATCACGATTTTTAGTTCGATGATATCGCGATGAATCGCCGCCGTCGATAAAATCGCGATTTTATTGCAAAATGCAATGAAGTCGCAATTTTGTATCCGATAAATATTGCAATAACTCAACGTTGATAAAATCGCGATACATTCTCCGAACAAATCGCAAACTTGTTGCGATCACTGCTACTTGGGTACGGAGAGAAATGCGGTTGAGATTGTTACGGTGAGTCGGGGACTTACCCATGCCGCTGTCATAACTTCTTGCGTGCCACATGGGCGGGTGTGGTTGGTGTGGTTGCGAGTGGTAATAGTGTTGGGCGTGCGGCGAGACGAGGTGTCCGTTGCTGGCGCTGGTCGGGTGGTGCCCCATGCTCATCCCCATTCCCATCCCGTATCGAGTCGCCACCGACGAGCCGTTCTTTGAGCCATTTTTGCTAGGGTCTTTCGACTTGGCCACGAAATTCGGTATCCTAGCTCGCAGACCGCAGTAGTATGGGTCATCTGAAATGAAAACAGTATACCGGGTTAGAATTTTTGAAATTAAAAACAATATTGAACCTATGTTTAGGGCAGTGCTCCAATTTCCCGGAACTACTTCCAAATGCCGGAACTTTTGAGATTTTCCTGAAATTTTCCCGGAACTTTTGAAATTCCCGAAATATTTCGGAACTTTTGCATTTTACGGAATTTCCTCGGAACTTTTGAAAAAATCTTAAAAGAATCCCGGAACTTATGACGATCATGCACACTGAAAGAAAAATCTCGGTGAATTTACTAAGAAAAGGGTAAAATTACTAAGAATTCAGGGTTTTATTTGATCCCAGTTATTTCTTGGTAAAATTACCATTTATGGAATTGGTAATTTTACCGAGAAATCTCGGTAAAATTATTGGACTTTCTCGGTAATTTTACTGGACCTTGGTAAAAACGCCAATATTTTTTATCGACTGTGGTAGAATTACCGAGATTAAATGGAAAAGTTACCGGGAATTGATTACCAATAAATGTGGTATTCTTACCTGAAAAAAACAGTAAAAATACCGGTTTTTAGGTAAGCTTACCAGTCTGTCCTGGTAAAATTACCAATAATTGGTAAAAAAAGTGAGATGGTAGAGGTACCAACGGACCTTGGTAAAAACGCCGAGAATTTTTTTCCAGTGGAGCAGTGCTTCCATTCCATGTCCGTCAAGAGTTCCGGGATTCCTTTTGGATTTTTTCAAAACTTCCGAGAAAGTTCCGGAAAATCCATTGGATCCGGATCGTTTCGGGAATTTCTAAAGTTCTGGGGAATATTCAGGAAAATCTCATAAGTTCCGGAATTCGAAACTAGTTCCGGGAAATAGAAGCACTGTTCAGGGAAATAGTGAGGATAAGTTGTCGCCCACACAGGCAGAAACTCCCTCTCCAAAGAATGAAGGAGGCATTGGAAAGTACAGAAGGAGTGGGAATAATTTTCTGAAAAGCCACGGAATGCAATTACGAAATTTCTTTTGGGATTTAGCGATGGAATCTTTGAAGTTCCAAAACGACGTGCAGGGCTCAGAACGAGGCATAATGTGAGTAAAAAAAGAAGAAAATAATTAAAAATCCGGATAAGATGGTTATCTCTTAAAAATTGAATAGAATAAAGAAACGCGGGTTTTGAATATTAAAAATTGTATCAATTATCCGGTTAACGTACGTGGATGCGTACTTCTTGCACTTTTCGGACAGACGGACAGGCCTGCATATTTTCATTTTTAAATGGAATCTAAGAGTCGAAAATGATCAAATATGCATGAGATTTTATTCGCATTAAAAAGAAGTATTTAACACATGAATTCAAACAGGAGCCGAACTATAAAGCACGCACAGTACATTTTGACAGAAATACACCCATTCAAAAAGAGGGAAGTTTTGATCTACAAATAAACATTGAAAATACTTGCCATATTTCTTATCTTTTGTCTTCATATTGCTATTATTGCTACCATTCATATTTCTTGTCAATGGGAAATTTTTCACTCCACCTAGTCTGTTCTCCTCCTCCTCGATATCATCGTAGTCGGGCTGAAACGAAAATAAATATACCAATTATGAACTTCCTAGAACAATTCTTCGGCACATAATTGTGCCCAACTTCACAGTAATCATGCAATGAGTACAGTTGAAAAGCTGCTTAGTCAATGAAAACATTTTGGCTCACCTGTAAAATACATTTAGAGTTCCCACAGTTGGTTTTAAATGCCAGTTATTCGAAACATAAAATAAAGTCGTACGTCAGAGTATGGTAATAATTCTAAAAAAAAGTAGGCACTGTCTTCTACTTGCATCAAAGTGAGCGCATCAAACATCACGAGTGCATGTGTTTCGCCCACTACGCATGTATACAATATTGCATCAGCCGTAATTGAAGGGTGACTGTACGTCCGAAATTATTCCAACGGGCACGGACAGTGATGAGTCGGCTGTGTGATGGTGTTAAATTATCCACTCTTCTCAAAACACACTCTTTCCCATTCGAACGACTTGGATGGATTTCACTGGGTCAACCTAGCTGAATTTCACGTTCCCCGATATCCTTTCCTTGTTTTTTATTTTTTCATTTAATGGAAAACTAAATAATATAACGTCTTTAAACATTCTCTAAACTTCCCCTCAGTCATACTCAGCATATACTTAAAAATTTCATTTGATTTTTTCGTGGAAAAAATAAAGCACGAGAAAAAATTAGGAATAACCTGATGTAATTAAGTTGATTCTACTTAAATCTCTCGTTGAGTCGGTGGCGTTTTCCTATCGATTACCTTTTCAGGATGTAAGACAGTATATAATCGTATTCATGGCTACAGGTCGTGAGAAGGCAACTATTTTAAAACGAGTGAATGCGTTGTGCCTACACGAGTAAATGAAGGCAAACAATGCCAGCACAGTACACGGCGAGCGCCACACAGTAGATCAAGTCATCAAGAGAGGTCGGACATGAAAGTTTTGATTAAAACTGCAAATTTAGATGTTTGTTTCGTCACATTTTAAATTATAAGGAGTACTTCTGGAAGAAAATTTGACGAGAAAACCAATGGAACCTCTTTTAGAACCTCAAAGTTTTGTATAAACGGAGTCATAAGCGTTTAAAGTTTCCAAATTTTGTCCGATCTCTCATATTGGCTCGATTCACCGTGCGCCGTGTAAAAGCCTTCGATTCGCAAAAATGCACCGGAAAAACATTGAGATTTTAAGGTAAAGACGCGAGAGAGTGGCATTACCTTTGGTATATCGTGCGGATAGTGATTGTTGTCTCTGGGGGGAAGCTTGGGTGGTTTGTCGCTGCGTCTGAGGAGTTGTTCCCTTGTTGCGGCCACCATGCTTCCGCTGCTGCCCGAGGAGGTTCCACCTGTCGTCGCCACGCTGTAAGGGTCCTCGTCTGGGATCGGGATTCGGGGTCGGTTCCTGATGTCCACCGGTCTTTTCACTGCAACAAAATCGAATCGACGATGATAGTTAGCGGGGAGAGCCGGGGAGACTTTAACGCAGCATAGAAAAAAGGGCGAGTAAAACGCGATCGGAGGCCGTTCATAAAATATGTAAAAATGAAAATTAGATTTTCTGACTATCTTCCCTCTACTTCCTCCCTCTTACCTTTCCGCGATATACCCCCATAACCCCCCAAAAAAAGGAAAATTACAAAACGTTCTGTCCAAACCTTTCAAACGGGGCGCATTGCGATGAATTTAGGATCACTGAAAAAAACACATTGTATCTAGAGTCCAGACTCTTGAAAACATTGACAAGAAAAAATACTCTTATCTCAATCAGATTTAAGCTTAAATCAAAAAGAAATCCGCTCAAATTAAGAGCATTGGTTCTTGATTTAAGCAAAAATCCGATTGAATCAAGAGTACATTTTCTCGTCGATTTTTTAAGAGTCTGGACTCTAGATCCAATGTGTTTTTTTTCCTGTGATGGAAATTTCCACCTCGCGTCAATTTTTCGTCTTGAACTTTTATGACAATCGGCGCTGCTTTGTACGTTATGGAGCCCTGAGCTCTACCTCTTCCTGTTACGCACCCATAACGCGGACTCAAGCCCCCCTACCCTTTGAGCGTTCCGTATTTGATGAATGTTACTTCAACCCGGTTCCGAAATATGAGCCCACTGATCTCTCACTGAAATTACGATTGTCAATAATAAAAACGTTGAGTTCAATGATGGGATTTCAAAACAGCATGGGAAGAATTATTTCAACTTTACAGATTACTTTTACAGATTGGTACTTTCACTATCGACGAATACATGAAGTCAGAAGCGACATATCTTGCACCAATTAACTCTTGTGGTTGAGAAAAAGGCACGATGAGGGAGTAAGTAGGACAGAATTAAGTTTGGACCTCGGCGTACAATTTTATTCATGCTGTGAAAGAGGGAGTTACTTTATCGAGGGGATCATCGCTGATAGGGAACATGCGTCGAGTCTGTGAATATGATAAAAAAAAACTTCGTTTCCATTTATTCCCTGCAAAATACACCGTTTGTTTTCATTCACTGGAAAAAAACACATTTTATCTAGAGTCCAGACTCTTAAAAACATCGACAAGAAAAAATACTCTTGATTCAATCGGATTTTTTCTTAAATCAAGAACCAAGCCACTTAATTTGAGCGGATTTCCTTTTGATTTAAGCAGAAATTTTTATATTGTCATGTTTTTCTTGTCAATTTTTTCTTATCAATGTTTTCAAGAGTCTGGACTCTAGATCCAATGTGTTTTTTTTTTCCGGTGTTTGCTATTGACCCAAACTTATGAGAAGGCGGATAACGACGGTGAAACTACCAAACCACGTATCTCGGTTTGCGACGTCGCAGACTTCCTGTCATACTTTATTTTTTAAATGAAAAACTACTTATCGTCCAGTCTTGAAAATTTCTGTGATTTTTCCTCTTCGTGCGGAGAAAATTCTGTGAAAATTTCAAGGAATGATATTGATTTGGTCTACTTTAAAAAAATAAAATGCGAGCGTGGATTTTTAAACACCGCAAACGAGATACGTGGTTTGGTAGTTTCACCGTCGATAAGCTCCTCCTCACACTCAATCAAGTGTTTCATGCCCTGAAGGTAAAAATATCTCTCTCTATTTTCGCATGAATTTTTCTCTACTTTGATGAATTATTATTAATTTTACCAAAACTCGGAGCCATGGTCAGCTGAGTATGCCTCGGGATTCAGCCCACACATGTTTTAATAGGAGTGTTTAATTCCTCTCCGAATTTGGTCACGGTCCCAACCTGACACCCCAACAATAACTTTACGTGATGAGTTACCTCATGCCCTCGAAGATGTTGTCGATTCTCTTATAAAATCAGCATGTTTTATATTAACTCTTACGGAGTTATTAGTGAAATTTGCCGCCAGCCCTCAGCAATGACACAATCGATGACAACCCGTAACAGATCGGTCGTTCAACTTCAATCGGGAATATTTAAAAGCCTCTATCGGTGATGATAGCCTCTCTTAGAGAATGGAAAGGAGGCACGCATCGGCGGAACTGGGAACTTTTTCTGGGGGGCCGGAAGGGCATCTCATCCAGGGGGTTCTGGGGGGCACACTACTGGGCTAAGAAAAAACGTCGTATATGAACATCTGAATGTTGCCAAATTTTCACCGATAAAATATTAATTTCCGCAGTAAGTTATAAACATTGACGGATCCAGCATATTAGCAACGTTGTTTCTCTCCATTTAAACCGATGGAAGAGTATCGATTCTTAGAGAGGCCAGGTGCTCCGAAAAGAATCGATTATTTAACATAGGTGTAAATGGAGGAAATCCGGCGTTGCCAAATTGCTGAATCCGCCTCTGGTTATATATAAATATTTTCTCTTGGAATTTCGGAACACTTTGGATCAATTTGCGAAAAAAAATCTCCAAAAAATTTGGCAACGTCTGAGGGTTCCCACGACGTTCGTATTTAGCATCGCAGCACAGTGTAAAAACGTTTCCCGATGAGTCGGATGATTGGAAACAATAGAAGTTTAACAATAGCTCGCTTTTTCTAACTTTGCACCGACGCACTAAACGGCATTTCAGAAGACTTTTGTATACATCGACAGCATGATGGATCAGTCTGACAGATACGTAAAATTAATATAATATGCTCAATTGCAACTCTGTACACGGAGAAAAAAACCTCGTGCGTGGGACCCGAAGTTCAGGTCATATGGATCTCTGAAGTTTTCGTATTGAGCATCCGAACACTTAAGGTCCAGCTGCTGAGGTTTGGATCACACATCTGAAACTTCAGTTCTTACATCTAAAGTACTTCGGTTTTTGACATCTGAAAAACTTCGGTTCTCACATCTGAAGTACTTCAGATGTAAGAACTGAAGTTTCAGATGTGTGATCCAAACCGCAGCAGCTGGACCTTACGTGTTCGGATGCTCAATACGAAAACTTCAGAGATCCATACGACCTAAACTTTGGGTCCCACGCACGAAGTTTTTTTCTCCGTGTATAAACTGGATTAAAAGCGTCTTAAAACACGATGCCAATATGCACGATGCGATGCACGATGTTTCTTCCACAATTTCCTGGTATATCTATGACTGAAGTCGAAAAACGTAAGTCTGCATGGCAACGTTGAAAAATCTCAGATTATGCCGTTTTTTCTTTTCAAAAAAGGGAAACGAACCAAAAATATGCCCTCCAAAATTTACATTGAATAGATTTGAATGAGCGGGAAAATTAACAGAAAATTTGAAAGAAAACTGTCGGTCAGGTTTCTTTAGAAACAATCGCAACGTCGCCATCAGAGAAAAACATTTTCCGATTGCAGCCGTGATTTCAATTTTGGAAACTTGACATTGCAAAGTCTGACTTATGTATAAGAAGTAAGAGTACAGGAAGATCGAAAAAAAATGTTTTTTCTTGAACTTGTCCTCCCATTCAGAGTGCACAGTCTGACAACCTCGGTTCGATTGGGGGTGGGGTGATTCTTTTAAGCGTATATTGTCGCGCGGTATTGACGAGAACATCCAACAATTATCAGATGAGAACGTGTATCAAGCGGAGGAGGAGCGGGGGAGGAGGGAAGGCTGGAAGGGGTGGGGGAAAGGGAAGAAAAGGGTGCGGGGGGGGGCACAAATGAAGGGGCCTCAACAAAGCGACGAGGCGAGAAAATGCACAGTGACGGGAGTTGTAAAGCTTGGAGGATAATGAGCCGAACTATCAATTATTTTTTTTGGACCTCTTCGTCTTCTCATGTATGAGGTCGAACCGGCTGAATAGACTTCTCTGGCGACTACGTCGATCGATTAATCGATGTCGGACGATGAGATTCTGATTGGCTCGTTTTGTTTTTGCCGCTCTCCAAAAACGCGCGAAAATCAAAATCAAAATAGAGCAGCAAAACACTGATTTTTGAAACTTTTTCATGCTTTCGATTCTATTAATTTAAATATGTAAATCATACTCCACGATGATATCATAAGAATAACGTATAACGCACGACGTAGGGCGCCGGAGGCGCGGAGCGCTCTAGTATCGTTAGAACAGTGATCACTAAAAGCAGCATTAATTGGTTTAACTAAAAAACCGCTCAGCATCAAGTAGCTCAATATTAGATCAGCGATGCAGTCAGGGCTCTTTAAAGACGCTTTCATGGACGTTCTATAGTCGTAGCGTCACCCATGTATCCAAACGATAATCTTTCCCCTGACATTTTTCAAATAAGAGTTATCGACCTACTTTAAACTAACTAGATTAAGTCTGAAATGAGGAAAAGTTTCGTTACAATATACATCTTTAGTTACCGTTAAAATGTATCACATATCAAACGTTGAGCAGTCAGTTGGTTATGAGAAGATAAGGCTTTATTTCAAAGAAGTAAAGCCATGTTAGTGTTTTGATTCAATTGGTGACGTCACTTTAATAGCGCCTACATATGTTCATTATGTGTCTAGTGCAAAAAGGTGCCTAAATCCATTTCAGTCATTTTCAGAGAAAAACCATAAACCTCAATTTATAGAGAACCATATCTCATAAACGGCATATGAGCTTTTCCCGCACGAATGATCCGTTTTTGAAGATATCCAAAACGCTATTGGCTAGTTGTGTCAAAGAATAAGAGTTAGGTTCCTTTCTGCACTGGACATTGAAAGGTCATTGCGACTTTCACTCATTGGCTCAGATTTCGTACTCAGTCAGGATTTAAGCTTGTTTACCTGGAGGAAGTTTGAATTTGAGCATATCCATGGCTACGACGTTGATGATGAGGACCCAGATGGGGCAATCGAGGAGGTCTGACTCCGATTTGACAAATGATATAGCACTGAGACATTGACATTCTAATCGTTTCCTGTCCGGATAAGCGCGACGCAGCTCACGGATTACGTTTTGCTGGAATTTCTTCATATCGAAAAGCTGCAGGAAAAGAAGAAACAAGCATCATAAAGCTGTTACTGGCCAAGTAAAATTGAAGGGATATTCACATGAGTCATTTGTACCGAGAAAATCAGGAATCTGCATCTGATAGATTCATTTCAATTTGTAAGGAATCCTCAAATTTAAATTAGTACATTAATGATTACTGGACACTGCCAGAGTAGCAAAGGCTACATAACTGCCAGTACATGGTAAAATTGGACTAAATCGAGGGAGGGAAAACAAGACGCATAAGCGCAGTTTTTGATACTTCGAGAAATACGTGTTTGAAGTTTCGAAAGTACACGGATCCTTTTGGCGCGGCGGAGAGAAAGTTCAAACTGACTTCTTAATGCTTAAAATTGGAATTTGGGAGCGAATTTTTCACAGAATGTGCATTAAGACTAGTTCTACTTGAAATCATTAAAATCTCAATTCTTTTCAAAAACTGCACTTAGGCGCTTTTTCCTCCAAGCCCTTCAATTATACAGTAAGGAGCCACCATTCCTGGCTCATTTTAGAAACAGCATATGTACATTTGGCTTCCCTGTGAAAATAAATGTTCTAGGAAAGAGCCAGAAATTCTAATTCCTTGGTCCATTTGGGTGCAAAAATTGCTGTAAAATTGGAGTGCGGTGCGTATTGCCTACCTAATCATTGAAGGGGCGCCGCGTGCTGTTTAATGTAATACTATGGAAATAAATTGTAATTTTTCTTGAAATTGTAAACTGCCTATTTTCTCTGATAATCTTTTTGTCAATCGTTTAAAGTTGGCATTGATATCGACATAATTGTAAGGAATATTACTGTTCCATCATTAAAAATTGCCATTTTATTACAAAGAATTGCACCCTCACTATAACACGACCTTGCAACAGGACAATTTATTGCTGCAGGCAATTTTACTGGACTAAATGAACTGGCATGACAGTTAAAAGCTAACAATACAATTCAGTCACCCCAAGCTTTCGATTCTATTTTGTTCTTCAAAATGTTTAATTATTTTCGTGCATAGTCAGAGAGCTGTAAAATGAGTCTTGCACATACCTTGACTGGTTTATCGACTTCTAGACAGCAGTTTGGGAGCTTGAGAACATCTGCACCGATACTCGTCTCCTCACCGTTGCTTGTGCTTTTGACGTAGACGTTGCATTTTGAAATCCGCTTCACCAGAATATTACCCTGTTCGTCCATCTTCACTTTGACACCCTGAAACAGAGATACCATACAATTATTTCAAATTTAAAACAAAATCAGCGAACATTGTAATACAATGTCTGAAAAGTAGTAGCACTGAATATATTGGTATTTGGAGTGTGGCCGAGTGCTAGAAATAAAGTAAAATTTTCTTGAAAAAACTTATATTTTATTAACAAACTTAGACCGAAGCTTTTCGAAGCAAACGCTTCATCGCCAGGGTCACAATATCGATATCACAAAGGCCATAATTTAATTTTAAACAAGGGAACAGATTTCATTGATGGTAACAATTGATAACAAGCTATTATATAATAATAAAGCTATATATAAAAAGCTATAATAATATAATAGCTTGTTATCAATTGTTACCGTCAATGAAATATGTTACCTTGTTTAAAATTAAATTATGGCCTTTGTGATATCGATTTTGCGACCCTGACGATGAAGCGTTTGCTTCGAAAAGCTTCGGTCTAAGTTTGTTAATAAAATGTAAGTTTTTTAAAGAAAATTTTACATTATTTCTAGCACTCGGCTACACTCCAAATACCAATTTCAAATTTGGTTGCCTAATCTCCAACTGCAACGGATTTGTCACGCTCGTTATACAATCGAGTTTAGACTATTGAATCTTTTACAGTGCAAAGTAAGTTTCTGCGTTCGATTTGAACTTAAAAAATTATCTTAACTTAAAAAATCGCGATTGACGTTCCCAACCCTCACGATTTTTTCCCTGAGAAAAATGAGCACCGGTGAGATGAAAGGACTTGCTCATCAAAATTTCGACTTTCAGTTTTGAGAAAACTACACTATCGCTAACGAAATAAATTATAGAAAAACGATTATCGTCGTCCGTGCTTTGTTATCAGAAGCATTAAATAAATATATTAGAGATTGATATAATTATTCTAAATTTGCTAGGCTCCTATCCATTACCTTTTTATTGAGCTGGTGCGCCATTTAAACGCATTGCCTCTAGTATACTAGAATTCTAAAGGCAGGTTGAAATAAAAAAGCGCTCCTTATCGGCTGAGCGATTAAAAGAAGGCACCACACTGGAAAAAAACACATTGGATCTAGAGTCCAGACTCTTAAAAACATCGACAAGAGAAAGTACTCTTGATTCAATCAGAACCTAGCTTAAATCAAGAACCGAGCCTCTTAATTTAGGCGGATTTCGTTTTGATTCAAGCAAAAATCCGATTGAATCAAGAGTATTTTTTCTAGTCAGTGTTTTCAAGAGTCAGGACTCTAGATCCAATGTGGTTTTTTTTCCAGTGCAAGGTGTGCACAAGTCTTGTCTTCATCTTATGTTACATCTGATAATAACTTTTTTTGTACCGATATTTTTGACAAAACAACACGTTAATGCCCTCCATTTTAATGCAATAGGGACGCACTGCCCCCGTTGTCTCTGTGGGTGATCTGCCCTTGATATGTCACCGCGTGAAATAAGCTTCAAATCATAACCAAAGATTTTGGGATCTCACAATTCTTTTATAAGCTTGCGCTATTTAACTGCCTTAGGTCGTCGGGAAATCAATTTCAAGAAGACCAATGACAGATTTGTGGTAAATTTGGGTGTAAGCTAGGACAATCAAAAGCATCATCGCGGAGGTTTTTTCGGATTGTTTCTTTCGACTCTTTGAGGATGGTACGTGCCTTCACGCATGCTCGTGCGGCCTCTCCTATGCAGAGCGATGACATTGCAAGAAATTCAATTTTTGTCGTTGAACAACACCCTTCCTACGTTGTCCATTCTGGCACGTAGTTTGAGGCAACAAGTTCGTTGGACTTTTAATCAACGCAAAAACTCTGAATAGTACGGCAAGAAGAAAAAATCTGAGAGGAATGTTCACAGGGTAACAGGTTTCTTTGGATTTCAAAGTTCCCTGATTATCTCTTGATTTTCAGGGATTTTTGGACCCAAAATTGTCTGCACTTTCAATGTGTTCTTGGTATGATTTCTTTTTCTTACGAAAATTGTTTAGGGCAAAGTCTCAAGTGGAAGAGAAAAATTTGAAAGTTCCGCAGCAAAATTCTCTGACTTTTTAAGGTTTTTCCCGACTTGCCAATAACTTGCCACCCTAATTTTTTCAATGAAAAAATTCAAAATTAAGATAATTTGATAACCAACTGAAAGACAACGACGTTATGTTTTATTAAGAAGAAAACAATTGATTTTTTCCCAGCGCCAAATTCTGCGGTATTTGCTAAAATTTACAGAATTTTGTAAACAAATAGAAAGAAAAAGAAAGTAACTCCACATTGGACCACATTTTGCAGCAAAGAACGATTCAGTCGGCACATCATAAAAACAACATATGAACCTAAAGGTTTACCTGAGCAGATAGTTGCACTTACGCAGGGCCGGATTAGGGAGGTGGCCAAATGGGCCGCGGCCCATGGCGGCAAATTTAGGAGGCGGCAAACTTTGCAATTTTTTTAAATGTAGGTATACAAAAAAAATCGGATTTAGGAAAAAAATTACAAACAAAATCTCTCATTTCCTGAGAGTATAGTAATTTCTAATTTTGTCGTCTTTCGGTGATACAAGAGACAGCACCTTTAATTAATCGAGTTAAGAGAGAGACCAAACACGCAATTTGGCCAGGAACGGCGCGACTGAGAGAGAAATAATGACGAGGACTTGAGATGAAAAGGAGAAGCCCTCGGCGCGGCGGTCGGCATGTAACACATATTAGCGCCTACATTCCTACAAGACTGCACGAATACTTCAAGCATCGCATCAAACTCACAATCAGTGCGGTTACTGCGGTCAGCGTTAAACGGATAGCGCCTACAAGAATGCATGAATACATCACGCATTGCGCCAAACACCGTGCGGTCAGCGTGAAACGCATAGCGCCTACAAGACCGCGTGAATACTTCACGCATTGCGTCAAACACAGTGCGTTCAGCAGCGGTCGTTAGCGTGAAACTCACAGCGCCTAGAAAGAAAAGAAATTCAATTTAAACAGTTTTTTGTTTTCTCTTTAAATTTTCCGTAACTTGTCAATACTCGCCTAGATTATTTTCTGCCGGGGAATAAATCAAATTTATTTACATTGAATTCAATAGGGCTGAGGAGTACAAAAAAATAACGACCAAAAACAGTACTGCCGTGCTTAGGAAGAACGCAGTATGAGCCTTCAGGCGTTGCCAAATTTCCCTTGATAAAACACGAATTTCTTGGTCAACTTTTGAATATTTTTCCCCCAATTTTTCAGATAATTTTACTCGCAATTTCACCGAAAAGTCCTGAAAATTTCAAGGGAAATATTCATAAGTTTTCTCGGAAATGAGCATTTTATCAAGGGTTTGGCAACGCCTGAAGGCTCATACGGCGTTCTTCCTTAGCACGGCAGAGTAAGTCTGGCACGGCAGTTCAGACGAATCCATCGTGAGGATACGTTACCGTTTTATACCATGCCTGCGACTACAAATGTGCAGTTGGATCATAAAAATGACTCCATTTTTTTAATCGTTATAGTAGGTGCGAGAACGCTCCCGGATTCCTGAGCGACAAGGTTAAAGAATAATGCCGTTAGGGTCAGCAAGGACATACGCAGACGGTATAAATAGACGTCTTCCACGGCTTTCCCGAGGAGAAAACAAAAGGACGCCTTTCTTTTCCAGTCATAAATTGTTTTCGAGGAGATGGAGCATAAACCGATATAAAGTTACAACCGAATAAACAACGCGGACGCCTTGACATAGTTTTAAAACTCACACGTGCAGTCGTTTCTTTTTTTTTTTAATATCTTTTTCGCGAAGCTCCAAGGTAGAAAAGTGACACGTCACACTGCAAACAAATTTTGCGAGGTATTGAAAATATGCACATGCGCAGTCGTGGCGAAGAATTCCTCATTGTGTCACAGCTGCAGAGCAGAGGATGTATCGATATGTTCCCTTTGAGGCTGTGGTAAGGAATCGATTATTACGGTATTGGTTGCGACCACCCTGGTAATCGATTCTCTTCCATTTGTATAATGGCGAATCAATCGATTCATCGTGAGGCGCGAAATGCCACCGAGTGTGAGCACTCTTTATGAGATGACACTGCTCCTCTTAATATTTTATTCATTTGCGACAGGGCAGAAATGCCTGCGTATCTGGATGGACGCGTGAGCCTTCAATCTCATTGGGTTAAAGGCGTGCAAGGGCCCATGGTAGATCGCAGATAGTCGCTTTAACTCGGCTTGCATGTTTGACTTTCGATTCACGCCTTACCGAGTTCCGATGCATGCCGCCTTGCTGTCAAACACTTAGTCAGATTCTTATCATCGCTGGCTGGGGTCACCGTAGATTTTCGAGTGAAATAGGATGTTGTCGGATTCATATTAATGTCTATGCCTTGCTTCCATGAAATCACGTATCTCGACCGCAATTTTTCAAAATCTCCCCAAATACCTCATTTTCAAGAAGTAATAACAAAAGAGTTCAAAATTATAGCTTTAAATATTACGCGGTAGCCGTAGAATGTTTTTCGAAACCCAAATCTAGTTTTCTGCGAGAAAATGAAGTATGCGCGGACATTTTGAAAAGAATTCTATTTAAATACGTGCGGTTTTGGAGTTTGGCACAGCTTTTTTCGACTATTTTAGAAACAACGTACACCTCAATTGTTTCCTTAATCACATTGATTATTTGTCTTTATTGAGATCAATATTTCGATGGCTCAAGTGCGAAACCACGTATCTCCGTTTGCGACGTTGCAAACTTCCTACCATAATTTATTTTTCCTTCGAAAAACTAGTCAGCGCAGTTTCTTGAAAACTTCAATGAATCTCTTCTCTGTTAGCAGAATATTCTGTTATATATTTCAATCTATGTAGTTTGCTTTCTTTTCTCCTCGAAAAAATAAAATAGAGGCGGACATTTTGAAACACCGCAATGGACATTCTTGGTTTCGCACTTTGGTCATCGATTTGCGCCATGATATACATGCGACTCAAAATTCGATAAAATTAAGGTGAGACTAAAAATATTCCTGATCTTATCTTTTGAACAGCCATTAAAAATGACCCGGGGTTTTAAAGATAAAAGCACGAATTTTGGGATCCCTTTCTTGACTCCTGTCAAAATGTATAATTCCGAATTTATGATATTAAAAGGACGTCAAGGTTCCTGGAATTGAAATTCATAAATGCCCATAACTTTGACAGTTTGATTGCATCACGAGATGAGGCACGAGCCATGTGCAGAGTGTAGCGGTACAAGTGACCTTTGTCAAATGATGAGGTCACCATCCAGTATAGATGACATAAACCTGGGCCAGGCACTGGTTGGCCCACATTGTTGTCATGCCCCGATAAAAAAAGATAATAATCGAGTTTTATGTAGAAACTGCTTGGAATCAGAAAACTTTGTGCCTCTGACGCATTAAAAAAAGGAGAAAAGTTTGCTGGTTCAGGGCGTCTACGAAAACAGAATGACCAGAAATCAGTACTTCCTCGGTGCTTTTTCAGTACATTCCCAAGAAATTCAGTACCTCTTCGACAGAAAAATCCAGTACTTTTTCAGTACCTCCAATTGACGAAATTCGAAAAATTTTAATTTTTCGCTCAAATTACGATAAAAATTACAAAAAATGAAAAAAATTCCGGATTTTTTTGCGGAATTTCCGAACTTTTTCAGTGCTTCCGGACCGCCTTTAAAAAATTAGTACTATTTCCGGACTTTACATAGTAGTTTCCATTTTGCAAAATGTAGTACAATCATGAATCCATATGGCTCACTACTGAAAGTGTAATTTTAACAGTTGTTTCTCCTCTGCGTAAGATGATGTCAAAATCTGACTATTGTGTCACACCGAAGATACTATCATTTAGAAAAAACGTATGATACATATCATTGCGAGGCGGCTTTTCGTTTTTAAAGAGGTGAATGGCCACAAATTGACCATCACGCGCCAGTAGTCGGTGCATGTACACGAGGCAATAAAAAAACGCCCAGACGATGCCGGCGGATAAGCCGTTCGCATCGGCAATATTTTCCCGATACTGGTGGGTGTCTCACACAGAGGAGTCTTCACATTCCTGACAAATCTCCGTTGCGTGAAAGTGTTTGACTGCCCGTTATTTCCTCGAGTTTTCAACCGGGAGAGGAAAAAACCGCCGAAGGCGTGCGACCGTGCGAGTCCGGGAGGTAATAAATCCCGAGGAGAGGTGCGATGATCTACTTTGTTCCATAACTCACCTTTTTCTTGATTCATGGCGCGCGAGGGTTTCGCATGATGTATTGCGACATGATGAGCGTGAAGAATCCTCGAATCGAAAACTTGCAGCTTCACAGCTTTAAATACTCGTCTCAGTTTCTCTTGTCTTTTCCTCTTCTTGAAAAGTACACTGGAAAAAAGTCGCTTGGATCTAGAGTCCAGATTCTTGAAAACATTGACAAGAAAAAAATACTCTTGATTCAATCGGATTTTTGCTTGAATCAAAAGGAAATGCGCTTAAATTAAGAGGATTGGTTCTTGATTTAAGCTAGATTCTGATTGAATCAAGAGTACATTTTCTTGTCGATGTTTTTAAGAGTCTGGACTCTAGATCTACGCGACTTTTTTTCCAGTGTAAGCTTTTTGCGCACTTCTCGTCATCTTTCAACGGGTCTGAACTTGTAGATGGGTGCATTGTTGCGAATTTGTTAGTATGTTGTACAGCAAAACGGTACGACAGAGGAGGGTTTAAAATCTCATCCCCTCATGAGATTCCCTCAATTTTTAAGGTGTTACGTAACGCCTTTAATTTTTCGAAGAAATAATTTACAATCGACTAAATTACGGGGTTGTGAATGATCGTTTGCCGAGAATTTAATATGAAACAACTATCTTTAACAATAATCTCGCCTAAAACCAAACTTCTGGTCCACCTGGGCGTTTTATTAGGATAATCGTCAAAGTTACTATTGCCAGTTTTCACTGTGTATTGAACAACGTGGTTTCTTAGAAACATTATTTTTTTTTTTTTTTTTTTTTTTTTTTTTTTTTACGAGGAGAACATGAATGCAGTGCTTAAAAGTTCGGCATGAATAAAACGATCTAGTCAGTGCATGTCTCATTACGGATGTCAGGCTGAAGCCATGGTCCTATACCTAGACAGCAGCGCGTCACGAGAAATTGGCTTCGCGAAATCCACCGCGCCCCCGGCCCTGCAACCGAATTTAATGATGATGAAGTAAAATTTACTGAAGTTTCTGGTCTTACTGCCAACAATGCCGTGTCATCTGTTGGACACTACATGATTGCAGATCGTCCCACCACTTGACTGTAGCTGAGTCTGACCTTGTCAACTTTTCTATTGATACATTATTTTAGAGCTTCACTCATGGAGTAGACCTTTGCATACTTCTACAGTCTATTTGCTTCCACCGAAGCGGTAGTATTTTTTGCCGAGGCTCATAAGAAGATATTAAACATGTCTAAAATCATTGCACCTTCATTGGAAACTCTACGTCGCGCACTGTCTGTGGAAACGTGCCTTTAGCGCCCGGCCCGCCAGAGGCGCAGCGACGCGACACTCGATGACAGATTGCATGGAACCGAGTCACGCCAAGCCGAGCTTAGGAGAGCTAAATGATTTTTAAGCTGCGCAGCTTTTCGGCCGAGCAAACCTTGACTCCAGATTGCTTAATGGTCCTTTCTTGGGTATTTTATAATTTATTTTTTACGGGCGAAAATTATGGTGCTCACCTGGCCGATGTGCTTTTTCAGCTCCTCCGTGTCGCGGTCTCGCATCGGGTTGTCGAAGCCGCAAAGACCGATCCTGCAAAGAAACAAATAAATATTGAGTTATTGTGGTGTTAATTTGAATCGCTTTAATCTAGTGTTATTTGCTGTTAATTAAACCATTCACCCATTGAGTGATAACCAGCCAAATCAGTCAATACGATCACTGAGGAGGCATTTGAAACCACTTAGAGTGAAAATCTCGTACAGTGTATACTGCTGAGAAGTCCATACAAAAAAACTCTGGAAGGATGTTGGGGGGACTTCCTAAGCTTCAAAGGAGGTTGGGCGGGGGGGATTGGTACCGGGAAAATTTTAAAAAATTGAGGCGTCTCAAAAGCAATTTCGAGCTGGTTTCAGGAACGAGTTGTTTGGAATACAATTTTAAAGATGAAACATGAATCATGCATTTATTTAAAAAAATTCCTCACATTTTCTGGAGGGGGCTAAGTAGATTTCTAGGGAGCCAAGCCCCCTCCAGCCCCCCTCTTAGTTCCATTTAGGCTAGATGCCGTACAGGGACCCTTTTCCTGTAAACATCCGTCCCCTACCAGCATTGACTGTTATATATAAAATCTCAAAAAACGTAAAAAAAACCGTAGAAAATATCACATTCGAGTGCAGTTTCGATATCAGTATCGAATGCGATATTTTCTCTCTAAAAAACCACGCCTTTACTACGTTGAATTTCTTTGTTAAAATTGGTAAGTGAGTGCTTTAGTCTCCCGACAACAGAATTATGATCTCAAAAATTGGAGGAAAATGACGAGTAGCTGAAAAAATGGAACCAATTGATGCGATATATCGCATGCCGTTCGGACACAAAATATGGCGTCCGTCGAATCACCTTAACCAAGCAAACAACTTGCCTTCGACCCCCGAAATTTTCCGCACGCCCTTTTACGGCTCCTCCGCGACGCGATGCGACAATGCGCCTAATTAAGGGCCCCATCAATCATATCCCCATCGTCCCTGCCGAATTTGAGAGCTGTCGAGAGTGGAAAGTGGGAGATTTTCTCTCCTTTTCACGGAGACGACTCTAAATGCGAGGTTTTGACTCCGGTTGCCCAATCTTGTTTACGCGGTTCTTTTGAATCGCCGATCGTGAATGCAGCTGCTTCGCTGGCTCATTCCCGCTGTGTCATCTGCAGTCTTCGCAGGGTGCCCACCAAGCCATAGACCCGGTCTTCGGCAGTGGGCCGGTTGCAATGGTCACAGAATCGTGTTCTGATGCATGATTCTTGTAGATTATCCTTCTTAAAAATCCCGGCGCGAAATGGAGATGTTGCATGTGTGAGGAATTTGAGATTTGACTGTTGATTCTTATGTAAAAGTTTGCGAGAAACACGATGGTGCTACTGGTTTTCTCTGAAATTAACTCCCAAGCTCAAAAAACGCTCTCAAGTTGAGGTCAAAATGATTGATGACGCTATCCTGAGAGTCGACTTCTACATCAATACAAACTCTCCATGCAAAGATAGGGAGCAAATACATTAGAAGTGATGCCGTGTTTTCAGTTTTAGAGTCCCCAAATAAAGTGGCAGCCCTGTCAATGTATTTGCTCCCTATCTTCGCATGGAGAGTTTGTCTTGATGTAAAGGTGGACTCTCAGGGTAGAGTGGGATATCCCCTCCATTTTGGCCTCAACTTGAGAGCTTTTTTTGAGCTTGGGAGTTGATTTCAGAGAAAGCCAGTGACACCATCGTGTTTCTCGCGAACTTTTACAAAAGATTCAACAGTCAAATCGCAAATTCCTCACACATGCAACATCTCCATTGTCCATAAGGAAGCGTTGAATCCCCGAAAGTAAAAGCTTCCACCTGCAGCCAAGAGGCCAGTGGAGGGTCACTTATCTATGGTTGATCCTCACACGTATTTCGTGGCGCGGACTTGCGGAGCACCCGTTAGCGGGGCTCGGAGCCTTGAGCCGGACTGCGTGCACAATGCGTGCATTAACTGCAGCGGGCGAGTGCACTTTTACGAATCGGGGACTTTGTTCGGGCGTCTTTGGGCGTCTTTGGCCGCGGTTGCCGGTCGTGGGTGCGGGGTTTGCGGTTGGGCCGATTGGATTGAACTCCTTTCGGGTGACCCCGGCCGCGGTCCCGGCCTTGTCTTGCCATTATATCCCGAGACGCGCCCGCTTGATGACTTGTCACTTTCACACCCAACACCCCCTCCCTCCCCCGCCCGTTCGCACCTCGTCACGTGCGTGCACGCGCCAACCTTCCACGCATGTCACACTCGAACCCTTTATGAGCGTCATTTCCACCGAATCTTGGAGAGGGCAATCGAAATAATTTAAAAAATGATAATAATAATCGACATCGATATAATTTTATATCGAACACATTTCGGACAAAAGCAGCGCAACTTCGACAGTTTTGCAGCCTCGCCACCTATTTTGGAAAGAGTGCCAAAATTTTATCAGCCCTTCCCTCCTTTTTCACCTAGTTTCAGCGCCGGCCCAAACCTTGTGCTTCTAGTGATTGCTTCTTGGCCAGTAGCGCAGCCGGAAAATTTTAATGAGAGGGCAGGGGAAGGAGGTGCCAAGAATTTCTCTTGGGGGGGGGGGAGAGGACGGCTAAAAATGAAAATTCCTGAAAATCGCGAAAAATTACGTTTGACTGGATCATTTTTCAGGCATTGAGAGGAGGGAGGGTGGCACTGACTCTTCGGACCCAGTCCTGGTTACGCTTTGGCCATAAATTGAAAAAAAATGTGCACACAGAAAAAAGCTTTGGTCTTAGCGATTCCCGACCAAGGAATCAAAGTTTTTGATAATACGAAATTAGCTCCGACTCAGGTGACCAAATTTATTGTTCGCCATACTAAGGCTTTTATTACTTATCAAAGATGTCGGTTACCTCGACTGAAATATTTTAAGCTATACAAGTACCGAAGTTTCTGCCGTTATCTCTTCCTGTCCAAGACATTTTACGATTTGCAGGAGTTTCTCTTCGATAAAGAAGAAGCTAGACTAATAGAAATATTCATACTGCTATACATTATATTCGGTTTGTACGTTGCCTATTTCGTCTGTCATCTCACTGAATCTATTTTATCTCATCGTCGTCATCATAGTTGGCAACAGGGTGCATGATACAATTTTTTTCACTTCGGGGTCCAATGCACCGGGCCGGCGAGTTTATGTAATGCACCGGCGAGTTGATACAAATGTCAAGCATTAATGCAGCTCTTAACTATAAAATAAATCTCCGAGGTGATGGCCACCGTTCCGAGCGCGTAAAAGAGATTTAGCTTCCTGCGGATGGTCATTTCTGACCCGCTGGCCCTGCCGGGAACAGGGAGAAGGAGCCGCGAGAATATCATTAACTTCAACTCAGACGAGCGGGAGCGGATCATTGCTCTGCTTTGTCCGGGATTTGGAAAATTGTCTCGCAGTCGGGAAGTCTCACGAGTTTCCTACACTCTTGCACCTGGTCAACCAGCGTTTCGGGTTGACCCTCTTGAGAAGGAAGAAGAAAATGCGAATTTTATTTAAAGTTCCGAACCTCTTTGGGAAGTTCTGTCCCGGATTGTCTCATCAATCACCAACACCAGTGGACACGGTTGTAACCAGATTCTATCAATCAGATCTGTTGGTTTTCGATGGGTCGAACCTTTTTTAGAACCACCTCGCGAGGTGATGCCAAAATCACGCATCAACGTTGCGATCATTCGTTAGTCACCGAAACGGCAGTTCCGAACTCAAATAAAATGGCAGCTCGAAGGTTCGGGCACCAAAGTTGTACCGAACCTCTACATAAAATTCACTTAAGGAGTGGTAACTTGGAGGAAGTAACTAGATGGTTTTTGCTGCAGACAAGACGAACATTCATGTGAACACTTTGAAAAACGAAATTCGGTCACGTGAACCGAACGTTTGGTGTTCCATGTCGCCTCAAATATTCGGTTTGTCAAACAGAACTTTCGGTTCGTATAACAGAACGTTCGGCATATATGACCAAACTTTGTTCGTCAGTTCACTTTACCGCACAAGTTCGGTTCCACGAACCAAAAGTTCGATTTGACAAACCGAAAATTCAGTTTGACGAACCGAATTAGTTGGGATGGTATATGGAACACCGAGTTTCGGTGCATACGACCGAACTTTTTTCTTCGATGCAAACTACCACATGGAAAATTGCACGAAAATCACAATGAGCATATGGAACTAGTCTAAATCTACATTTAAAAGCGCTAGATCCGCAGTTTGTGACAATATCTCCACATTTCCTGCGTACGTAGTTTCTATCTCTGTGTGGGCCCAAGTTTCGACGGTTGCAGTTGCCTGCATGTCAAAGGATTCACATTCGACGAAAATTGCTTAAATGATACCTATTTCAACTTCAAACGATTTGCTGGTTGATTTTTTTTTTCTGGACCAAATTGTACGATGTACGTCCTTAAGGGCGCACTAGTGCATGTCATTAATCATAGATTTAAAATGCTTTTGGTGAGCATTTAAAACTAGATCTTGATCAGGAAATCGTAAACTCTCTGAGTGAAGTTAAAAAGTATTCCAGAATGAATCGTTCCGGAGATGATAAAAATAGATGTAAAGACGGGTCATAAACACATAATTCTTTTTTTTAAGCTTATTGTGTTTCTAATAATAGCGTGGTTCATAACTATAAAAATGCAGGCGACCTTTACGTAACAAATTTCTCACAAAACTGCTCTAATTGCGAGTAAAATAAACGCAATTTTCAACAGTCATATCTGGGGGAGTCCCTAATACGACTTTCTCGCGCAGACGCAGAGGTGCGATTAAAATTACAAAGAGTATGAAATGTGTAAGAGGTCGTGAACTGCACGCCAGTCATTGACTGAAGCGTTTTTTCAGTTGGGATTGCCCTAGATGACGCGAGACGTAATTCCAAACAAAATCCTGATATTCGCGATTAAGGGTCTTAATTGTCGCTATTTTAATCCACGCCTTGAGTAACGCGTAAACTTTGTTCATATAATGCGCATTTTCCCTCCTCGTTTTCCGGTTTTGATTCAATAGTAGTTTTTTTTTATTTTACCGTAAAGAACAGCAGATTTGCGGTATGTTATTCACAATCCTGGCAAACGCGGTGATTTTTCAAAACAAAAGAGGAAATGCCAGTAAAAAAAAAATCCAGATTTTTAAAAATAGAACTTAAAACAAGAATGTTCGGTGCATTCTGACTTGGATCGAGGACGCAACGTTTAATTACAATTATTTTTTTACATCAATAATGTTTTTGTTTTACGAAACTTGTATGGATATCATTCACTGCACTAATCTTTAACCCTCATACAGTAGAGGTCTAGATTGAAAACATTTTTTTTTTCCGAATATAATGCACAAAATTGGTTTAAAAAGTGGGAAAACGCCTAATCGTGTAGTTTGAGAAAAAATCACATAGACATAAGCTAATAAAACCTCTCAGCCATTTGGAATAAGTATACAACAAATGCCACTTTTCTTTTTCTTAAGAGCTTCATGAAATCTACAATGGCTGAGTCAATAACAAGTGGATCCTCCAGTATCCTTACACTTACCATAATGGTACTCTAAAATCAAATTCTCGTAGTTTCTGATTGAACCGTCCCCATTTCAAGGTTTTTGTTCGTCACAAGCAAACGGTTCAATGGAAGGATTGACAGCCGCCAGAATGGACTTGAATGGGCATGATCGCCGTGACGAGAAGGGGGGGGGGTCGAAACTGTCGAAATTCACGAGGCTCTAAGAGCCGTTGTAAATTTCTCATGACAATATGACAGTTTCTCGGGTCGTGGCTGACATTTCAATCCGCGGTCGGCACGAAGCTGAAGGCTAGTGCTCCATTGAGGAACTGTCTACCCTCCTAATCAAAAACCACTTAAGTCGTGATAGAATCCTGAAGAGGGTACGCTGTTCTCGCATTGGGAGCCGCCCCGCCCGACGGAGCTTGACCCGGCTCCGTGATCCTACTCGCTCACGGAAAACCGCCCGACGAAAGAATTCTGCCGTGCTTGCCGAGAAGCGCGTAACTGCAGTGAAAACGGGGTGCACATACGCTGTTTTGACTGAGTGCAGCAGAATTCTGCACCCAACCCAGCCAAACCGCGCTGAAGTTGAGTGCTGCCATCGCTTCCGTCTTTCTATCTTTCTATACCCGCGTTTGAGTCTCTCGGCTGCACCCTGCACGTGCTCCGATGATGGGCTTCACGATGGGCTCTCTGCATCGAATCCATTCAGAACAGCGGACTTGGAGCAAAAATACGATCTCTCAATCCGTTTTCCCGATAGTAAGGGTACACTGAAGAATGCGAAGAGTTTATAAAACGTTATGATTACCGTAATCAGATTACGATACGCTTTTCTTCACTTCAGCAAACAATTTCTCACCTTCACTGATACACTGATAAAAATATTTATGTTCTTGTGTTATTTTTGCTTAAAATAGGAAGTAAAACACAAACCAACCCAAATTTTGAGTAAGGTTGCGGTGAATTTAGCGCAGAAAACAATAAAGAGACTGGGAAACTCCTATAAGTCAACCGAAGGCTTGGGTTATTTTGTGTTTTACTTCCGGTATTAACTAAATTTTTGTGTAAAGTTTTCTCTCTCTGTAGGGTTGCTGTGAGAGAGTGTAAATTGGGCAGAGTTCATCGGAAAGGAACCAACCCACGTTTTCGAAAATATTGAGTTAAGAATGTTATTGAGTTCCACTAGTCGTATGTATCCCCCCGCCAAAAACTCACAGTTGAGAAAAAAAAATTAGTCTGTGTTAGAAGGGGTTAAATTTTATTTTCTACATTGAGCTTTATGAAGCAATAAAACCTCAAAGCTTTTTTTCTCAGTTTCAACTTTATAAGGGTTGGTTCCTTTCTGCTAAACTCGGTCCAATCATCGGTTTCTAATTTGGATTATTTATAGCTCTCTATATAGTTAATTCGGTTTTTATGAAAAGTTTTAGTTTTGGAACTTACCTAAAGCCATCAAAACCGTCTTCTGAGCCATTAATTGTGAGAACAGGTGCTCTTGCGTACGCTTTTGCTACTCGCCGATTCTTTTCTAGCACAATGACTTTTGCCCAGATTTCGTCGTCTATTTGGGTCCATTTGTCTAAAACTTCTTGTATGTGATCCTGAAACAAAAAGCAAGAAGAGAACATGATTAATTTGGGATTAATGTCAACTAAAATGTTAGAGCCTTTTCACAAACAGACGATAACAAAACATTTTACCTCTGAAAAGGGAACATGATAACCTTAATACTAGTAAATTAAAGACTGCGTAAAGATTTGCTGAATATGTCTGATGAAGATTGAAATGATTCTACACTCTTAAAGGCCAAAGCAGCCTAAAATCATTTGCAAATTTTTTCTTCTTTTTACGTATTTAAATCAATATTACATGGATAAGTGCTCATTCGTGTTCAAACATGCATTGAATTGACAAATTTGAATACCAATATCTTTACGTACAATTTAAATATCGAATGTCCGAGGAAAACGGTTGCGATCAAAATAAGGAAAAACTCCACGTTTTACAAACTATTGCTCCCTGTTTACCACTCAATTTATCAAATATTCGTGGCCCACTCAAAAAAAAAAAAAAAAAACCAGGCCTTAGCATGATTGATCATCGTTGTATTGATGACATGTAAAGGAATCTCTGGCTAATTTCCTCCTGATAAATTCCAAGAATAACTTTCACGACTGATTACATTCACAAAAGCATCTTTCATCTCATAAGAGCTCTTTCATATTGAAATCTTGGGCCCACAAAAAAATTAGCACTTTAAGGTTAATAATTGATGGAAATGACAATAAGGGGAAAATGAAAGAAGAAGAATGGAAAAGAAAATGAAGAATTGACGGGGATGGAAACAAATAGGAAACTGATAGAATACGGACATAGAAATGCAAGTTAAAATCATGTTTTCCCATAGTAAGGTTTACGATTAAAGTTGTTTACGTATTCAAATTTTTTATATATAAGTGGTATAGTTTTCTTTTCTTTTCTTTTTTATTTTGTTATTTAAGTTTATCTTCAGCGTATGAGCAAGTTACTCTTTAAGGAGTTGCGTCCTGAGGAGTCGGAAATTAGACTATAAAAGAGCCTCGTACGACGGACAATGCATTTAATGTTCTAGGAGTGCATTTCAAGTTTCGAAGTAGGGATCATCCTCAAGAAAGCGCTGCCGGATTAGTTAAAAACGTCAGATTTCCAGGGTAATTTCAATGGAGATTCGAGGTTCTTCGGCATCCGGGCCGGGTCGTTGACTCCGGTTTTACCTATAGCTCAAGGCATTCTTAATTTAACAATAATTGCTCCCCACCGACGCAACCCGAGTGCATCTTTCTTTCTCGTTATCCTCGCTGTTAAGCGCTTTTTTGTTTACGTGCGCGGGTTTGTCTCGCTTTGCCCTCGACAAAATGTTCCTTGTAGTGAGGATTCGTGTTTCTATGGCTACAGAAATCATGTTGTGGAAAAATGGTTTAGCGTTACTTCATTTTAATCAGAAAAATATTAATCAAAATGATTTTGATTGCATTTCACGTTGCCTTATCCTCTCGTGGTTTCCCCCATTTTTTTTTCTTTCACAGAAAATTGAATAAGAGAACGCTTTTAAACTTTCTGTGGATCTACTCTGGATTAGGAGGAATATACTAAAAAAAGAAATTAAATACGTTCATTTTGCTATATTATAACGCGCATTTTTTGATCGACTCATTCGATCAAGTTTTGAGAAGACACGTGACTACTGAAGCCCGATATATAGTCAAATATACGCTGATTTTTTTAAAAAAAAGTTAAAATGTGACGAAATAAACAAAAAAATTTGCTGTTTCAGTCAAAAATTTCATGTTCGACCTCCCTAATTGACTCGATCCACTGTGCGCCACGTCAGGTGTCAGAGACATCAACAATTAGAGTAAAAACAACTCGGAAAACAGGGATTCCAACACTCGCACATTCGCCTAATGTGATTTGAGTCTTGACCAGGGGCTAGATATTAAGGTTTAAGTAAGTGCAAGGTAATTCAATTATTCCATCCTCAACCGTCCTCCCCTTCCTCTAATGTGCTTCACACGGTAACGAACTATTTCCTGGCGGTGGGCACTGATGACCAGATATAATAGATGCAACAACTTCACGTCATTAAGCTGTAAGCAGCACTCAGAGAGAAAAATTTCTTTGAATTTCTCCAGTTTTGGTTTGATGCCTTTTTTTCACTAAAAAGCGTCCTCCTGCGGAGTACATCTCAACTCTCAAAAATCTTCAGTCTACATCTGGTTGCTAGGTCCTTTCAATGAACTGTTGTGTGGGTAAGCCCAATACCACTTCAGCGATTCTTCATAAACTAAATAAAATGTTTTTCCGGTTATGTTTTATTTTTATGAAAGCCCCCCCCCCAAAAAAAAAAAAAAAAAAATAACTTCCTTTAAAATTTGTAGTGATATATTTGAATGAGAAAGAGAAATTCACAGACAAGTTTGATTGTAGGATCGCTTTCATAAGGGGCGAAGATTCGCAACGCCGCAATAATTGCAATACGCATTTTTCGATTTTGACCACGAATATTATTCTTAGCCATGATGTAAAATTGTTCGTGTCAGACATAGTTCAGATTATTACCTGGATGAGATTCTCGATGGAAGGATCCTCTTCCATTCTTGTGAAATTCGCACTTAAAACCTCTCAAAAATCGGCCGATACAGTGCACTAGCTGAATATTTCAGAATAATTGAATTAATTAATTCGACCAGCTGAATGCGTAAGGAGAATCACCGGAGAACGATAAAGAAGGAAAAAATACAGAGCATGAGAAAAGAATTTTGGCGGAGTTATTCCACTGCAATCACTACACTAAAGAATCAAAACACCGATTTGGAGAAAGGTATTAAAATCTGTATCGTAAAGTGTATTGAAATGCTAATTTCTGCACAGAAATTTTCGCGCGAACCCGCCAGGAGAAAACAACCTACTCGAGAAAAAAAAACTGAAATTTCGCGAGAACTGTTGTCCGCGGTTGCAATCGTAGCCGAAGAAATTTCGGCGCTAGCTGAGAGCGAGGCGGTTGCGAATAGGACTGAAGATGTTGAAAAAATTTGCGGCAATCGTGCGCCAATAACCGGAGGCAGCCAGCAGAGAGACAAAGTTGAAGGTCTAATAATATTACGAGCATTGTTGCTAGGCCACCGGGAAATTTAAGCACATCTGTAGAGGAATTTATCATTTTTACTGGCAGTTTGTAGACGTCGGTCGCAAGTATAACAACAAGATCAGCAAGGTTGCCGACTAGCAATGTGGATGTTTTGGATCTTGCTGGTTTTTTCTGTGGAGTTACCAGGGTAGCATGAAACGTAAGAAAGAAATGAAAGATTGGAAATTTCAGTGCAATTTCACGAGGCTGGTGAAATATTCCATATTTATCAGGGACTGGAGTACACTGAAAAAAAAAAACCACACACATTGATTGGATCTAGAGTCCAGACTCTTGAAAACATTGACAAGAAAAAGGACTCTTGATTCAATCAGATTTAAGCTTAAATCCAAAGGAAATCCGCTCAAATTAAGAGGGCTGGTTCTTGATTTAAGCTTAAATCTGATTGAATCAAGAGTATTTTTTCTTTTCGATGTTTTTAAGAGTCTGGACTCTAGATTCAATGTGTTTTTTTTCCAGTGTATGCAATCTGCACTCAAACACAAACAAATAGAAGGAAGTCACAAACTTCACACTTTGCAAAACATAAAAAGGAACCGGCATTTTTCAATGCCTTTCATATATTTCTGAAATTTCAAGATATCATTTTCCATGGAATTTTGCCACCCTGGGAGTTACCACTAAATCATCGTTTGTTGATCTGTTACTACCTATATCGTCTTGGCAATATAATGTCGTAAAATTGCACTTTTTTTACTTTTTTATGTGAATGCTGAATGGTAAATTGAGCAGGCAGAACCAAATCTATGATCAAATTTAGACCATGTTTAGCAGAGAGAATCCTTTTCCTCCCTTTCCTCAGAGATGATAAATCAACCACTGATTTTCTCTTATGAACATGTGCTTTTATAAGTAAACATGTCCATGTGCGTAGTCTATCTGCCTATATAAAAGTGGAAAAGTCATAGTGCGCACTTCATTGACAATCAAAATGCCAGGAATCAGGGTGTAGTTATACTGGCCGAAAAATTGTGGCATCGTAGACCTCCCTTTGCAAAGGTTCAGAGAGCTGCCTTATGGTGATACAGAGATCCCACTTATCGAGAGCAGATTGGCAACGTTTTGGGCGTGGTGGCGTTGATCGACACTTTTTATCCTCGTAAAGCCAATGCTATAATCGTTGAGTTCTGATTCCCTCCCGACATGTGATCGCTAAGACTGCCTGGCGGGTACATGTTGGTCTAGGCAGAAAGAGACTGAATTATGTCGGACGTTTGAATTTTATTGATCGACTGGGTTAGTTAGGGATTAAAACATGATGTAGGATATGATTTTTTGTGATACTCTACGATAAAGTAACTCGTCACACTTTTAGAGAGTATCCGTGAGTCATTTTGATGAGAACTTCAACGCGAGTCTCTTATCCTGTGGAGGAACTACTATTATTGGTTCCTTTAAATAAAGGTCATTTAAAGATATATTATCTTAAAACTCTCACGTCTAACTTGAAACTAACATTTCAAGACGCACAGGGAAAGGGGGGCAAAATATCCTTGCACCAAAAAGATAATATTTTCGGCACACTGGAAAAAAAACACATTGTATCTAGAGTCCAGACTCTTGAAAACATTGACAAGAAAAAACACTCTTGATTCAATCGGATTTTTGCTTGAATCAAAACGAAATCCGCTTCAATTAAGAGGCTTGGTTCTTGATTTAAGCTAGATTCTGATTGAATCAAGAGTACTTTTTCTTGTCGATGTTTTTAAGAGTCTGGACTCTAGATCCAATGTGTTTTTTTTTCCAGTGTTCAATGCGAGTCTTTTTTCCTGTAGAAGAACTACTATTATTGGTTCCTTTAAATAAAGGTCATTTAACCCTAGTCTGCCTGAGCCTCTGAACCAACGAGAAAGCCTGAGCGGGGTCAATTTGACCCCAGCTGAAAATCAATTAGTTAGCTATGTTTTTTTCATGTTTTTAGTTAATATCAGTGCCCTAACCTTACAGGCCTTAACCATAAAGCATATCTAAGTNCCCTTTTATGGCACACAGTTGAAAAGAGTCGCTATCCTAAAAAAATACATTAGTAAAAATATAAGGAAAAATTAGTATCCAGCTTATTCGCAGCTTTGGCAAAGAACAACACTGTGTATTGGACAAACATGTTTGCGCCAGAGTTATACAAACCAGAAAAGTGGAGAAATCTTCAAAAAAAAACTCAACTAGATTGAAAAACACGTTCATCTAATCATAGATTGACACTTTCTCTGTTTTTCACGAAATAAAAGTAATAATACTACATATTTCTTGTAAAAATAAGCTTATGAAACATGCTAGATATTGTTATCACAAAACATCAACCTTTCAAAACATGAACATGACCTCAAAACCAAAACAAACAGGGTTACCAACTGTCTTTGTGAATTAAACGTGAAATACACTAGGGAAAACACGTCGGGGTCAATCTGACCCCGCTCAGGCTTTCTAGGGGTACTCGTGAATTTTTTGATCTCTCGTGCACATTTTTTTTTTTTTTTTTTCCCTTCGAAATCGTGTTCCTAGATGTATTTGTAGACCTATCTGTGAAGGACAAAAAATTTCGTGCATACCACGAGAAATGGCAAAGAGTTGAAAGCCCCGTGGGGTCAATCTGACCCCACTCAGGCAGACTAGGGTTAAAGTTGTATTATCTTAAAACTTCCACGTCTAAATTGAAACTAACGTTTCAAGACGCACAGGGAAAGGGGGTAAATTATCCTTGCACCAAAAAGATAATATTTTCGGCACTTAAAACAGGCTAGACTTGAAAATTGAAAAATAATCCGGTTCAAAAAACCCTCTTCATAACTTATAACTGATAGCTTAACTAACGGGGGGATGAAAAGTTCCACGGACTTTCCCATCAAGGCGAACCCGCACCTTAGAGAGAATCAATTAGTGTTAACGGTTGAATAGACGAAAGATTCGTGTCCCGGCAGTAAATTGCGAAAAGTAAACAAGCAGGAGACTCGAAATGCGGAGCAGATCGGCCGGCAACGACCTGGCCATAAATCTGAGCGCGTATGAATTATAAAATATTGGTCCTTCACCATTAAACTCCTGTAATTAACTTTCTGACGTTTATTCCTGGAAAGGGCTCGGTATTGCTAAGTACTCAACCTGGAAATCCTGGAGTACGCTCCGTTGCCGTCAATCCGACGTATTTCTGCTAAACGGAACTACAGACGAGTGGGCAAAGGTTCAGTTACACGATCAAATTGAGCCGTCAAACTGAAGCTCTGATTGGTGGAAAAAGACCTGAGGTGAGGATGCGACCAATGAGAGGCCCAATTTGATGGCTCAATTTGATCGTGTAACTGGACCTGAAGATGGGGTGTGCTCTAGAAAGCTGCATAAGAAACGATGTAAAAGTAGGCGCGATTTCCGTAGAGGAAATGGAAAAGCGGGATTTTACATTCTACCAAGCGGAACTAATTGTAAGTGAAAACTGTATATGCGGCATTCATGAGCCATGAGCGTGTGGCGAGAGTATTGTGGCCAGGGCTCATGAGTTAATGCGTTGCAAAATCATCACCGCTGACGTCATTGGCGCTTTATAGTTCACTGGAAAAAAAAACACAATGGATCCAAAGTCCAGACTCTTGAAAACATTGACAAGAAAAAATGCTCTTGAATCAATCAAATATAAGCTTAAATCAAAGGGGAATCCACTCAAATTAAGAGGCTGGGTTCTTGATTTAAGCTTAAATCTGATTGAATCAAGAGTATTTTTTCTTGTCGATGTTTTTAAGAGTCTGTACTCTAGATCCAATGTGTTTTTTTTTTTTCCAGTGTTATCATTCATTCTTACGGCCGTCGACTAACGAGCACACCCCTTCTTTCCCGTCTGTCCCTGGTTCTGTTTAGCAGAAATACGTCAAATTGTTCTGTTCCGCTTCCGCTTTATGAACAGAATAAACGGAACATTTTCGCGGAATGATCGGAACATTTTCACAAAATGGACCCTTTAGACAAGGTGCAAAATTAAGCACAACAGAGTGCATGTTTTCATTAAAATTTCATATAGAATTAAAATAGACGCTTAAAATTTCATCTGTATGTGTGTGCGTTATATTTATGTGCGTGGGTGTAATGAGTCAGAAGATAAAGGGTCACCGGGAATGTTCCCAAAAATTCCCGTTCCCATTCTCGACTTTAGATTTTCGCGGGAAACTTTGATCCTAGGTGGAGTTATAGTAGCACGAGTCAATGACTTCATTTTCTGACAAAACAATACGAATTCCGCCCGAATGGCAACTCCGCTTTTTGAATCATGAAACTCCCTGGGGTCCGTCCTATAATAATAAAAATTCAGACTCAACTTTTATCATCGCTCGTCAGAGCGCGTAAGCTCTCCACCGCCGAGAAAGCGTAAAAATCCCTGGTCTCCAGCTCTCATTACGGCTTTCCTCCGGAAATTTATGCTCAAAATGTGATTTTATGATTTCGTGTGAGAGAGAATAATTATTTCTCCTGTAATATCTTTGTATACGCGTGTAAAGCGTCCCGATCTCCCATGCCGAGGAAAAAAACGACTTAAGAGCATCCGAACAACGCCAACTTTTCCGCCGATAAAATATTCAGTTTTGCTTTTAAAAAAAATGAAATTTTTCCCTCAATTTTCACGCACATGAAATTAAATTGAGAGAAAAACTCTGACAAATTCAAAATAAAATAAATCACTGATATTTTGGGAAATTCGTATTTTATTAAAAAAGATTTCGCAACGTCCAAAGGGTCATAAGTTGTTTTTCCTCAGCGCGGGATTGTTCCTGAAACTCCGGATCAAGCTCTGGATTGAGGGATAAACCTCCGTGCATAGGACACAGGGAGCGTCATAATAAAAATTATTTTCTCCTTTTATGGACGGGTGGAAAGGAGAAGCGGTAAGCCGCGGTGAAGTTCATGGAAGGGAAATAATAAAACATGCGTCGAAATGTTGAAAACTGACGTTTAGGGCTTACTTCCGAAAGATTGAGTCGTTATCCGCTGTGCGAAGTCATGCGTACGAATAATTTATTCGTCGGCGGCCATTACGTATGTTACAAAACATGAGCATAGTTCGCGATTACGCGTTGACAGAGTTTGAACGCATGATTTAACTTTGGATCGGAATTTACTTTTATGATTCAATCTCCTCTTGAATAAACCCGTGGACAAGGTAAAAAATTAAGGCATGCACTAGTAGCTGAAGTAAGTAAACGAGTTACAGAACGAATTTTGCTAAAATACTGACATCACTCAATAGTGCAGCTAGAGGTACATTTGAACTAGATATTGCAATTGAGAGGTGCTGTTTTTGGCTCAGCCGTAAAAGTGCCTCGTTGCACAGAGAAAACTCTGAAGGTTTAGTGGCAATTGGACTGCATTTTGCAATTTGGAAATTGGAACTACGAATTCTGGCCCGGTTTGAAAACAACGTATGTGCCATTAGCTTCCCTACGCACATAAGTGTTTTTTTTCAGATGAGCCAGAATTTATAGTTCCAAATTGCAAAATGCAGTCCAATTTACAGTCATGCATGACACAAAATATTATGCAAAACTAAGAGAAATTGGTTTCAAATTTTGTGAGAATAACGGTTCAAAGGGTTTTTTTTCGCATTTTCAAACACTGTTTACAATATTGACAAACTAGTTGAAAAACTCTCATTAGCAATTTACAACGCGAAAGATTTAGATAAAAATCTTCTAGTGTTCGCAAATTCTTTGCTGAGCAACTAAACGCGCTTCTGAGTCGTGCGTGTTGCAGTTCTCACCAATGAAGGCGATTTTACGTGCGCTTATTCTTTCATTTCATTCCGACTGCTGCAGCTTCAGCGCAGCGGAATTATGATGCGATGGTTGATCTGGTCACCGACCTATAATCTCAGGGCTAGGAGTCTCGAGGTACGGCGAGCCTCCACAAAATCTGCTAAAGCGAACAAATAACTGACCAAAAATGAAAATATCTCCGGCACGGATATTCAAGTAAAAGCAACCGTAAAAAAATACTTAAAATCTGAGAATAGTCGTGATAATGAAGACGGAATATGGTTGTGTTTAAGCATGGTCAGTTAGTTAGAATTGTATTTATAGTTGAAATCGTTCTTTAGACTAAAAAAAAAGGAATTTCTCCCCGATTTTTATGAAAAAGAAAATTAAAGTTAAATTGAAAAAAAAAAAAAAAATGATCTCACGTGTATAAATATTTAAAAATCGCATTTCTGACGGGTTTTTACGTCCATTTCAATTTTTTTCTTTGGAGTGAAAAACATGTTAAAATAAAAAAATATGTTTTGAATTTTATGTTCAATTTTGGTGCCGCCAAACCTGAGCAGTTCCATAAAAATTTGCCTACGTCCGGTCTTGAAAAGTAGACGAGAAATTCTGCGTAATTGTAAATTTCAACTAGACTGACTGCACAAAATAAATTTAGAAGTAAGATATACTCTTACAATGTATCTGTCAGTGTGCCTTTAGTACTGGCATATCAATTGATACAAGTACAAACACGTGTTTTTCGATTGAAATGCTTCAGAGCCTTTAATTATGTTTCATTTCCATCGAAGAAAACTGGCTGAATGTTACCTTCCAATTATGCGTGATTTACGCAGAATGAGTAAAGAAAATTTAGGAAGGATTGCACTTTCTGGTTAAATCTGGATTTCTGGTTAATTTTGCTTCAAAACTATCAAACATGAGCGGAAAATGAATACATCACAACGTGAGATACGCATTGTTTGACTTTAAGCAAATTTCATTTCAAGGTTAGATCCTTCCAGAGAAAGACTGTCCGATTCTGCTTCATCGACCATCAACACTAACGGACACCGCTGCCGATGGATTCGACCAACCAGACCCGATGCCTTGCTACAGATGAAAACTGGGACAATCCTTCCTTCCTTCCTTCCTTCCTTCCTTCCTTCCTTCCTTCCTTCCTTCCTTTTTAAGGACCATCTCGCGAGGTGGTATCAAAGTCAGATCAGTGTTAAGATTCGTCCGTCATCGAATCGGAAGTTCTGAACTCAAAAGCTAGTGTCACACGATCAAATCGAGCCGTCAAATAGACGGGGTTAATGTGCTGCCGTGCCAAGGAAAAACGCCGTACGAACATTCGAGAGTTGCCAAATTTCCTTCGATAAATAATGTCTATTCTTGAGGAAAGCTATAATGAATGATTTTCCTCGAAATTTTCAGGAACTTTAGGCGAAATTTCAAACAAAATTATCTGAAAAATTGGAAGAAAAATATTTACAAGTTTTCCCGAAAATGTGTGATTTACTCCGAAAAAATTGGCAACGCCTGAAGGTACATACGGCATTTTTCCTTATATTTGATGGGATGCGCCGTCGCCTGTTTGACGGTCAGATTTCATTTCTGTGACTAGCTAAGTAAAACGCAGTTGCAAGGTTTGAGCACAGACGTGGTTCCGAATCTCAAAATATAATTAGCCTCTTAGTCATCGATAAATAAGACGATGGAAAGGAATCTTGCGGGAGGGAGTAACATTAAAGCGTAGCAGACGCAAGTGGAACAAACATGAAGTGCTCCCGATACATGTGCGGGCTCCACCAATCATCAGGACGATGCGTTGCGCGTGCAACTGCAATGAATCGTTGCTCAACGGACATCAAACACGATCGAACAGCTTCTTAGCGGCAGCCGCACTGCATAACTGGAACCAGCGTTGCCAATTCCTCTTAAAAAAAAGCCAAATATCATCACGAGAATATCGATTGTAAAATTTTGAGCAAAATTATCAAAACTCTACGACTGGATAAATCATTTACAATCGGATTTTAAAATATCAAGAAGAAACTTTCTCTAACGCCCTAAAGAATATAAGTCGCAAGAACTTAAATTAATTGTTTGTACAAAAATACTAGAGGGAAAGTTGCATTGGTTATAGCTTAGCATTTCCATGCTCGTAACATGGCACTCGATGGCAGATTAGAATTTCCAACAGCTTTTCCCAACACTTCGTTATATGGACTACAAATTTCAGAGCACCGCACATCCGGTTCGACACGACATTTTCAATTGTTTCGTCCCAAAACGTTCGTAGAGCATGCCTTTGGCTCTGACTTTAATAATTCAATTTTGAATTTTTATTGACTCTTCCGGATAGGATCATATTAATTATAAAAAAGTTTTCATTCACTAAAATATCTAGGTAAATGCTTGTTTCACATACTCCTGTAAAAAAGTGGAAAAATGTGTTCTCCCGTGTTATCAGTCGTTCACCAAAAATATTATAATTTTGGCTAAACTTTTCTGTGATTTCTTTTCTTTCTTTCTTTTTCTTTTCTTTGGTTTTCTTTCTTTCTTTTCCTTTTCTTTGGTTTTCTTTCTCTGAAATGTAGCCCCCTCCGTCTTTCTCTTCCTTAAGTATAACATGTATGATTTCATGTCTACGCAGTCGATTTTTTTTAGAATTATTATTTGTTCAGGGCGCTCCGCACGGAAGCGGCAACGTTTAGATTGAGTTCACATCAGAATTGGATTTCAGGTGCAATGTAGAGCCTCCACAAGCCAGAACTTTATCAAGCCCGGTGTGACTTGGATTACTCAACGTTCCTCTTTGCATGGCGCATGCTCGTGGCTCCGCTGACGCGGCTGTGTTGTCAATTCTAAACATTCCCAAATTCAGATCTACTAGATGGATTTTCATCAAATTAAACTTTCTTCCGAAAAATACATCGAACTTCATTTTATAGATTCGCAGAGGCTGAGAGTCGAACCCATAGACAATTATTGACAAAGACTTCAACAAAAAACTTAAGAAGAGTTGACTCATTGTCATTTTTTTCTCTTTTTCCCTTCAAAATATGTTGGTTGAGTAATGAGTGTGCAACAAAACACGTGTTAAATTGCCTCCTACTTCTATCAATAAGTTAGGTCTGTTATTAGATTTCAACTAAGTTTGCTTCTTTGCCTTCAAGTATGGTACCGTTCATAACAAAAATTGAGCGTTACTCATACATGAGTTCCGTTTAATTTTGGATTTTCAGACACCCCCTCCCCTTCTCCCTTAACATTTTTGCGACGCAGATTCAAATCTTTTCACACGTAGCATTTGTATTTTATGAACGGTCTTTCAGAGAGTCTGTTCGCAGCTAGGCAGAAAAACAAGTGGAAAGTTTTGATTCATAGGTATCAGAGGAGCGCTTTGCAGTCAGTCAACAGGGTTTGGTAGGAAAACTTTTAAAATTTTGGTAATTAGTTGGTGGATGGTTAAAATTGATATACAATACTATCGACAAAGAGGACAAAGGAAAAATGGAGCAAACCTGCATTGGTTCAAAGGGGTGGTTGTTGTTAGCCGGCAGTCGGCACGCATACTTTTCTTACGCTGCGTTTAAGTCTCTGAAGTGATTCCTGGCTCTTGCCGTCTTGGCGATTCCTCGTGTAGTTCAGGGGGCTAATTTTTGATATTGACAGACAGAGCTATGTCCGTAGAGGAATTGAAGCGTTCTTATAGGCGGAAACGGGAGGTTGCAAAGAACAAACAGTGTAAGTAACAGATTGACCGCAGCAATCCAGGAGAGATTCTTTGGTTAGTCCATCATTTTCCTCTTATTTCGTCAACAATCATCCGTTTCAACCAATAAGAGCGCTCCATAATCCCGTCGTCGTCGTTATTACCTATTGCTTTGTCTATAAATTTCAAAAATAAGCCCGTAGAAAGCTTCAAAGTAGAGGATCACTCGCTTTCAGTTGATGATTTAAAAAGTCCCCGAAGTAGATTTAAAAACGGCGATCTGGCGCCAAATATGCTCACCAGAGGCAAAGTTACGGCTCAGCTAGGGGCAAGGCGTGAAGACATGGTCGGTAGATCATAAAATAAAACGAGCATTTTTAACCTGGAATAACATGGGGGTGAATTAGATTTTTCAGGAAATCCGACAGCCGTGCGCGGTGAGCCGGCGACAGGAGAGCGGGCGGTCGATTTAGATTATGCCCAATTCATATTTCACCGGTTAATAACAACCGTTCATTCATAGATCAACTCGCCACGGCCGGTGCTATATTGCGCGGGCAAGTGAGGGCCCAGCGGTCGGTGCCCCATTCTAAAGCGATCGAAATTAGGCCCACCAACACCCTCCGTGGGCTTAAAAAGCTGCTCAAAATCGACACCTGGCGCAGCACGCTGGAGGAAACAATTGCTGATTTTGAGTCAACTGACCTCGTTGGTGTTGTGTGCATCGATTAAATTGGTGTCGTGCACAATTAATTTATGTTATGCACCAACATGTTGCGCTGCCGCACTGCCGTGTTAAGGAAGAACGCCTTATGGGCATTCAAAATTTACCAAATTTCTCCCGACAAAATATTTATTTTTAAAGGACTTTATACAGATTTTTCCTTGAAATATCAGATCTTGTAGATTGAATTGTGAACAAAATTTTTTGAAAAAATATTCAAAATTCTCCCACTTAATTCAGTTCTTATTGAAGGAAATGTAGCAACGTCTAAATGATCATACGACTTTTTTCTCTAACACGGAATTAGTGTAGGTAACACCGCCATATCATAGACTATAATCGGTGTCCATGATTAATTCAGTTAGTGCACAATGTTAGCGTCCTAAAGAGGAACGTGTATGCTATACTTATACTGCTTCCGGGAATAAAACTTTAGTACAGTGCTTTTGAGGCAAGAATTGGATTCAGAAAACAACGCTGACAGTTTTTCATACTTGTTTTTCGGTGGCAACTAACTTTAAATATTAAAAAGCTCAGTAATGAGTCAAATGGCTGGTCACATAATGATCTTTTGGTCGTTTAAGCTTATAGATTTACAAAACTTAATAAAATCTGTCACAATGCCAAAAATTTACGCCCAATATCAGCCGAAATATTGCCCATTGACAAACAGGAGGAACAAAAATGACATCATCCAATTCATGAGTGCACACCGTGTTTTTTTCCGTCTAAATTTCATCTCATTTAGGATCACTGATTGGTTTCCGATATAACGTACATGAACGAAGAGACTTGGCGATTTAACGGATCTTATTATTTTCTGATATTCTAAAAGCTTCCACAATCAAAATACAATTCCATGACCCGCGCAACTGATCCTTATTTAAACTAAGATTTTAAGTTAGTGCACTTTATTTTATCTTGACCCGCGGGGATTTTGCGCCTGACTCCACACATTCGTTTCTGTTCAATCCCGACTGCTTCCACCTTCTGCAGCTCGGACTACAACGGCGACGAAGCGGGGGGTTGGGGGTAGGTCGGAGGTCACCAACATTCCGACCGAGAGGCGTAGCGGCCCGAGGTGCGAGGCCTCGAAGAGAGTTCGAGTTCAAGTGCGGACTATGGATGACCTAGCACCTGGCGGCAGGCGGCCCCAGATCACCGTTCGCGCCATTAACGGAAATATAGCGTAATTAAAAAAAGTAAAATTGTGGAATTACTCGAGCCGGCGGTTTCCGTGCGGAAGAGAAACCGAGAGTCATCGAATCGCTAACACTTTCTTCTTCTTCTCCGAGCGGCCGGGCCAGGAGTGCGTTTCTACGGCAACGCGCCGGCGCCTGCTGCAGTCAGTCGCGCGTTGCACAAGTGCATCCACTGTAGGCAGATTGTGGATTGTTCGCCTCGAGGCGTTTTTGGATCCGACGAAACCACAGCGCCTATGACGGGAGCTTAAAGCATAAAGGTCATGACTAAAAACTTCGGAGAAATCGAGATGTTCGCATTCCTAATACGATCAGGAAAAGCTCTACATAAGTGAGAAAAAGTGAGGATGATCAGTGTTCGTTGGCAGACTATTTAAAAATATTGGGCGGACCCATCTGCAAGAATGCTGAAAGGGAAACTTTGCCAAAAGCTCTGTTTTGGCAATATAATGTCAGTCTTAACTTTGCGGTAGGGCTTCAGCATAAAATTACCCCGACAAAATGTTCCCCATGGGGGTCCATGAGATTCCAAGGGGTCCCCTCGAGATTCCGATGGGTTCCCATGAGGTTCCAATGAGTCTCCATGAGATTCCAGTGGGTCCCCATTGGGATTTTTTAGGGACCCATTCACTGGAAAAAAGAACACATTGGATCTAGAGTCCAGACTCTTGAAAACATTGACAAGAAAATGGACTCTTAATTCAATTAGATTTAAACTTAAATCAAAAGGAAATCCGTTCAAATTAAGAGGCTTGGTTCTTGATTTAAGCTTAAATCTGATTGAATCAAGAGTATTTTTTTCTTGTCGATGATTTTAAGAGTCTGGACTCTAGATCCAATGTGTTTTTTTTTTTTCCTGTGTTGGGACCCATAAGAAGAGAAATTTATCCTGTCCTGTGGCTCCCCATGGGGTTATCGAAGAGACCAATCGGGACCCATAGAACAGCCGCAGTGTTCTGAGGGAACTCTTAGGGCTCCGGGTAGGACCTTGGTTCTTGATTGTCCATTCCCGTAGAAATCTGGGCAAATTGTCGCGGGACCGTTTCGACAGGTTAGCCAAAATCAAAACTCCTTGTGGCTAAATTTAAGCTAAATTCGTCCAATGAATAGGTAGGCTCTTTGAAAAAGGCCCAACATACATCACTATCGTTTAATCCTATTCTTCTGATGGATGGAAAAAAGCGGGAGACAACATAAAGAGGCTAATGTGGCAACGTTGTTGCACTGTGTTTAGTCCGTAATCTGAATGAAAGCAGAGCTACCAACTGACCAAACAACTTCTGATGCGAGCATCGCATCGTCGGTTGTTAAGTTTGTTTTTGCGTCACTTTCTCTGGTGAGTCAGCTGGAGTCAAGGGTCCAGCTCGTCCTTCAGCCTTCAGCTCTTTGCGCTTCTACGTGAACTCAGAAATTACCTGAGGGGGGAGGGAGGGTTATGCAATAAATGTGTCATCTACGTCAATTTTTTTAATATGAATATACTAAGGTCATTCGCATCTTTTTTGGTGAAAATGATTGAAATTCTATCCGCAAAGAAATCATGACTTGTGTCATTTCAAAAGAAGCGTGCCACTTAAGCTATTTCAGAAACTGAAGTGACGGTTACGCCAGTTCCGCATGGAATATTAAGTCCAAAATATTGATCATAAGACGAGCACAAAGGCGTAGCCAGACTTGTTCTTCTGGACAGGAGTTCATTTTTAAAAAAACTAAAAATCACGGAAAATTACTTTTCGTGAGGAAATGTTTTTGTCGTGAGGGATTGTTCAGATCCCTTGGACTTGGACCCTTCTCATCATCTGGTTACGCCACTACTAGACGAATAATTCATAAGTCCGAATGTGGAGAATATACTAAGAATTCACGGAAAAACGATGTAGTGCTGAGCACTAACTGTTTAGATCAAATGGAGTTAGCTAGCATGGCAGTCTGTAGTGCTGACAATGTGCCCTACAACATTAGGGTCCAGCTCTACAGACTGTAGGTCTCAGCAGTGCTACCATATTAGCTGGCTCCATTTGATCTAAACAGTTAGTGCTCAGCACTTTATCTTTTTTTCAGTATTCCCAAGTGCCCGGTGCGATAAAATCAGTGAAATCACATCGCGAATCAATCGATAAAATTGAAATATTAATGTTCGATGTACGATTTTTCAACAGCCAATTATTCGCCAAATGTAGACTTATACTTAAAAATCCCTGTAGATTTACGCCTTGTCAGTCTCTATAAGCCTTATTTTGCAATCTCTTATGGCAACCGGAACTTTGAAATTTCTCCGGTAATCAGCTGATTGAGTAGCAAAATCAGTAAATGTATCGGTCGATCAATAAACTCGAAATATTAGTATTCGTAGCATCCATTATTATCGATTGTCATATCTTTGCTGAATGTAGACTACGTTCAAAAATATCCGTAGAGTTATGTTGTCTCGTCAATCTCCATAAGCCTTATCTACAGTATCGTATGCATGGCGACCGGAGCTCTGAAATTTCTCCGGTGATCGGATGATTGGGTGCTGATCACGTGACATGGTGGCGCTAGTCATCCCGAAAACCGAGAGCGATCAGCCGCAACACGCCTGACGGTGCGACTCACTAATCAAGCTCTCTCTTATTATGTTCCTGTCACGAATTAGCAGTTAAGCTCGGGTCGGATTTCATGCATGGCCGCTCGATATTCCCCTGCATTCAATATGTTGCCCGTCAATCACCCTCAACCTGAGTTAAGACAGTCTCCAAAAAATGACGTCACAAATTTGCCATTCCACGGTGGATTATCATTCTGGAGAGTTTGAGAATACTTTTCTAAGATTTCTGTTTGCAGAATTTTATTTGCAATTTGATTTTAGTCAGATGGACTCTAGTTATACAAACCCTGACTTGTGTCAATTGAGGACGCATTGAAATTCGGAAGGAAGAGAAAACGAGGAAGAAGAAGAAGAAGATGATGATGATGATGTAGGAGATGAAGGAGATAAGAAAGAAGAAGAAGAATCAGAAAATGAGGAAGACGAAGAAGAAGTAGTAAAAAAGAAGAAGGAGAAGTAGTATAAAGGAAGAAGTAGTACAAAATAAGAAGAAGAAGTAGTAAAAAAGAAGAAGAAGAAGTAGTAAAAAAGAAGAAGAAGTAGTAGTAAAAAAGAAGAAGAAGAAGTAGTAAAAAAGAAGAAGAAGTAGTAAAAAATAAGAAGAAGAGGAAGCAGAAGATGAAGAAGAAGAGGATGATGAAGAAGAGGATGATGAAGAAGAAGAAGATGAAGAAGAAGGAGAAGATGATGAGGAAAAAGAAGAAGAAGACGAAGAACTTGGGAGAAAACCCTCTATTCCGGCTAAGTCATTTTTGCCCACTGCTTCTTTCTCCAATAATAATAGGGCTTGGGCAAGAAATTAGCTCTGAACCGGCTTCCAAAATCCGATTACTCTCTTAAACTGATAGGTCCTATCTTAAATGTTCCAACGTAGATGGACATCATCTGCAAATACATATTCACCCAATAATTCTTCGCGAATCTACAATATCCCGCCATTCAAACACGATTCCATAACTAGTGGAGCTGACCCATCGAGCACAATAAACGCTGGCGAGTGTGTCCACTGTTGAGGCGAGGGAAGCGGACTGTGGTCAGTCAGCAGTCAGCACAGCACCGATCCGGGCTGTCTCGGTTGCTTCCTTTTCCTGATGCAAATTAATCCGCAATTTGCCGATCTGCATATCGCCGCGGCGACTACGTCTCTGACGTTATGGTAGCAATCAGAATCGGCCGTCGGCTTTCACTTTCTTTCACTCGAGGCGCTGTACCGCCGGACTGCCATCATCGCCATCGCCGTCGCCAATTCGTGCTCCGTCTTACCGCCTGTCACATACCAGGACTCCCACGTCCGGCAACAGTGGTTACGTATTGTCTTGTTCTTAGCAGACCGGAGATGAAAGGGTGAATACGGTAACAGGAGGGGCCCTACTCTGATTGGCTCAGCCATTTTAGACTTCATGAAGCTCTTGGAGGGGGGGAGCGGCAAACGTTGCATGCAGATTATTTAAAATGACGGGGGATTGGGAAGGGGGGTGGTTATTTGCTAGCAATAACGTGAAAACTCGTTGTTAGTCTTAAAAAAAATTTTTGTGCATTCGAAAATACCTTTTTAAGTTAGGCCTTTTCTAGGGCGAGGTTGGTAACAAAAGGACAACACAATCTTGAAAAAGGGTGAAAACCCCCTTTTGAGTTGCTGCCATTTTTAAGGGGTTCTTTAAGGTCCAGATGGTACCCAATGTCCGCCTAAGAATCATTATTACTTTAACGAGCAGTAGATTTAAAAAAAAGGTGCCTGTGTCAACAAAGGTGAAAAATTGACAAGTCTAGGAATAGCCATAGATTTAAGGGGATATCGAACACGCGCTCGCACAGATCTTACACTGTAAAACAACCTCCTCGCATTTAAAAGTCCTTTAGTTTTAATTCAACTATGCTCAGTCCCTTTCAGCTCAAATACGTCCATGACACCCCTGATAAAAATTGGCAGTGGAATCTGTGTTCCAAAATACCATAGACCTACAGCCGACTGTAAGCTTTCCAATAGCTTCTATAGCCGGCAACACAATTTCTTATAGCCTTTTATAGCCGATGGCGACTAAGCAACAGCCTGACGATAAAGTGTATGCTAAACGTTACTAATTACGGATGCTAGGACTGAGTGAGTTTTTGGACTACCGCTCTCTTTTTGGGCCATAGTATCTTGATTTATTTTGCGAGGGAAGCTCCGTACTTTTGAAGGATGCCTGCCATTCCTAATATGTTGGAGCGCCTTCAATTCCGTACGATACTGTGCAATACCTCTGGTGTGAAATAGTTGCTTCAAGCGCCGTGGTACGCTGCGGCGCAGCGCGGCGGGCGGGCAGCCAGAACGCGCATTAGCGCCTACAAACCTAACAGGGATATTTCACGCATTGCGCAATGCGTGAAGTATCCCTGTTAGGTTTGTAGGCGCCAGTACGCCGCCGCTCCGCTTTGTGTTAGGTTCTAATATTTAATCTCGTGGAGTCAGCGTTGTTTAGCTCATGACTTCGAAATGTTTGCACACTCTGTATGGATTATTCTTATTTTAAATGATGAAAACAAATATGTAGTAAAGGAAAATATAATGTGCGTTTTGTAAATATTATGGTGATTCCGTACAAACTTGCGGATTTCCAAAGCACACGAATTTCTACACAATTTCTCATGGCCTTTTATAGCCGATGGCGAAAAAGCAACAGCTAGGCGATAAAGTGTAAAGCCCGGGGACAGGAACTATAGCCCGGCTGTTTAATTTTTTATCGCTTCGTGTAGCCCGGCCGTATGATTTTTTCCACTTTCAACAGCCAGCTATATGATTTTCTATCGCCTTCTTCAGTCGGCTGTAAGAGCTCCTACGGTATTTTGAAACGCAGCTCCTATCACCAATTTTTACCAGGGACTCGCACATCCTCGTCGCTCGTCCTCGTTACACGAGCAAGGCCGCCATCCATGTTACACTACGGGATCCCGGCGGCCTCATTATCAAAATTGGCAGCCGGAGGGAAAATGGAGCGATCCTATTGGTTAAAACAGGTGGCTGTTCCAGTTACTGAGGGGGGGGGATGATCGAGTATTGGGTCTCTCGTGGGTTATCTTCAGTAAGTTTTACTACTTGCATACTTACCTAATTTGTCCATCGCAACTACCCCTTCCACCATTCTGCCGTGTTAAGGAAGAACGCCGTATGAACATTCGAGAGTTGCCAAATTTCCCTTGATAAAAAATGCATTTTTGAAAACATTTATGCATATTTTTCTTTGAAATTTTCAGATATTTTAGATTAAATTGCGTACAAAATTTTCTGAAAATTTCGGGGAAAATATTTACAATTTTTCCTGTTAATTCGGTATATCGAAGGAAACTTGGCAACATCTGAAGGCTCATACGACGTTCTTCCTTAGCACGGCAGCATTAAGATCGCTGCATTTTCTCTTTCTCTTCTTTGTCTACTGCTTTGTCTATTAATCTCAATAATCAACCCTGAGTGTGTTATTCTGTCTCTTTTCTGAGCTCGTCAACTTATATGAAGAAGTGGTAGTGGCAACTACCCCTTCCACCATTAAGATCGCTATATATTTTCTCTTTGTCTTCTTTGTCTATTGCTTTGTCTATTAATCTCAATAATCAACCCTGAGTGTGTTATTCTGTCTCTTTTCTGAGCTCGTCAACTTAAATGAAGAAGTGGTAGCGGCAACTACCCCTTCCACCATTAAAATCGCTACATTTTCTCTTTCTTTTCTTTGTTTACTGCTTTGTCTATTAATCTCAATAATCAGCCGTCAGTGTGTTATTCTGTCTCGTTTCTGAGCTCGTCAACTTATATGAAGAAGTGGTAGTGGCAACTACCCCTTCCACCATTAAGATCGCTATATATTTTCTCTTTGTCTTCTTTGTTTACTGCTTTGTCTATTAATCTCAATAATCAGCCCTGAGTGTGTTATTCTGTCTCTCTTCTGAGCTCGTCAACTTAAATGAAGAAGTGGTAGCGGCAACTACCCCTTCCACCATTAAAATCGCTACATTTTCTCTTTCTTTTCTTTGTTTACTGCTTTGTCTATTAATCTCAATAATCAGCCGTCAGTGTGTTATTCTGTCTCTTTTCTGAGCTCGTCAACTTATATGAAGAAGTGGTAGTGGCAACTACCCCTTCCACCATTAAGATCGCTATATATTTTCTCTTTGTCTTCTTTGTCTACTGCTTTGTCTACTAATCTCAATAATCAGCCCTCAGTGTGTTATTCTGTCTCTTTTCTGAGCTCGTCAACTTAAATGAAGAAGTGGTAGCGGCAACTACCCCTTCCACCATTAAAATCGCTACATTTTCTCTTTCTTTTCTTTGTTTACTGCTTTGTCTATTAATCTCAATAATCAGCCGTCAGTGTGTTATTCTGTCTCTTTTCTGAGCTCGTCAACTCAAATGAAGAAGTGGCGAGCTTCGTGCGAGTTGAAGCGCAGCTGACTGGCTGGAACATGCAATTTGTTTGCCCGTTTAATACGCTGTAAATGCCAAGCGGAGCTTTCTCAGGGGAGCGGGCCGATGCGATGGCCGAGTATAGACAAGCGGAGCTCTCGGCCGACTCCTCACTAGCTCGGCAGAAACTGATTTTACGAAATACGTCGTGGGTACTTAAACTCGTGAGCCCAATATAAAGGTTATGTTTACCGTATACCAACTTGTAATTATTTCAAATTTACAATCCTCCTCCGGACCGTTTCATCGAAGGCTTTTGTTTCCATGCATAACCTATTGGGAAATTCGCGAGGAGTTGGCACCGGTATTCATATTATTCGCTTAAAATCATTCGGACCGCGTTTAGGAGAAATGAACCGAGCCACATCAGCTACTGCCAAATTTAAACGGGCAATTTAATTTTATGCGATAGAACATTTGTACGGATTCATTTGAAAATTTAAAGGATTTTGCTTCGTACTTTGCAAAAAATTCACCCTCGAAACCACGTTTGTTTTAAAAACTAGGAACTTTAGATCACACTGGAAAAAAAAAACACATCGGATCTAGAGTCCAGACTCTTAAAAACATCGACAAGAAAAAGTACTCTTGAGTCAATCAGAATCCAGCTTAAATCAATAACCAAGCCTCTTAATTTAAGCGGATTTCGTTTTGATTCAAGCAAAAATCCGATTGAATCAGGAATATTTTTTCTTGTCAATGTTTTCAAGAGTCTGGACTCTAGATCCAATGTGTTTTTTTCCAGTGCACCATTTTTCCGAATGAAGTCGACCGCTTTTTTATGAGCGGGTTTCGGTCCAAAAATGTCAGGTCAGGGAAGCACTATCACCTTTGCTCTGATAGCAATAATACATTTTAAAGTATTGCAATGCCCATTCTCTTTTCCATT